>JAUPFT010000014.1:12222565-12540851 GCA_036936625.1 Parnassius smintheus behrii
TGCAGCGCCTATTTATATAAATTAGCAATGAAGCATCCGGAATATTCAATTAAATGCGCGCAAAGCGACCAGTGTTCGAGTGTAGATTTTCTAGAAACTTAGTTCTTCGGATAGCGCTGTCGGTTGAAAGATTTGTGATGTCATTTTCTGCAAAGCTCCCCTCGCTCTCGTTCCTGACACTAGATGGCGCTAGTTCGACTTATTCACGCAACAGTATGTTAGGAAACTGTACATCTTATATTCAGTTCTAAGACTGCATAAAGGTATAAAGTTTAACCGTTGTATTGTAGCCAAAAGAAGGAGAAACGAGTGGCTATATGTAAAACAGTCAGCGACTCTATACTACGCCATTAATAAGAGCACAATAATTCATCACCGAATGGCTATTTCGTAAGAGCTATGGTGATACAGAGGCTCTTTAGCTTTAACATAATAACTGTTGCAAATCAACAACTTTGTTTTTAAATAAAAACAAAAACTTGGTTAACACCATCTAAGACGATAAACTTATACGACTTTTCTTTTTACAATTCAGATTTTTGAATTAAGTTAACTGAACCCCCATTTCGATTTATTAAGTGTACTTACATAATGTAAAATAAACCTGTAGCAAAATAATAAACTTACTTTCAAAATCGGTAGGAGGAAGTAAAATAAGTACTAAAATAACGTTAAAGTGTATATTTTTTATGTTTTCTGTATTCATAAATCTATAAATATTACAAAAGTTTTTAAAAGAAACTGTCTGATTAATGTATAAAAAGTATAAAGTTTTTAGTATAAAAAGGGATTTGTATCATTGTGTCCCACTTACCGGGCACTTAGTAAGTAGTGTACTTGGGACACTTTGATACTAACTAAAAATTGTATGAAATTAGTACCTATTAGTTTGAAACACTTGCATGCAAATAATACTTTTTTTGATTTGATCTCTGCTGTAGCCATTTGAACGTGGTCGTAGAGTCCGTCTGTTTCGGCATTACCGCTATGGGACCTATAGGGGCACCCGTAGACGCGCGGATGGTCGTCGCTGTCTACGCGTAGCCAAAGGACGGACCAGTCCGACCCTTCAAGACTGCCGGGACGTCGAGTACAGATGTCCTCTCTGACGTAAACGCAAACTCCAGCCCGAGGCACAAAGGAGTGTTCCAGTTTGTACCCCGGGTAGGAGGCATCAGCCGGAGAGGACACCTGCGTCTCGGTCAGAAAGAGCAGAGCCGGCCTCGCCGTCTTGAAATGGTAGTGGACGGAGAGTTACCTACGTAATATTATTGATTATATCCAGGTGACGTAGACGAACATTTAGTAAATGAGTGAATTCGGTTATAATCTTACTGAACTCTAAGCTAGTCCTACACGTCTTGCAGTGAAATGTTTACGCTAATGAATGAAAGAAACTTGTTGATGTTTTCCTATCTTACTTTTATATTTTTTAATGTTTAACTAATCTTATAGATTTTCTAGGCGAAAGAGCGCTTCGCTTCACAGCTAGTGATCCAACACCAGCTGTGAATTTGAGCGCTCTTTCGCCAGGACGTCGTATATAGAAAACAAACATAGGTAAACAATCGACTAAGTAACTTATGTTCTTTCCATAAATTGTGATTTAACAAAGGACTGACAATGTGATGAGCAAATAAAGGACGTCTTCATAATTTGTTTAACATCCACACAACTCTAATTTTTTATGCAATAATGACAAAGTTACTGTTTGTGTATCCAAGTCATATATACATTTTTTCCAGACCGTATGCATCATTATAGAAAACAGTTTTTTTGACTTAATTAATTTGGTAGCGCCAAGTCTTGTTAGCCCAGGGTTCTACAAACGCCCCTGCACAGGACTATATGGACCTGTCAGACATGACATTCTGCTTCCTACATGCTTCACATTAGCAGCTTTTTGATTGCGGTACTTACCTACCAGATGTTTCTTAACCTTTTGAGCGCCACGCCACAAACGCATTCCCGTGTCCTGTACCGCCTGTACGCCAAAGCACAAAGTAAACAAAAATACCTACGAAAAAAATAGTCTTGCCAAGAATTGATATATCGGTAACATAAAGTGACTTTTATTGGTTTTTTATGCAATAAATGACTAGGTACTTATAATATGTATGTTTTATTTAATCTTGCGCTTTATACATATGTACTTTGTACATAAATAAAAAACAAACATTACAAATAAAATAGTAGTAAACCACAGCACAACTCTCCATCGTGATGACGTCACTGTCACGACTGGACGACAACGGCGTAACTGAGAGGATTTCAAATAAAGTGACCACAGGAAAACTGCGCTGCTTTTTCAATAGTTTATTCGTAAGGGAATCAAGTTTTTTTGTTTTTGTCGGTAACAATATAGATAGGAAACATGTAAATATTATTTTGAAATTAAAAAAAAACTTAATAAACCTAGTCAAGATTCGAAATTGACTCAGGACGTTTTTAAAAAGACTTTATTAATAAACCTATAACCAATGATGTATAAACCTATAGATACGTTGTCCGCACTCTAAAATGGCAACATGAAATGAAGCCAATTGGCCACATCGCGCTTAGTCACGCACCAACCTGTCGCGCGACGCTACGTTTGTTTTTAATTTATTATATCGTGATTCGTGTGTGTAAACCTGTGCAAAACATAAAGAAAACATGCCGTCGTGTGTTTTCAGACGATGTACAAATTATACCCCAAAAGTTAGACAAAAATGTGTCATTTCATGCGTAAGTTCACAAAACTACCTATTTTCGTTTCATTTTATTCGACGTCGCCGTCTAATGGCGGCCGGCGCATGCAGCTAGTAGTCAAGCAACAGGCATCCCGCCGTACGGTGTCATATTTTCTTTCTCTTTCTTCACGCGAATAAGTAATTCTATTATTTTCGCCGTTTTTAAGCGCCGCGATGTTCGTTCATGACGTGTCTATATATAATACGTCATTGCCTATAACTATTAATGTGCGATACATTAATTATATACTACTTAATTAATCCGCGATGGATTCCGATGCATGTGGGAGCCAAACTAAGACTATCCTAATTCTTATTCTAGATCTTTAAGGGGAAATATAATCTCAAATTGCTTAGCAAGATCCTTCGTTATGCCGAAAATATTGCAGCATTAATTTTGAAATAAATATATGGTAAAGTTGAGGATTAATGTTAAGGATTATGTTAGACGAAAACACGATTTCGTAAAATTTTCTCGATAGAAAAAAATCCAAAGTTACCTCCAAAATAAACAATAAACCGCTGTTATTCATAAAATACTTTAAGTAAGATCATGAAACTTTGGATACTAACTGAACTAACTATAAAGCAGTGCTTATGTTATTTTACTTTTTTTAAAATACCATTATTTTCACTGTAAAAAGAAATTACCTAAACTATCGGCCTTTTGAAGCGTGATTCCTGCAGCACAGTCACTTCGCCTCGGCCTTTGAACGGGAAGGTTGTGTCGCTTACGATCAGAATATACATTACGCAATAGTACGACGTAAAATTAAAATGGGAAATAACCGTGATAAAAATAAGAAGCGGCTGGCTTGGCATTAAGAAACAGGCATAAATATGATAAACCTAATGAAATAAGTGTGTCTAACGACCTTTCTACTTACAGTATTAGTGATTACAAACATGTTGGTACAATAGCATACGACGCGCGGGCAAGTGGGGTCGAAATTGGAAGCTGTGACGAAAGTGAGCTGACTTACTCTATCCTCTTAAGCTCAAGAACAGTTATCAGTATTCACAGGAAAGACCACCCGTCTTCCAGACGCAATTCAGCAATCTAGGCCCACGCTTACGCTTGAATTGTTATGGTCTCCGGTGCAGTTCTGTGAATACCGGGATGCATAACTCTTCCCCCCTCAGATTCGAAGTTACCGGGTGAAGTTTTCCGAGTCCGATAATTTCGATACAAATACATAAGACTTTTACATAAGATTACAATTATTAGAACTAAAATTACGTGTAAAATTAATGTCCTGATTCTTATGTCCTTCATATTTATGACATCACTTTGCTCACTTTTTACACTATCACTGGTTAATATGTGGTTTAGCTACTGTAGACTGGTTAGGTCCACGTCATCCTGGTTTACTGCTGCTGGATTTGAAGATGTCTTCATTAACAACTGTGATATTTCCGGAAGATTTATTATTGGTAAGGGAGTTAACGGGTACTCCTCTATATTTTCATGATGCCTTTTCAGACTGAATCCCTTAATTTTAGTTTTGCAGTTGTCGTCGACTGAGATTATATATGTCCCAATTAAATTATAGTGTGATACTTCATTTCCACATTGTTTGGTAAGTAATACTGTAGTTTTTGAATAGAACATCCATCGATCGGTTACTATTTTCAATATCTTCACATCATCAAACTCTACTAATAGGGACCGGCATTGGGTGGTGTTAACTGCAAAACTCATTAGGCTGGTAACACAATTATCCTTAATTAACATGGATGAATAATCCTCTTCACACAGGAACAGAGTCATCAATTTCTTTACATGGGTGAAGAAGTGGCACCGCTTTCAACCCTTTCATCAGAAGGTGGGGGTATTTAGGTACAATAAGGGATGTTTGTTTCATGGAATTAGTGGTAGGTAAAGGAAGAATTTTGTAATTTAAGTATGTATTTGAATCAACTAGGGGTATATCTAGAATAAAGGTTATTTGATTTTCCTTTGCATATACTTTTAAATCTATACTTTGCTCTAATTTTAAAATGTTTTCTACTTTTACAGGAAATACAAGATTATTTCTTTGTTCAATAATATTTAACAATGACAAGAGTTCATCGGTGTCAATAATAGACTGGTGCAATGTTCCCAGTTTACTAAAAGCTACCGCTGTTTCATTTTCATCCAGTTTGATGTATACTAGTCGTTCACTTCAAGAATGTCGTTACCTCCCGCCGCGCCCCCTCATTCCGCGCCTCAAGCGTCGCCCTTTTAGTACCGATAGCAACGTCGAAGTGTACTTACGTCCGTTTTTTATGCTCCCGTACGTTCTCTAGTTTGTTACTGTTTTTGCTGTTGTTTTTGTTACTGTTGATTTTTTGTTTTTGTTTCTGTTGATATTCGTTAATTTGTTCTGTTACAATGTGAAAATCTTCGAAAATCTTTAATTTGATATATTTAAAATGTAAAATAAAACTATAAAAAAATATTTTATTTTATCGAACACGTTATTATTTCATCATCATCATCATTCAAAAAATATTTTATTTCATCGAACACGTTATTATTTAACTTTATTGAAAATATGAATACTAAAAAACATAAACATGAAGACTTTTTTCGTCTACGGTACCGTCAGCTGTGACGTCGTAACGGTCTACGACGGCAAATTCGAAATGAACGCGTAGTATAGTTTGAAAGTTATGTATAAACAGGTTATATACGTTAGATATTTTAAGTTCCGTTTGAGAGTTATTTGTTATATTAATTTGTTTTCTCATTTCCCAAAGAGCTCTATCCAGCTGTATGAAATTGAATTTTGTACTATTTGTAACATTAATAAAAGTTTTCATCATTTCGGCGACCACTATAATTTTTTTACATAACTGACCTTGATTTACTTTTACATCATTTATTAAAGCATCGTACCTTATGGCATCATCATTGTCCAAATTACCTGTCACGATTTTAATAAGAGACCCGAGAGGATTCAGAATACCGCGTTTAGCCCTTTTCGATGGTAATAGTTGCTTTAATTTTTCAATTGTTATATTTTGAATATTTAAATTATTTATTTCACAGTTAATTATTTTTTACCAAAATAATGTGTCACGTGTGTATAAAGATTATCGTATCGATTCTTATTAAATTCTAGATCCTCACGTATTAAGCTTAAGTCTAATATCTTAACTAAAGACCACTTATCGTTACTAATGAGAGTTTGTCCCTCCTTTATTGGTAGTATGCCGAAATTTCGGACAATCGGTTGAAGTAGAAGGGCCTGGGTTCTGAAAACTTGCAGCAAGAACAGAATGAACCTGTGGAGCACGTTTTATATCCTTAATTGGGGCTCTTGATTTTGAACGTAATACTTAATTGGTACTGTATTTCTAACTATATCTCCTTATCAGTGAAGCCTTCGAGGACAGTTGTCCCGTCAAAACCAAGACCTCAACACGAAAAGTTTCTTGGTGGAATTCTAAGCTGAAAGAACTTAGGGAAAAGACCAGGAAACTATTTAATAGGGCTAAGAACACCAAAGAGTGGGACATTTATAGTGCAGCCCTAACTGAATATAATAAAGAAATCAGGAAAGCCAAGAGAGCATCGTGGAGGAAGCTATGCGAGGAAGTTGAGTCTTTGCCTCGCAGTGCAAGACTACACAAGATGCTATCGAAAGCTAAACCTAATAATCAGATCGGGCTTTTTAAAAAGCCGGTTGGTAACTTCACTAATAGTGAAACAGAAACATTGGAGTTACTAGCGTCAACCCATTTCCCGGGGTCACACAAGACTTCAGCCTTGAACTCTTTCTGAGCCCTACGAAGGCCTTGCAATGAGGACTGGTGTAGGCAGTGGCGAAGCTAGAGCTCCAAACTAGGGCAAGCCCAAGATATAAATAGATAAAAATATAGATATATATATATATATATATTTTTAGCAGTTTTATAAAAATACACCTATCTTGATCTGTCTCCACGCTTGAGTTTCATATTCAGTGCTGTCGAGGACGTGTTTAACAAAGCACACAGAAGGCATACTACAGCTAGATAGTTTGTATTACATATCAGCAATTGCATAGCTTCCGTGGCTTTAAAGAAAGCCGTTTGGGTTTGTTTAAGCGAAAGAAAAAAATATTTACATCCAATACAATACATGAACAAAAGTAAAACATGAACAAAGTACGAACAAACTATGTACAAAATTAAAAAAAAAATTATTTACATTCCAGTGGATAAGAGATAAGATAAGATAAGTGGAATCGTCTCCCTTTCTTAAAGAAAGATTTATTAATTACGTCCACATAAAATGTTAGTGAACGTTTTAATTGTACCAATAACTGTTTTTTAATTGCGATAATTGGATAAGTCTGAAATACACTCTTGACCTTCTGTATTACCTCAACAAAGTTTAAAGATTTTACCTTTTCCTCTCCGATTAGCACTTTAACACGCTTCAATTCATCACTAGGAACACTATTATCATCCATTTTCATTAAGAATCTTTAAAAAAGCATAAATTTCGAACTCGCAATACTAAACACACAAAGTAAATAAACATTGAAATGTGAAATGAACTTGCAAGCGTATTGCCCGCGCGCCTCGCTTTTAACAAATTCATTCCTAAAGTCTGGCTTTGAATCTCTATACTAATTGCTATATATACAATCGTAGTTATATTTCATTATAGAATATTTTGCCATAGGTTAGAAAGAGAGCGATCGTCTTCTCGAAAGCCCCGTAAAAAGCCCACGCGAGCGAAGGAGGTAACTAATCGCTCTATTAAAACGCATTTTTTATGACAGCAGCAGTATCGCTAAGGCAATACGAGGTCATCGGTCGACATGTGTCGAACAGTGGAGTGCGCGGGAAATTTGAAATAGTTTGAAACAGTTTACGAGTTATTTTATTAGTTGATACATATAAGAAACCGCTAGAAAGATAGATAGATAGATAGAAAATTCTTTATTGCACTCAAACAAAACAATTTGGTACAAAGGCGAACTTAATGCCGAAAAGGCATTCTCTGCCAGCTAACCTTTTGTAGTGTGGTGAGAACTATGGGTAGAGCCGCGAGAGAAAGAAAAACTAACTTCTTGACTTCATGAGCTGATGGCAGAGTTAAGTATTTCTTCTGGTATATTCTAGTTTTAATATACCTAGACTGCCGACCTGGAGCTACGTCAAATCCACTTGCCAAGCGTAGCAAATTACGATTATTAGTATTATTGATTGATTCAGTTTTAATAAGGCAAGCCCGGCTTTTCGGCTTTTATGGAGGCTTCGCCACTGGGTGTAGGGCTGCAAAGATAATAAGGCCAAACCTGGTGCAGTGGGCTGTTGACTCCTTTGAACCATTTAAATCAAGCGGGGAGGATAGAATAATTCCCATCCAACTACAGAGGGGTATCGACATCCTTCTTCCTTATCTGGTGAAAATCTTCAGAGCAAGATTTGCATGAGGATATATTACAGAACGATGGACAATTGTCAAGGTTCTATTTATACTTAAGGCTGGTAGAAAGGACTACGCTTTACCAAAGTCCTTTAGACCTATAAGCCTATCTTCCTTTCTTCTTAAGACATTGGAAAAAGTTATAGATAGATATATAAGGGATGTCGCTCGAGCTACGAGGCCAATCGAGGCAAATCTACGGAAACAGCCCTGATCAGTGTCATTGACAGGGTCGAAAAAGCACTGGAGGATAAAGAAATAGTTCTTTGTGCCTTTCTAGATATTGAGGGCGCCTTCGACAGTAGCCCCACATCACTGCTGATTGGGGGCCTAACATCTAAAAATATTGACCCCACAACCATCAGATGGGTGAAGTCGATGCTCTCAAACAGAAAGGCAAAAATAGCGCTGTTTCAAACTTCGATTGAGGTTGCAACCACAAGAGGCTGCCCACAAAGAGGTGTTTTGTCACCCCTTCTTTGGACTCTTGCGGTTGACCAACTACTGTACAAAGTGGCAGACCTACGCATTGACACATTGGGTTATGCTGTTGACCTTGTGATCCTTGCGAGGGGCTTTTGCCAAAGTACTTTATCGTCAATAATACAAAGAGCCCTAAACACCATAAATAACTGGTGTAGGGATAACAGTTTATCAGTTAATGCTGATAAAACTATTATAATACCCTCTACCAAAAAGAGACGGTTGAACAAATTAGTCCAACCAAAACTTAACTTCCTTGGAAAATGGTACTTCTTTGCCATTAAGTACTTGGGCGTAACAATCGACCAAAAACTAACGTGGAATTCTCACCTTAGCAATGTATGCCATAAAGCAAAAATTGCTTTAGGTACGTGCAGTCGTTTGGTCGGGAACAACTGGGGCTTGCATCCCAGTATGGTCCTATGGCTGTACAGCAGCATAGTGAGGCCGATTCTCACCTACGCCTCTATTGTCTGGTGTAACAAGGCCAACCAAAAGACGACTGCGGACAGACTAAATAGTCTACAAAGGACTGCCTGCTTAACCTTTTGAGCGCCAAGCCAAAAACGCATTGCCGTTTCCTGTATGCCAAAGTGAAAAGTAAACAAAAATACCTACGAAAAAAATAATGTTGCTAAGACTTGATATATCGATAACACAAAATAATCTGATTTTGTTGGGTTTTTATGCAATAAATGACTGTTTATAATCTGGTATGTTTTATTTAATCTTGTGCTGTCTTCCACTCTTTTTATATATGTACTTTGTACATAAATAAAAACAAACAATAACAATAAAATAGAAGTAAACAACAACACTACTCCACATCGTTATGACGTCACTGTCACGACTCGACGACAACGGCGTAGCCACGGATTTGCTTCGTGGGCGTAGCTGACCTCCTTTTTGAAACTTTCTTAGAGATGTAGCCGTGTCGCACGTTATGTATCGATTTCGAAATAGATCTAACCAAAATATACAGAGATCGACTCAAAATATTTTATGTGTCGGGGGAAGCGTAGGCCAAGTGAAGCACAGAAGAAAAGTCTTACGCTCTTATGACAAAGGGGGTTTGATATGATGCTGATGCTACCAGATGATTTTGAGCTAATAATAATCATATGTAATCTTTATTGCAATCAAATGGTAACAATAGATGTGATGTTTTAAAAAAAATAGTCCGCATTTGAACCCAGTTTGGGCGAAGCAATTATAAAAATATTAAATATTATTTATAAACTACAATATTAGAAATCATTAATAAATTACATTATTACATTATATGATTTTTTAATTTTGTAAATTTAATTAAATTAATAATCACAATTTCGAGTAAAAATAATTATTATTATTATGAATAAAAATAAAATTAAGTAAAAAATAATAATTGAATAAAATAAAATAAAATTAGATAGGCACAGGCAGAAGTTATCCACACAAATTAAACAATATTTGTATAAAAATATTCATTTAAATTATAGAAACATTTTTCAATTAAATATAATTTGGATAAAAATAATGTAGCACTCGTTAATTTTTTACGTCATTTGGAAGGTTATTAAAATTTTTAACTGCCATACAGTAGGGACTAGAGCTATGCAAAGCAAGAGTAGATTTCGGCAAGTAGCTTATTTTTATTTGGTCTAATTGAGTATTTGTAATTTGTTTCACTTAATTTGGTAAATAGTTCTGAGTGTTTTTTTTTACAAAGTTGCATGTTTCCCAAGTAAAAATAGTCAAAGTCAAAATTTTAAATCTTTTGTAGTGGGGCTTACAACTTTCTGGAATTTTTATGTGTGCCAAAATTCTTATAATTTTTTTTGCATTATAAATAATTACTGTGCATCTTTACCATTTCGCCACAACATTACACCGTATGACAGCCACGAAGATGTGTATGCGTAATATGCTGACAGAGCGCTGGGGACATCTGTGATTTTATTTATTTCTCGTAATATGTAAGTGAATATTGATTTTTATTTTATTTATATGGGCTTTCCAGTTTATATGGCAGTTGATTTCCAGGCCTAACAAGTTGAAGTTGTCAACAGTTCCTATAGGTATATTATTGTTACGAGCTTAGGGTTCGTGACAATAAAAATTGCCGATAAAATTACCGAAATTAACACTTTAATTTACTTTATACAAATTAAAGTAAAAAACACTAATAATTAAACACACTAATTCACTTAATTTCACTCCGAAGCTTCGCTTGTGTCGCCGAGTTAAACTCTGTCTCGATCGCATCTTACGCCACCTATTTATTCAAATCAGCAAAACATCCGGAATGTTCAAGTAAACACGCGTAAGGTACCGAGAGCTCGAGTATAGATTTTCTAGAAACTTAGTTCCTCGGGTGGCGCTGTTGGTCGAGAGATCAGCGATGTCATTCTCTGCAAAGCCCCCCCCCCCGCTCTCGCTCCTGACACTAGATGGCGCTAGTTGACTTATTCACATAACACTGCCCCCTCCTAAGACATGCTCGTCCCGAGCATTATCGGTCCCATAATAACGCGCCAAGCGATCCACATGGACGATCTTAGGAGTCCCTCTTGCGCCTTTCTGTATCCGGTAGGTCACATCGTTGATCCTGGTTACAATCCGGTACGGGCCGTCCCATTTAGCTTGAAGCTTAGGAGATTTCCCTTTGCTGCGGACTGGATTGTGCAACCACACTAATGAACCTTCGTTGAACCCTTTATTGTTCATTTTGCGGTCATACCGGGTTTTCATTTTCTCAGACATTTGCTGGCCCGATTGTCTGACGTGCTCATAAATGTCATTCATTTTGTTCCGCAAGTCATATGCATAATCGGTTATACTGCGTGGGGCATCAGGTGGTATCCCAGTGATCAGGTCTGCAGGCAGCCGTAATTCTCTTCCAAAGTTTGCGAAAGCTGGTGTCACTGCCGTACTTTCGTGAACAGAACTTCGATATGACAACAAAAACGGTTGTATGTGCTTGTCCCAATCTCGCTGCCGATTGTCCACAACTTTTGCTAGGTACCTCTCCAATGTCTGATTAAATCGTTCCACCATTCCATCAGATTGCGGGTGATAAGAAGTCGTTCTTGTTTTATGAGTACCCATAACTCGGCAAGTTTCCTGGAATATTTGAGACTCAAAATTCCTTCCTTGATCGCTGTGAATCTCTAAAGGTACTCCAAAACGACAGAAGACTTCATGAACTAGTTTATCTGCAACTGTTGAAGCTTCTTGATTTGGAATGGCGAAAACTTCTGGCCACTTAGTGAAGTAATCCATTACAACCATGAAATACTTGTTACCGCTTTCACTCTCCGGAAACGGCCCCGCCACGTCAATGGCTATTCTCTCCCATGGTGCACCAACATTGTACAACTTCAATGCACCTCTACTACGAGTCTGAGGTCCCTTTACAGCCGCACAACTTGTACATTTGCGACACCAGTCCTCGACATCGTTTCGACAGTGGACCCAGTAAAACCGTTCTCGGATCTTCAGTAGAGTTCGTTTAACTCCCAGATGGCCTCCTGAATAATCATTATGGTACAGCTGTAGAACATCCGGTACTTTAGCTTTAGGGACAACCATTTGTAAATGACAGCTGTCTCCCCGAACATTTTCCCATTTACGGCACAGAACTCCATCCTGAAGCAGCAAGCTATCCCACTGGGCCCAATAGCTTTTAGTGATCGAACTCATCGCTGAGACGTCGCTCCACTTGGGCTTGGGAGCACTGGCCTTCATCCATTCCAGGATCGGCTTGATGTCCGGATCTTCCTGCTGTGCACGTTGTAAGCTGTCCTTCCACTCGTTGCTGAGGTGGTCTGCCCTGAGCATCCTCACGGATACTACTCCCTTACTCTCTTGCCTAGTACAATGTTTGCAATCTTCAGGACAAGGTCTTCGTGATAATGCATCTGCGTTGCCATGAGATTTCCCGCTGCGATGTTCGATCTCAAAGTCGTATTCCTGCAGTAGTTCAATCCACCTCGCAACTTGTCCTTCTGGATTTTTAAACTGCAATAGCCATTTTAGTGCAGCATGGTCAGTTCGTAAGTGAAATTTTCGCCCCAGAAGATATTTGCTAAAATGCTGCAACGACTTTACCACAGCTAGCAATTCGCGTCTTGTGACACAATAGTTCCTTTCCGGTTTTGACAACGACTTGCTGAAGTACGCTATCACGACCTCTTGGTCACCATTCCGTTGAGACAACACACCGCCAAGTCCTATATCACTTGCGTCTGTGTCAACTACAAATTCTTTGCTTGCATCAGGGTATCCCAAAATAGGTGTTTTGCACAGACGGTCCTTGAGCTCCTGGAATGCGATATTACAACTTTCATCCCAGCAGAAATGTCGCTTCTCCTCGGTTAGCTTATGCAGAGGTTTGGCTATATCTGCAAAGTTCTTCACAAATCGCCGGTAATAGGAGCACAAACCCAAAAATGCTCTAACCTGCGTCTTGTCTTTTGGAACCGGCCAATCCTTTACAGCTGCAATTTTCTCTGGATCCGTGCGGATACCTTCTTCCGACACTACATACCCCAAAAACTTGACTTGTCGTTTGAACAGTGAACATTTCTTCGGACTCAGCTTGAGATTGGCACTCTGAATCTTCATGAGCACGCGTCCCAGGTTTTCAAGGTGTTCCTCAAACGTACGGCCCACGATGATGATGTCATCCAAGTAGACCAGACAGGCATCGCCAATTAGCCCGGTAAGTACAAGTTCCGTCAGCCTTTCAAACGTTGCTGGAGCATTGCACAACCCAAACGGCATTACTTTGAATTGCCACAGACCCTTTCCCGTCGAGAACGCAGTTTTCTCCTTGTCCTTGGGGTCAATTTCAACTTGCCAGTAGCCACTTTTTAGATCCAGCGTGCTAAACCATTTTACTCCTGTAAGCATGTCCAGCGTGTCATCAATTCTTGGCAAGGGATAGCTGTCCTTCTTTGTAACGTCGTTCAGACGGCGGTAATCAACACAAAACCGCATGCTGCCATCCTTCTTTTTCACCAGCACCACTGGCGAACACCATGGACTAGAGGAAGGTTCAATAACACCATCCTTCACCATTCCTTCAATCATGGTTTCCACTTCCTTTTCACGTGCTACCGGCAATCGTCTTGGCCGCTGACGGATAGGCAACTCTTCACCTGTGTTTATTTTGTGTTGAACTAAACCAGTCTTTCCTATGTCAGCATCGTTTGATGAGAATACATCGGCGTACTTGAGTAACAACTTCTTCGCCTTGACCAATTCGTTCGGGGAGAGAACACTGCGACAGTCTTCCAAAAGTGTGGTCACTCTCGTTTCTGCATCCTTGCTGGGGGTCCCAGTCGATAGATATTGGCACCGACGTAACCAATCCACTTCCTCACAAGTACCAATCAGTGTGCCTTTTTCTATAATCTGTTCCTGGTCGCAAAGGTTCAGCACACGTACTCCTGAGATGTCAGTGGTCCTGACCAAGGTTCGAGCTACTTTCCATGGAAGGTCATTGTTTACCCTTTCCACAAGTACACAACGGTGAGCTTGCCCAGTGTTCCGAGGAAGACTAACCGGAATAATCGTTTCCGATCTAGGCGGAAGAACAATCTTCTTGATGCTGTACACGTTCCCTGGTAACGCACCTTCCATAAAAAGTTCCTCCTGTCCACATTTCAAAACACCTTGCTTAACGTCGATCTCGCAACAATTATTCCTCATAAAGTCTAAGCCTAGGATGCAGTCGTCCATTATATCAGCCACGATGACATTATGCAGGTAGATCACGTTGCCAAGCTTCAACTCCATCTCCTTCTCTCCACGGACGGGTATACGCTGACCGGTGGCTGTTACCAAATTAATGCGTTCTCGGTTGTATGTGGAGTCCCCAAGGAACTGACTTATAAGTTGGGAACTAACAACCGTACGAGAGGCTCCAGTGTCTATGGTCAGTTTACACGGCATTCCGTTGACCTCGCCCTTGATGATTAGACTGTTCCCATCATGGGTTTGTGAGATCGAGATCCTTGGGGCTCTTTTAACGTCAGCCAGCACCCGCCCCGCGGTTCTGGCTTTTACTCGTTTCCCTGCTGCTGCTGGGCGGTGCTGCTGGCCGCACTACCCTCCTGGGATCGTTCACCTTCCCTTTCTAGGTTTCGCTTAGGGCAGCTGGATCGAAGATGGCCCTTTTCCCCACAGCCATAGCACCTAGGGCTGTATCCTTTGTTGCGGTCGCGAACTGTAGCTGCTGCAACCTCCCTGACGCGATGGGAACGATGATCCTGCCGCACGGCTTCTACCTCCAGTGCATGGGCCAAGGCGTCCTTAAGCGTCTCGTGGTGCCCGAGCCTCACAGCAGCTCTGACTTCCAGGTCGCGGATGCCGTCGATGAATGTCTGCACCAGGTTCCCTTCAATGAGCGCAGGTACAGACCGGTATGCTTTTCGCACCAGCTTCTCCACTTCTAGAGCCCACTGCTGCAGGTTTTCGTTGATGCGCTGCACACGATCTTTAAGCTGCGCACGAAAGACGTGTTCCAGGTGAGCGTCGCCGTATCTCGCCTCCAATGCCTCAAGGAGTTGCTCATAAGTCACTTCCTCACCGAGAGCTTCCAGAACTGTCAAGGCCTGGTCGCGCAGGCCTAGTGTGAGAGCAGTCATGGCCTGATTTTTATTCCAGCCGTTCGCCTTCATAACAGCTTCGAACTGAATTTTGTAGGCTGACCAGGAAGAGGTACCGTCGAACGGTGGCACCTTGAACCCACGTAGCGAAGGTGTTGTAGCTACTGCGGGAGCTGTAGCTCCATCTCCAAGTTTGAGTTCGTCCAGTGATTTCTTCATGTCGGCCATCACGTTGTCAACCCGATGGTTCACATGGTTGATTCGGGTTTCATGTTCTTCGATTCGGGTTTCAGCTTCCGACAGACGGTTGTCGTGTTGAGCAACCCTGTCCTTCACCTGCCTTATCTCTTTCCCAAAGGTAGCGTGAAGGTCCTTCATGAGGAGCATCTGCTCTTCCGACCGACGAGCCTGTTCCGCCTGCTGATCTTCCAACCGACGGGCCTGTTCCTCCTGTCGGCGGGCCTGTTCCTCCTGTCGGCGGGCCTGTTCCTCCTGTCGGCGGGCCTGCTCCTCTTGTCCGCCCCGCAGCTGTTGCAGCATCACCATCAGAGCACCTAAGTCAGGTGCCACAGACGTAGAAGCTGCTGACGGACCGGCTTCCGTGGCCGGCGGCTGGCCCTCAGACATCTGCGGCGTTGCACCACCAAATCTCCTCTGGTCCGTCTCCTGCTGGCGTTGACTTCGGGTACGGACACCCTCCGTTTCCTCCTTAGGTAAAATTGGCATTATTTTATCCCACTTCTGACACCAATTGTTACGAGCTTAGGGTTCGTGACAATAAAAATTGCCGATAAAATTACCGAAATTAACACTTTAATTTACTTTATACAAATTAAAGTAAAAAACACTAATAATTAAACACACTAATTCACTTAATTTCACTCCGAAGCTTCGCTTGTGTCGCCGAGTTAAACTCTGTCTCGATCGCATCTTACGCCACCTATTTATTCAAATCAGCAAAACATCCGGAATGTTCAAGTAAACACGCGTAAGGTACCGAGAGCTCGAGTATAGATTTTCTAGAAACTTAGTTCCTCGGGTGGCGCTGTTGGTCGAGAGATCGGCGATGTCATTCTCTGCAAAGCCCCCCCCCCGCTCTCGCTCCTGACACTAGATGGCGCTAGTTGACTTATTCACATAACATTATTATAAGTAAAAGCGATATTTAGTAGTCATTTTTGAACTGGTCGGAATTGCATATTTTGGTTTTATTAAAATAAATCTCTAGGTTGTGATGTTTCAGCCAATTTGTAATCTGGTTCAATACTTGATTCAATTTATTATTTAAATTCTGGTCTTTTGTATGCGGAATAAGAATGGAAATATCATCAGCAAAATATAATAGAAGTTTCAGTCAATACCCTAGATTGAGAAAGAAAATTACACAACACAAAATGTAAAATTGCTCTTCATACCTTAAGAAAAAAATAAACATTTATTATTTGTAATTCTATATTACTAAAATAAAAAAAAAATCATCATCATCGACGCTTTCCAAAATGCGAATGAGTTCTGAGTAATTGTTCATGTTGCACTGCACTACTTTTTTCGCTATTCGTTTATGACGTCATCAGGGTGTCGTCTATCCTTGACCGCGGCGCCCAATGAACTGATAATCATAGATTACTGCGTATATACTAGAGACTGATAATAATCGATGACGCACTAAGGATGCGCCAGAGTTGAGATATTAGATTTATTATGCGAAGTTGATTTGATGAAATTTTATTTTATTTATGTAGCTGATGATATTTTTATGTTTCTTACCTTTTGTTTTATTCAAATATCGATAATAATAAAAAAATAACACGTTTGCGTTTAGTTTTGAATCGTTTTCAATAAATCTATTCATATAGCATTACAACACTAGCGGTCAAACATAGACGACTTTGGCGTGCTGGACATAGTATTTGCTTATATAAAAATCAATTTTTTTAGTTCAATGTTTCTTAGTAGGTACTTGTGGCTCTAGGAGACTTGTTTTTTATACTCACATGTTGCTGGATTTTTTTTTTGAGGAGTGTAGAATTAAAATACCAGTAATAATTTTCCTATATCTATATTTCATATTTTTGTGGGCCGGGTTTTTGTCAACTATAGACGTCGTTGGCGCTCAGAGCTAGCAGGTGCTGGTCAAGTATAGGCGACTTTGGCGCTCAAAGGGTTAATGGCAACTGGAGCTATGCGATCATCGCCTGGAGCGGCTCTTAATCCACTTCTTTGCCTAACGCCCCTTGATCTCTATCTAGACAAGGAGGCGAGAGCTAGTTTGTATAGGATTAACGCCCAGGGCGGTCTGAGCTTGCTCTCCTACAGATTGAGATCCATGCTCGAATCAATTAAAGAATCACCGGTCTTATGCATGATCTCATATATCATGCGTCCACTACACACTTTTGATAAAAAGTATATAGTGGAATTACCCTCCAGAGAAGACTGGCTGAATGGCCTGGATATCGGTGAGGTCGGTAGCCTCATATGGTATACCGATGGGTCTAAACCTCTGCTCGGGATGGGACCTCGACGTAGGCTTTGGAATTTACGGGGAACGCCCCAAATTCAAACTTAGTATGAATTTGGGTAGATACACCTCTATCTTCCAGGCATACTTCGGTGTGCGGAAATCAACCTGCAAAAACACTACGTCAATCATAAAACTTACATAAACTCTGATAGTCCAGCAGCACTGCTAGCGCTGAGATCAAACTTAGTGAACTCAAAGCTAGTTGGAGATTGCGTGAACCGTTTAAACGCCCTGGGATGTAACAACAGGGACGTTTTAAGACTGGTTCGGGGTCACGAATGTATTGTAGCCAACGAATTTGCCGACAAACTTGCACGGGAGGGCTCAAAGTGCACACAATTTGGACCTGAGCCATTTTGTGGAATCTCAAGAAGCCTAGCCCGATTGACACTTGAAACTCTTTATCACAATAAATCACTTAAGATCTGGTCTGACACACCCGGCTTAAAACATTCTAAAACCTTAATAAGGGCTTTCGATCGTAAATTCGCTTCAGAAGCACTGGGATTAAGTAAAAATAAATTGCGCATTCTGGCAAGAGCCTTAACTGGACACTGTTGTCTTAAAAAGCATATGTCCATCCTGGGACTAAGCAACTCAAGGATGTGTCGGTTCTGTTCCATAATAGAAGAAACGCCTCTACACATCTTAATTGATTGCGGACCCTTAATGCGCAAACGTAACACTCATCTGGGACACTATCTACTCCGCCCAGAAGAAGTGAAATTGCACACGGCTAAGCAACTACTTCGATTCATTGAAGACATAGGGCTTAGCCGTGAACTATAGCCATAGCAGCGATCACAATAGATCTTTTAGGTCGCAGTGATACTGGTCTCTTTACCTAGACCTGCATAGGCTACTCGCATATAATTAAAAAAATACTTTAATATTATATTAAAATACTCACAGATGAAAGTCACATTGCCCTTTTGTATACTTGACGTTTTTGATTGTTTTTTGTAAATACACTGCAACTCGGCATTTTATGGGAGCTCGATTTACTGGCACGATCACTTCGGAATGACGCACGACGCGGAGCAACTAGTTTTATATAACGGGTATGAGTCGAACTCTCGTACCTTTTACAGAGGGGTATGCCTTGCGATGCCGTCTCCTTTGGTTTAATACTCAAAGCGCTTATGTAACGCGTGATTTTATTAGAAATCCGCCCAGCTGACCTTCCTTTTTAAAACTTCCTTAGAGATGTAGCCGTGTCGCACGTTGTATATCGATTTCGAAATTTTGAGACTATATTTTTCCCGAGGCTTCTACGGTTCTTACGGTTAGCAGGCGCTTTCGCATTCGCAATATTCGCATAGTTTCCGAGATATCGATACTCAAAATTCGAATACTTAAACGAAATCAGCACGCCCCAAATCCAGTAGTCGTAGTCTTGTCTGCCCTACCCCTAGTGTTTTTGTAAAGAGGAAGAGCAGCAGAGCGCGGAGGAAGAGCAGCCCCCAGCCACCGAAGGCGACCAATAAGTCAAAGCTGCAGAGATGAGCATTGGTGCCAACGATACGCTACGCAAGCACGAACGGTTACACTTCCCGCAGCGCCGAAGCTGTTGCAGAAGTAACTTTGGGTCAATATTCCTGTGTAAAAAAATGAGCTTATGATAAAAAAAACATTACTCATAAACTATACTTTTCCACAAGGGGGGAAGGGTAGGGGCTTCCCCTGAACTCACTCTTTTCCCAACCCCGTACGCAAGTATTGGATGTCTATAGTTTTCCTTCCAAAAATATGGATATATAGATCTCGACGTTCTTCAAATCGTAAGAACCGGAGTCGTGCCATTTTTCCTTTATACTTAATTGAAACAGTCACTGAAAATATATGAGTACTTAATTATGTTCATATTTTTATTTCTACGTGGATATTTTCCGTAAATAATCTATTTTTTATTTGCGTAGGTAACTCTTATACGGCTATGCTGTAAGACGCGAGTGTTAGTTACAAAAAAGAGCGTCGCCCGCCGCCGAGAACAAGAGAGACGCTTAGTACTAAGTCGACACACTATTTTAGATCTTAACGCTTTATAGTTAGATCGATTTTTAGTCTACTCACAATACTATGCGGAACGATTGTAATGCTAAGTTAGCAAGTCGATATACTATTTTAAGCCTTAACCTCTTCAGACCCAGATAGAAAGGAAGTGGATTAAATGACTTTTAAACATTTTTACAGGTTCATAGGGAAGCAAACAAAACATATATTACAAAAAAAAAATTTATTTGGTTTAAATAAAAAAAATATCATGGGTGCACATATGTGCACCTGAGGACTGTCTTAATAAAAATATCACTTATTTGTATGGTATAACTGGAAACAGTTATTTTTTAAAATACATAAATATACGTTACATTTTATACATATAGTGCGACAACGGGATGAGCATTGGCTATGGCGGCATTTTGACGCGAACTTGTCATTCAGGTATCGGGGCAAATGCCCTACCCCGTCCAACCTTACATCAGGAGGCGGATGTGTCACAACCGCTCTATGTTTTTTTTTCGGCGGTTCATCTTCGACCCTTGATGTAGATGGACTGGCTTCCTTTTCATTTTCAACGCCACGGCTGCTGCTTCGCAAGTAAATTGGGTTTATCCAGCCCCCATCGTATCTTGCTAATGCTGTAGCTAGATTCAGCCTGTACTGAAGCAGGCCCAGCTTGTCTTTTGCTGCAATTCCCTCCTGCTGGCAGCATCTCGTGTACATGATCCAGCAGTTGACAATGGCCAAATCTACGAAATGGCTAAATGCACGCACTGGCCACTTTTTGGTTCGCATGGCGCTGCGATAATATGCTATCAACCGATCGCATAAATCGATGCCACCCATGCAGGTATTATAGTTTTTTACTACAGCTGGTTGTGGCACGTCAATTTTCTTTTTCTGTACTTTGCACCATCTTTTGCAGCAGCCTATTGGAGTAGCACCTACGCACGTAGACAACATGGTGACAGCTTTGGTATCCTTCCATTTCACTACAGTAACTTGCTCATCATTTCTCACCTTCTCGTCCCAGTCTCCTCTCTTCAATTGCTTGTCAGTCTTTAATTTTTTAGCAACTGGCCCTAATCGATTGTTCATCACCGTCCCAGTCAGATATACATTCTTTTTA
Organism: Parnassius smintheus behrii; assembly: GCA_036936625.1. NCBI lineage: Eukaryota > Metazoa > Arthropoda > Insecta > Lepidoptera > Papilionidae > Parnassius > Parnassius smintheus. The sequence continues at coordinate 12,243,441 of JAUPFT010000014.1, forward strand.
TTTTTATTTAGATAGTCCGCTAGTTTCATACTTGTGAAAAAACGGTCGGTATATAAGACACAGTTTTCGGGAACAGTGCGACACAACAGCTTCACTATGCCTGCTCCAAGTCCTAATTGTTCCATATCCTGGCGGGGTATTGTATTTGATCCCACATATATCTCAAAATCCAGAACGAGCCCATCTTTAGCCGCTAATACAAAGTTTTTCAAGCCAAGAGGATTTGGCTTTGAGGGTACATACTGGCGGTATTCACACCTTCCAGAAAACGGAATCATTTGTTCATCTATTGACAGATGATTGGATCGAGGTAAGCTTTGACATTTTTCCTGAATTCTACTAATTATTGGCCGGATTTTCCAGAGTTTATCATCATTATCTCGTCTCTCAGAATTATCTACAAAATGTAGATGATTTCGCAATTCAAAAAACCGATCTCTTGTCATAGTGTCTCGAATCAATGGTACGCACAGGTCTTTGCTCCAGTACAGTCTACCTTGTGGGTATTTTAAACTGCCCATGAGAATTTGCAACCCAGCAAAACGTATTATTTCTATATAATCAGTTGCCACTGATTTTAAATTTCTGTTTTGCGCAGAATATAAATTCGTCTGTTCAGCGACTAATTTCCAGAAATCTAGATCTAGGTACTCCAAAAATGAATATAAGCAGCTCGTAGATGAGGTACCTTGTGAAAAGAGCACATCATCAGTAATGTCTGGTCCACGAAGATCCATTTGTTTAGTCCGCCAGAATTCACCAGGCACATTTTGCTGCATCTCAACTATGTTACCCTGTTCTGGTTCCGAGAACCATTCCGACTCCGATACTTCAGGTGGTACAGCATCTGGCGGCAAGTACTCATCGTCGTCTTCATCTCCAGAGTAGTCCAAGTCGCTGTTGTTAAGTGCTTCTGCGATTGCTTTAGCATCCATGATCTATAGCCAATAAAAATATATCTCAATTTATTCATACTAGCAATAAAATAATGGTCTAGACCTGAGGTGCACGTACGTGTACTCAAAAATAATTGACTTAAATTAACTACAAAATTTATTGATTTCGGAAATACATTATTCGCTATGTAAACTACTACTAATTGTGCACCAATAATCGTAAAAACAAATGATTTAAAACAACGATTAATATAAGAACCACTATATATATATACTTTTACCTGATTTTATAAGTTTCCTCACGGGTGACACGAAAAAAAACAGCCAACTTTGAATTTGAATAAGATTTTTCATAAACCTATTTAAACAGGATTTGCCATCTATTGTAATTTTAGGGTAATACAGTCTTTTGTTAAGGCGATAAAAGTACAGTTACTCGTCACAAATTGGAATCACTAGTTTTATTTAAAAATTTCTAAGGTACACGTATGTGTACCGGGGGTCTGAAGAGGTTAAGGTCTCTGCCCACTACACCGTAACATACCATGACCGTACTAGGAACGTGTCAGGCAAATAAATATTATTTGTATTGAAAAGTATGACACTGTTCCCACTAGACCGTTCCGTCACCGACCGACACCGTCGCGTGCCATGCACGGAGCGTCAACAAATGTCGGCGAGAATATTTTGCCGGTGCTGACACGCTCTGTGCATGACACGCGACGTTGCCAAGCCGCTGCGCGAAAGCGGCGAGCCGGCGAGTATACAGGTTGTAAACGCGTATGATGATGAGTATGATGACCGTTATGGCGGCTTCTCACTGCGTGTGTTATCACATGCCGCGCCGCGCCAGCACGCGCCGCGCGCAGTGTGAAGGGCTTGGCGCGGGCAGGCGTGGCGCGGCGCGCGCTATCTGGCGGCTTCTCACTGCGTGTGTTATCACATGCCGCGCCGCGCCAGTACGCGCCGCGCGCAGTGTGAAGGGCTTGGCGCGGGCAGGCGTGGCGCGGCGCGCGCTATCTGGCGGCTTCTCACTGGGTGTGTTATCACATGCCGCGCCGCGCCAGTACGCGCCGCGCGCGGTGTGAAGGGCTTGGCGCGGGCAGGCGTGGCGCGGCGCGCGCTATCTGGCGGCTTCTCACTGCGTGTGTTATCACACGCCGCGCGCGCCCGCACGCGCCGCGCGCAGTGTGAGGGCTTGGCGCGGGTAAGCATGGCGCGGCGCGCGCTATCCGTTTAAAGTCGGTAACTTCAAAGGCGACGCGCGGGCTTGCGCGTCGGTGCGCGGGCGCGCGCGGCGCGGCGTGTGCTGACAAGATTGAACTCGTTCATTTTATCGTAATTCGTTCGACGTTGAGGTACTTTCGTGTGTGTATAGATATGGAGTGGTCTAATGAGACGATCGCTAAATTTTTAATTTTGTACGAAAGCGAACCCTCTCTGTGGAATTCGAAAAGTACAGAGCATAAAAACAAAAACGACCAACACGACGCCTGGCTACGAATCCAAATGAATTTAAAAAATGGTATCATGCAGTTAAAAGAAATTAAGAAAAAAAAAGGATACTTTAATGGGAACCTTTAGACAATTATAAGGAGCAAAGTTTCCCAATCAGTAAAGTCAGGCAGCGCTGCTGATGAAATTTATATATGGCTTTATATATGACATAATGGCTACCGGCCCGGCGTCTGAGCAAGTTGTTGTTTTATTATAGTTTATAAGTGATTTTCGGTTGTTACTACAATAAGTTTGGTTGAGTTGTGATTAGCCCTCTGTTTCTTGTTGTCTGTTTAGATTTTCATGCTGGAACCACATTGTATGTTTGTGTAGTGTTGTGCGAAATAGACGCTTTCATTTATCATTCTGGTAACCGGGTGGACATATTTAATTTGGTTTGGTGTAGTATTTTGCGGAATAAACGCTTTACATCGTGTATGTTAATTCACTTTTACTGAATTTATTTTAATATTTATTATGTTTGAAAATTTCACTTTTTTATTTTACGGGTTTTAATTTAATATTTAATTTTTCTACACTTCTACGGACTAGTATTACTTGTCATTTATTGCATATATGTGGGACCCATTCTGTATATATATATATATATATATATATATATATATATATATATATATATATAACAAAAATAAATGTTAATATTACTAAAATCTATAATACGTCTTTAATTAAACCCTAATCCCTTAAAATATAAATATAACCGCCTATAGTATAGATAGCCGTATATACATAACTACATACAACTATCTATAGTCAACATGATATTGAGGTTAGTTCAAGGGATATGATACCAGACGGCGACACTATTCATATTGGGTGTTAAAAAACCTAGGAGATGGCTCTCTATTTCTGTATATATTACTCTACTCTACGAGACTGACTCAGAGGCTCGGAGCTTGGGAAAACACGGGCGGCGCGGCGCGTCATAACCGATAAGACACTCAGTGAGAAGCGGGTGGCGCGGGGCTCACGCGTGGCGCGTGCTTGCGCGTACAAAACCAACACGGACGGCGTGGCGCGTGATAACACACGCAGTGAGAAGCCGCCTTTATATAGGCGTGGTAAGCTCGTTGCCGTAACTTAGTCATTTGTTGTCAGTTTAACCGAGACGTAAAGAGACGTTGTAAAATGGAGGATGAAACATTAATAGAATGTAGACATTCGGAAATACTGAAAAAACTTTTCTTCATCCTCAACTAAGTGTCTGAATAGTGTCCAATACTCTCCTTCGGTTTTTCGTTCTTTTATAGAACCGTGAATCCAGTAGCGCCGAGTGTTTTTTTTTTTTTGTTTTCTTCTTCTTCCTCATCCAATATTAAAGCAATCATCGCCAGTTGTCTAACAGTTAACTTTCTGATAGCCATACCTATTTTACAATTTAAAATTTGGTAGCACTCCAAGACCTCCACACAACACTGTTACGCATACGAGAATGAAATGGATTCCTATTGGTTTTGGTGGATGTTGTATACGGGCATCATACGGGTTTCATACGGGTTGCATACTGGCATTATACGGGATGTATACGGGCACAGAACGCCGTCGATCCGTTCGGTGGGCATAGTAGAGCGTATCGTGTTGCTTTTCGTGCCTGATACGCTCCTAGCACGGTCATGGTATGATACGGTGTAGTGGGCAGAGACCTTAAATACTTTTTGATTAGGTTGATTTATAATTTGTATAATTTGTAAAAAATTGTACTACTACTTTTCAGAAGGGTTATGCTGAAATATGGTTTAACTAGTAATATATAAGTCAATGGGTTTAAGACATTTATTTCCCTAAAGAATATTACAATTCGCTTTTTGAGAGAAAAAAATGGTAGTATCTACTTTTTTATAGGATAGGGTGACAAACGAGCACACAGTCCACCTGATGGTAAGTGGTTGTTGTGGCCCATAGACATCTACATCTATCGTCGATTACGAATCAAAATGCAGATGCGTTGTCACTCGTGAGACTAAGATGGAATGCCTATTTTCCAGTAAAAAGGGTCTCCGGTTCTCTATACTAACCATACGAAACACAGCAGCATTAAGCTACTATTTTACGCTGGTATTCTGTGAGACCGTGGTCCTTCCTCGGTCGAGCCTAGCCATTCGTGCTACAACTATACTACTAATATAACTGCAGCATGGCTCTACTACGTATAATACTAGTTGCAATATAAAATTATATACTTAAACATGAAGAGAATTATTTTAACCACGAAAACAGAATGTTCAATGTTGCACTGCACTACTTTTTCCGTTATTCGTTTATGACGTCATCAGGGTGTCGTCTATCCTTGACCACGGCGCCCAATGAACTGATAATCGATGACGCGCTTGAGATACCTATTAGATTTATTATGCGAAGTTAATATGATGAATTTTTTTTTATTTATGAAGCTCGTGATAGTTTTATGTTATACCTTTTGTTTTATTCAAATATCAATAATAATTTAAAAAATAACACGTTTGCGTTTAATTTTGAATAGTTTTCAATAAATCTATGCTTAACGCATGACACCACTAGCGGTCAAACATAGACGATTTTGGCGTGCTGGACATAGTATTTGCTTGGATAAAAACCATATTTTTTTAGTTTAATGTTTCTGCGTTCTTGTGGCTATAAGACTTGTTTTTTAAACTTACACATTGCTGGGATATTCTATATTGAGGAATGTAGAATTAAAATACCAGTAATAACTTTTCTGTATCTATATTTCATATTATTGTGGACCGGGTTTTTTGTCGACTATAGTTGTCATTGGCGAACAGTACCCGCAAGTGCTGGTCCAGTATAGGTGACTTTGGCGTTCAAAAGGTTAAATACGAGATAGCACATCACTATCTATATAGGCATATGGTTTTTCTAGCCTTATATAGTATCCTCTTACGACATTCATTGAATGAAACTGAATCAATCGATTCACTTAACTCACCGCTATAAATATTTTGTAACTCCAAAATTAAGGTTATTGTGTTTTATCTAAATATATGCTGCCACTGCATTTTAGTTTGATCACGAATGTGTCGGCTCGACTGGGGAAGGATCACTCTCTCGCAGAATACCAGCATAATGATGCGGTTTCGCATGAGTGTAAAGAATCGGAGACCACAAGGCATTTCATCTTAGGTCTCATGGACGAACGCATCATCATTTCGATTCTGGATCGATCACGTGTGTCTATGTGCCATAGAAGCCACTTACCATCAAGTTTTTTTTATAGAATAAGAGTGACTGACTAACGAGCTGGTGCTGGGTCCTATAGATATCCACATTTATCCTCGATTAATACTCAAAATGCAGATGCTTTGTCACTCCAGATGACTAAGATGGATTGTCTCGCCAGTACTGTGATCCATTTATGAAGAAAAAAAAATAGCATACTGAAACCATACCGCATAATTTTATAGAGATTTTGAAAATCTATGCTCCGTTTCCAAAATATACTTACATAAAAAGTGAGAAAGAAATAAAAACAAACAATTCAAAATCATTTATTTAGAATACAACATAAAGATAGAAGCCATTCCAATCAAATACCATACAATATTTCAAAAACTAATCGATTGATAGATTAACATTAATAAAGTATTTAGTTTTAAGTAGTCTTACATTAAATTCGAGAGCAATAATGGGTCTCGAAATATTTAATAAAACGAGAATCTCAACACTTAGTGTTAAAAATATGTTATAAGTGTTGATATAATTAGACTTAGAATTATTCTAATAAGAAAAGCTTAAAACCTATGTTTTATTTTATAAGCCTGAGACTTGGCTCTTTTTGTCATGTCCGGGTAAACATATAAACAACGACTGCTAACAAAAAGATTAACAATCCACATTCATAAAAATTACGTCACTGAAGCTATTTAACAAGCATCCTGAACACGAAATGCGTAATCAACGAACATGGATTTTACAAATATATTGCAACTTTTTCACATAAACTCGCCGATATTCATTTAGCTGTTGAGCCTTTTCTGCGACACTGCCGACATGAAAGCCTCTCGGAGCTTCTTCGTCGTATCTTCCAAGATCTCGGCCCGTATTCTCAATTTTTTGTTTCGCTCTTCTAACTCGATGGCCAGTTGCTCCATTTGCAATTCTTTTAGTTTCCTGTTCATCCTTGATCTTTTTGATGCTTCGTTGTTTTTGTCTCTCAATTCTCTGTATCTCAGTTCGTGTGTGGATACTGAGGAGCTGTCGTCCATACTACAGACAGAGGAGACTGTGCTCTCTCTTCTTTTCGGTGGGCGACCTCTTCGCGTGGGTTTAAGCTGCTGTGAGCCTTCCAAAGCGCGAATCATATCTTTAATAGGAATGTCGGGCTTCCTCCTCCTGTACTTCCGAGGTGAATGTTCGGTATATGGCGTGTATGTTTCATCTGAATCTTCACTATCACGACGTCTTTTTTTGCTTGAATACGATTTTGTGTCATCGTTGTCCGACTCCACGTGCGATTCCGTCTTTGGTGTGATTGGATCGTAGTCCATCGGCGGTGAAGACTCGGTCTTGGAAACGCTGTCAATAGAAGACTCCTGTGCGGGCCACTCCGGTGCTGGCGTCTGCAACAAGAGAAAATAACAATTTAACATAATCATCTATAATTAAGTCATTTCGCATCACAATATTAAAGCATAATTTTCGAAAAACATCAGTATTCGCATAAGATATTTCTAATGGGTGCAAAACGGTGTAACTAAGTATTTAGTACTTTCACATTTATGAAAACTTTGTTGTACACTTTGAAAACAAAAAACTTGAATTATTAGTTTGTTTAAGGATCCTTACCGAACTTGCATGTGAGCATTTCTCTTCCTCCAACTGCTCGACGTAGTTTAGAACTTCTGGCGTGCTAATAATGTCGACGGGCCATTTTGGGGCACAGGCTGCCACGTCTATAGACAAGCCGCGACCTCGGCGTTTAGACATTGTCTCTGTTGGAATCTTCCCCATTTCCTTGGAATCTTGGTAGTCATTTATTATGTACTCCGATATAACTACATCATTGTTCTCCACCTCCCGCGGTATAACCGAAACTAGTTTAATGTCCGAAGACTCCTCTGCAATGAAGGGCATGGTGGGGTGTGTGTTTGTATTTAGTTTTGTGTAATCAGTATCTGATGTTAGCCAGCCGATAGGCTCTGTGACTTGCCACGGTTTCATATCGGCCTTTTTGCTTGACGCTGATTCCCCTATCACGACTGGCAAATTGCTTATATCTAAAAATTCTTCTGTAAACGGAACTTTGTCGTTCTGCTGAGGCCATAAGTCATTACTGTACTTCCCCAGCTCATCTACAGATGGAGAAACCGGGTTCGACATGGAATAGTAAAAATTTGCCGGCGTAGACGGAGAATTAGCGTCAAATACATCCCAACCCTGCGGCGAGAATGGTGTGTGCAGTGTGTCGGTGGTAAGTGCCCTGTTTTCAGCGTGTTTTGGAGAGTCTGGGAAAGAAAGTAAATTTCGATAAGTATTTATGATGATACGTAATGAAATAGAGAAAGACGAAAACTAAAAACCTACCAATGGACTGTACTACTACATCCTCGGCGGGAGCTGCGCACCACTGAACCAGATCTTGGAAGAACTCGCAGTCCGATTCGTGAAACATTGTACTCGGTAATTCGGGCTCCGGTTTTGGAAATTCCTGGAATCACATAAATTTTCATATTAGTAAGGACACTTTAAAATAATGACGGAACTAAAAATAGAAAACTTATGTTAATAATAAAATAGTGTTAATTAATAAGTACTCACAGCCGGCGTCGTTCTTACCTCGGGATAGCTGGTCGCTGTCTCGGGCGATGACGGCTTCGATACTGTATTTCTGTGTGTAACCACTCCGGTTGAACCGTTCACCTGTTGACTCTTTTCTGCCTTTAAAAGATCTATATCTACCACTTTCAAAATACTGCGAGTCTGGAGACTCGTTTGCGAAAAAACCATATCTGTTGTTGTTTGTGTTGTACTTATTTCCGATATCGTCGCTCCGACTCGGACAGGTGATCTTTTGAGCAACCATTTTGAATAGAACTACAAACAGAAATGATACGACGTAACATAATGTGCATATTTTTATTAAGCGACGGGAGGAATGACGGGGTGATAAATTCACATGGGGTTTCATCACAGAAGGTTTTTAGATAAAAAAGGAAAGGAAATTTTGCGGGTATATGATAGTGAATGTTAACGTTGAGGGATGGTAACCGAGTGATCAATGAGAGGTGACGTAAACAGGCATAGCAACGAAGCGCCGCCGTACGTCAACATTTCCTAAATGTCACAAGATGGAGAACCTTGAGGCGAGTTTATAATTATATGTAAATGTATTAAAATAAAGTGGATATACGTAAATACTAGTTTACATGACATTGAAGGGAATTGTGTTGGCATAAATATTAAGATATTATGTTAAACTTACATATATAGAAAACATAAAAGAATGTAACCACTCAAAAATAAAAGTATATTCAGAACAAATAAATTACTTGATATGTTATAATGAACTTTAACGGATATGAGAACTGACTGACTGCTATGACGTGCCCGCACAAGTTAAAGTATGTATAATATTACAGAGCATCTGTCTGACATAATATAATATATATATAATATAAAAATATAAGCAGTGTACCAAATTTAATATAGGTTGCTATAACTCATCACCTGCCCAGTGCATCATGTTTGGTAATCAAAGCTATGTAATTTTTGTATGCAAACTTATTTCATTTATGTTAGATTTACTATATAAAATAAGAAGGCACAGTAGTACATGTTATATCAATTTAATTTTAACATACTACTTACGCCTGTCTACATTTATATAAGTTAATAAAAATGTCAAATGCAAATTGCTCTTTTCAAAAAATAAGGTTAGTATTTACCTATGGCTGTATGCATATATAGCAACAAATACTTTAAATTATAAGAATAAAACAAGTACATACGTTAGCCTAGTAATATATATAATTAGTTTCTTCACAAAGTTAGTTTGGTCTTATTATTTTCCGATATAGTGTAAAATAGTCTTACAGATGCGTGTTTCACTATCTAAAGGTTATTTCCATGTTGTTATTTTTTTATACAGAAGTTTAAAAAGAAACAACATGGGGAGCCAATCGTAGGCGATATTAAATTAATGTATCCTTAAAAGTGTTATAGTACGATTTTGTGTCTAAATAGGTCATAAACTAAAGTTTAAACATAAATGTTGGTATTATTTCAAAAAACCTGTTTACTTTATGCATGTCAAACGGTGTGCGTGATGAGAAACGAAAATGAAGGATATGAAATGGGGAAGTATTCAAAACTATAAAAAGTTAAAGTTTTTAGAGTGACTTAGTATTTTAAATTAACTTTAGTAGTAATTTAATAATTATTTTTCATAATGAAAAAGCAAAATGTATTTATTTAACAAGTGGAATTAGAGAATCGATTTCTTTAAACGTCCTTCCTTTTTTTCTTTCGAACTTCGCTCTTCACGATCTGAAACAGAGAAACTATTATTTTAAAAAAGGAACCGCCGTAGCGGCAGTACTCACTTTGTTGAACTCTTCTTGAGCCCCTAATGAAATGTTAACTCTTTAGGCTCCTAACCAAGTAATCCTCAGCGCAGTAGGCCTGAAACAAGTCGAGAGACGTTATGTTATTTTTTACAGAACGGAAACCGGTAATAAAGTTCAATCGACATCCTCATAAACTGTTCTATGGAAAAACCCCAGCGCCACGTAAGAAAACGCTGACTTAAATTGAAGATAATCGACATTAATAACGTAATAATGAAAATAAGAATGTCATTTATACCTACAAGAATAGGTGTTATTATAGTTTTTTATTTAAATTATTTATAGTATTTCCGCAGGGGAGCCGTGTTAGCCCAGATGGTTAACGCTCGCTGTAAATATAACAGAACGCGAGTAACCCGGGTTCGATCCCCGCCGGCACAAGGAAATTCTTAATTGCAATTTTAAGTGCTGATTTACCACGTGCTCGGCGGTGAAGGAAAACATCGTGAGGAAACCTGCATGTCTGAGGAATAAGAAAAAAAATATTTCGAAGACATGTGAAGTTCGTCAACACGCATTGGGGCAGTGCGGCGGACACTTCCTTGCCCTAAAACCCTCTCAGAAATGAGGTGAGGCCTGTGCCCAGCAGTGGGACGTTATATAGGCTGTAACTTTACTTTTATATCTGCAGGGTAGCCGCGTATCCATTACCCAATTTCGTTTCATTGGTGTTCGTAATTTTTTGTTTTTTGGGGTCTATGTAAAGTTCTAGAATAATCTTATCATCCGATAGCTCAAGGTGTGACTATATCAGTTAGACGAAAAATACAAAATACCAACGCTGGCGACAGGCAGTAGTGGCAAAGATGCGAGACGTCAGGCACTGCGAACGTTAAGCTGCCTACCAGTTTAACGAGAAAGGAATCTTCCTTACAGCTGCAGGGAAGTGTTCAGCAGTAAACTTTTATGGGTCGCCAAAAAAATAAAAAAGGTACACTATGAAATACATATTATACGTGGTAGAGCCACGTTGCAGCTGTATTATGGTTGCAGCACGAATGGCTCAGCTCGACCGGGGCAGGGCCACGCTTTCACAGAATATCATCATAAAACAGCATTAGAGATACGGAGACCCTTTTTTCTAGAAACGTGACATTCCATCTTAGTCCTCAGGGGTGATAATTCAAGTGCGTTTTGATACTTAATCGAGGACAAATGTAGATGATAGATGTCTATGGGCCACAGCATCCGTTTTACCATCAGGTGGACTGTATGCTCGTTTGTCACCCTTATTCTATATAAAAAAACCATGGAGATTTCATTTATAAATAAAAATAACTCTGTATTCAAAATCAGTCAGCTTTAAGCCTAATGACTTTGATAATTAACGTGGTATCTGTTTGTTGGAATTTGATACGCGACCTCGAGGTCTCGACGTACGTATAAACCGCTTATGTTTTATCGATAGGTACATTAAAGCCATTTTTATCTACCCATCCACTTAACACGAATATATAATAGTGATTCATAATTCTTATCTAAATTATACGCGTTGTTAACGACATCCTGAAGTTGAAATGTAAAACATTTTATTTATTCTTATAGGAAAAAATGCTAGCTAGAATCATTAAGTGCTCTAAGGCGCGCCATTATACGGAATTCCGTTTGGGAATTCCGATTAGTGATTCCGATCGCAGCAAGTCCATATACAATCAATGACCCACCACACACCTACGGTAGTTTTCCGTTCAAAATTTTGCGAGCAAAATAGAATTCTGTATGTGGGGCCGACCAGTTCGAAATTCCGCAACGGATTTCCGTATGTATGCCGGCCTTACATGACTGCTTCACAACTAAGTATACTAACTTTTGGATTGATTGATTGATTTGAGATCTATGACGTTGAATATTAACTGTACTAAAATTATTAAGTTTTGCTAAAATTCATCTCTAAGTGGATAGATAGGTCGACCTTGTATCAATTACATTTTTACACATACATAATAAGCGGCATTATTAGTGGATCTGGACTTGAATATCAAATCAAACCATTAGTTCTTTAATTGAAACCTTTGAGCCCTTTGGAAGTAAACAAAATACAACGCATTGAGAGCGCGGCAGACAGGTTATAACTTGTTAAACGCTTGAATTTCGAACGACGTCGTAGGAAATAAATGTACGTCATAGGTCTTTTATAAGTACATGTGATGTATAACTTTAACATTATCTTGATTAATAAAAATAAATATTGCTAGTATGGATGATTTTCTAAGTCTAAATTAATTATTTTATTTTGACGAACAAAAACAACTCACCCTAAAATAAGGTTTGTACTTTGTAGCACGAGATGTTTCTAGAAAAGTCACTCTTTAAAATAAATGAAAAAGAGATAACTTGTAGCGCTTTTGTTTAGCACGTATATTTTCGCTCACTTATGAGCAAAGGACTGTTTATAGTTTAACTTTTTTAAACGAAATTCACTCCAATCTGGAATGCGGCATGCGCACACTGCGTAAGGTTTCAGAAAACGTTGTGCAACATTCGCGCCGAAAGCGCCTCATACAATTTTAATTTTCCTTAATCCCCACCACAACCGCGTTGCGTAGCGTTCTAAAAATATCTCTGTTGTGCCGTTATTGGACAACAATGATGACGTCAATTTAACCAACCAATGGGCTCGATCCTAGACTCAGAGTCACGAGACCGTCTCGTTTCGCAACGTGCTCTATAAAAACGTGAACGTGAAATAATATCTACAGCTCTACAAAAACGTATGTATGTTTTTATCGTAAAATGTCATGTATGTTGGCATTGGATTTTACAGAAAGGGCAATGCCCAGTCTTCATAGACACTTCGGCCATGAGTGCCCACATATAAAAGCATATAGATATGATAATATGCAATTAAAACAATGAAATGGTAAAGGAATTGCTTTAAAAAAAGTCGGGGTTTTGAAAATATTTGAAGTTTTTATTTTCACAAATGCAGTTTTTTTAACAACTATTTTTATCGATTTTATCGCGTTTTATTTCTTTGATTTTTAATTCCAGACATTTCGGGTGCTTTCCAGCACCCATGGTTACGGCAGACTGAGGTGACCGACGTCCCAATGTCAGCGTTAACCCGGAGTACCTTCAGATTTTTAATTTTTATTTATTGTCCGATCTACAGAATGAACTTACTGTGTCTAGAAGTCTTGCAGTGGTATGCTTGAGTTTTTAATTTCATTAATTACAGGGTCCTAAGCAGGTGGTAGTACCAAGCATCCTTCCTAAAAAAGAATTTATATATTAGATATTATATAGAATTAATATAATAAAATACACTTTACGACTAATAGTGATGACTTGCAATTCTAGCCCTAAGTAAAGATCAGCTAGGGCTTAACTTTATTCCTTCCATAATGCTGCTCCTCTGGTTATTACAGAGTTCTATCCGGTAGCAACCATTAAATCTTATATGCTCACCATAATAGTAGCGAGCTTGCTTTAATTGGTATGTGACACAAGCAATTAATATTAAGTCGCTGTAAGTTAAAACAGGAAATTCCCTAACATTTTAAAGTCTACATTTATATTTCTAAAGTCTGCCTGCCCTAGCTCTATTTAGATTGTTTTCCCTAGCATACTCAGAAAAATCATTATTTGTCTCCATATTTTGATGAACTATTTCAAGTATTTGAGCCGCATCATCCCTGTCCCTTATTTTTTGTGCAATTTATTAACTATAGCAGAAGCCACAGCAGTCTATCATCAAATGTGTAGAAGCCCTGTTAAAGTAATTTTGATGAAATATTTTAAATTCAGTTTTAAAAATGCCATTCACCACCTCTAGTACCCATATCGACACATAGTCACGGCTCTGGATTTATTAGCATATCTTGTCATTAACTGAGATTCACCATCTGCTGGAGACATTTCTGCGACCCTTAGACATCCACATCTATCCTCAATTACAAATCAAAATGCAGATGCGTTGTCACCCGTGAGGACTAAGATCATTTTCTCGTTTCCAGTAAAAAGGGTCTCCGGTTCTCTACACTCACCATACAAAACACAGCAGCATTAAGCTACTATTTCACGCTGGTATTCTGTGAGAGGGTGCTCCTTCCCCGGTCGAGCCGACCCATTCATGCTACAACTATACTTCTAATATAACTGCAGCATGGCTCTACCAAGTATAACACACATACATAGTACTTGTCACTATGTATGTTTGTTATCGCAATATGTAGTTAATCACAAAAAAACATACTTGCAATGCTGATGAAACTGTTACAACCTGGTAAAAAACATTGTGCTTTTATATAATTAGTTAGCAGTACAATGTGTGATGTATGATCTAAGCTTTGTTGTTCTGGGTGCAATACATTACTCACTTCAGATTGCAACGAGGACGGACTAGATGATTCAGATGGTTCCCGTTCTGCAGTTGAACATGATGCTGTTCTATCAGTTCATTGCCAGCAATTATGATATACACGGCATGATAACTGAAATAATGTAAAATACAAAAAATGAAGTCAAAGTGAAAAAATAAAATAGATTTATTTCAAACTCAAATATAAATAAAATATTTATCAAGTTAAATGTTACTGCACAAGGACGGATTTAATGCCCTATATTATTTAATAATTAAGGACTGACAGACTACCAGCAGTCCAAAAACAATGAAAAATCAACTGTCTCCTTTCTTGGTAGTTGATAAAACTGGTTAATCTCATAAATAAGCTAGTATGTTTGTCAGATATAGCTAGGGCAGATGTGAAAAAATAAAACAAGTTCTTGAGTTGATATACAATCAGTGTAAAAACATGTATAATTATCAGATATATGGATCACATTTAATAAATTGAAATGTTAAACATGTTAAACACTTACCTCACGTAGCGCAAATAATTCCTCACGTGGAAAATCGAAGACAAACAATGTGTGTGATCTTATTCTCATAAGTGTCAGTGCCACAGCTGATGTATATATGTTCAAGACGAACTATTGGTGCATTTTGCGAGTGCCACACTACACGTTCACTGTACTCGAAACTTATACCTAATAAAGAAGCTACAATTATTATATTGATATTATTCAAGTAAACTCAGTTATAAAGCATTTCTTAGAGGAAGACATACCACATCGTGATATGTACCAACTATTTACCTGCTGTGTTCGAACCAATTGTTGAGAGATCAACAATTGCATTTTACTTTTACAACAGAACAATAACACGATAACAACACGTAATTTAATTCTTGTGACATAACAGTGACAGCGGCCTACCTGTCGGATATGATGTTGCCACTTAACGGTCATAAAATCTATGGAATGATATCGATTTTTATTCGATTAATAATATCATAAAAAGAATAATCTTTGACGCGTTTTAAGTTCTGCACGCTTTTTAAAATATAATTTCCTTTATTTATTGAAACTCTATTTCAAATGTATTTTTAAGAACAGTTAGCTTGTGCTGTATTGTTTTGTTATGCTTTAGAGAATTCGTGGTAAATCAGCTGGAAATTAACTTCTTGAATTATCATAACATGATTCCATTTTAAATGTTATGTTAAAAACAGATAAGAATAACAGTTAACTTGTGCAGTAGCGTTTTGTTATACTCTAAAGAATTCTTGGTAAATCAGCTAGTAATTCGCTTGTTTAATTATCATAACTATAAATGTGAAGGTTGTCAATGAATTCAACCGAGCCTATAACAACGGTTGTTTTAGTTTTTAATGGTTGTCTGCCGCTTTTGATGACTTGAAATTAATAAAAACCTATTTTGCGCAATAAGTTTTTTCTCTTTGGTAATGAATAAACCACAGAAACCCCTTTAATGTATAATAGTCCTTTTTTTGATACAAGTAGCACATTTTAAGGAACCGCAAAAACAACTTTGTTATTTATACAAACACTATGAAAAACAAAATAATTTGTTGCTGGCGATAATGATAGTGGTATTTTGACTCGATTTAAAATATATGCTTGTTACTACTGAACTCTTCATGGGCCTGCGAGTCCGACTCGCACTGAACCACTTTTTTTCAACATTTAGTTTTATTCTAATAAATAGTTTTTTCGTTTAAGCGGAGCTCTTTTACTTTAGGTTTATTACCTCTTTATCTACAATAATCAATGAGTAAGTAAAGTGTGTAAATACGATTCTTAAATTGTAAAAATAATAATTGGATTTGAACATCTTAGGTAGGTATTTAGTTTTATTTATTTAGAAAATATTAATCTCACAATTATTTATTGTAATAATATAATTTATCACACAGCTAACGCCCTCATTAGCAATGTAATGGTGAAAGAATTTTCAAAATCGGTCTAGTAATTTTTGAGATTAGCCAAAAAACGTATTCATTGAAAGTAGCGCCCTCTATAATAAAATTAACCCTATATTAGATATCTAAAATTATACATAACAATCTAGTGGTGAAAGAATTCTTAAAGTTGGTCAAGTACTTTACGAGTTAAGCGAATAAAATATTCTTTGATAGTAGCTCCCTCAATAATAAAATGCATCCTACGTTTTAAGCACCATAGCAAAAAACGATTCAACATAGCCTAATCCGCACACACAGTAAAAACATAACCATCCTTTTTCGTCTGTAGTCGGTAAACATTTGGTTATAACGGTTGCGTATCGACTGCTTTGGATAAATATCCATTGTCAACGGTTATTTTAAACCTATATCATAACATCGTAATAGTTATCGAAAGATCATATATGCATGGTAATAATGACACCATAAGTAATCGATCGAAAAGGGGAATCGATTTTTTAATGATTTTTGTGATTGGCAACATTTTTTATTTTATTCACAGACTAATGAATTACGTATTTACCTAATTTTATTTTTATCTTTTCGGTACTTTTAATTTGTGCAAAAATATTCCCATTGTTTTAGGATAAATGAATACCGCGATTAATAACCATAAATAAAGATATATTTTTTTAACAAATGCACATTGTTGGGCGTTACATGGCCTAATATGGGCATCCCCCTTTCGAGCGACAATATAACAAAATCGAGCAGTTTGTGCAAAATGCACAATAAATGAGTTCATCTTGGTATTTGTTAAAAGCGAAACATAGTTGAATATTATAGGCTATATTAAATATTATAAAACAACGATAAACAAAATTAATTTGAGAGCAGTAGCAGAGTTGATGATTCAAAAGCTATATATAACCTAATCTATTATGTTTATATCAAAATAAACCGTATTGAGGTCAGAAGACGTCGAAAAAACTTGCATTTACTTATTTAAATATACAACATGTAACAAAAACCCTGTGGTTATAAAAAAAAATTATTTCTATACGCTTGGATACCGATTCTGATAACACACTTAACGGAAACTACAGGGTTTTTGTTACATATTGTACCTATAAACGATTAAAAGCGTATGTAAGATAACCTGTTTTTACTTTCTCTTTTTTAACCCTCCGATTTAGAGTTCGCCAATCAATAGTATCTGAATTACATATACCTAGTTCTATACGCTACATTCTAGCAGTTTCGAGTCATCGAATTAACAATACTGAGTTGCCATGATAGTACAAAATAATAAAATTACAAATTACAAAATAATAAAGTAATTTTATTATTTATTTTATTATTAGATCATGAATAAGGGCATTGTATTTTCTTATTTTTATAAATTCAATTTATAACACATTACGTTCTATCCATCCATAACAGTCTATAAAAGTCCACTGGTGACTGGTGAACAAAGGCCACTGGCCACCCCATAGACTGCATTATAGAGAGGTTTTTGTCATAGTTGCCATGCTTGGCAGGTCGGCTTGGCATATTTTTATTATTTTGAGTTGTGATCAGGAAGAAGCCACTGCCCATTTCCTGCTTCAGTTTCCCTCTGCCACGTCCTACGACTCCCACGGGAAGATGATATGGGGTCTTTTAGTACCTACATATTACTCTTGATTGCAAGTAGGGTTAAGGTATTTAACATGTGTATGTTCAGGCGACATAATATACCCGTTGAGCCACGTTGTTTTTATTACTACTTATACTTGCTTGAAAGGCAGACGTTGTTCTGCCCTTTTCGACGACACTTTGTCATGTTCTATTAAAAATCCTTAAATTCGCAAAAAAAAAATCGTGGGTCACTCATGGGCCAAGAAACTATATCATATCTCTCAAGTTGGGCCAAACTGCATACGGTGTGCAAATTTGATTAAAATCGGTTAAATGATTTAGGAGTCCGTCGCGGACATACAACGTGACACGTAATTTATATATATTAAGAAGATTGTTTTAAAAGTATCATTAAGTAACTCTACTAATTCATATAAATTTACACTTACATTATTTAGAAAGATAGGGGCATTGCGAAGATGTTAAGTAAGTCTTATACCCAATCACGCTTTAAAACGGATTTGGATGTAACTTGACACGCAGATACTTTGTCATGGAATGACATGCGATACTTTTACTACGGACACAACATGAACATGTAGTCGTTTCTGTGTTTACGCGGGCGAAACCACTGGCAGAACCTAGTGTGTAAATGAGAACACAACAATAATATTCTAGATACATTTTAACAATCTTAAGCATATGTTTTAAAATTGAGAGAAGAATATGCGATGAAGACACGGGATAGAATAATATGGATAGAGTACTACAACTTGAATGCCTCGTTGGTCTAGTGGAGATGAATATAAGTATATATATGAAACGCGAATGCTGATCATGTGGCCCCCAGTCGGGCCAAAATCAGTTATTGACTTTTTCTGTCTAGAAATTCTCAGTAGCAACCAAGGCTCAGAAAGTTGGCGGTGTTCAGCCCCAGTGCTTCGGAAACCACGGAAAACCGTTCATCCTGCACCTGATTTCTCACCAGTTGTCGGAGTTTCGTCCCATCGGACTATAGGCACTAGGGTTGCCACCTTTTTTTGAACAAATATAGTTTTTTTTCCAAAAAATATGCGATATATATACTACTTTTGAGAAATTCAAGAGAAAAAAAGTAGAAATTTATTTTTAATTATTATGTATTTTTCTATATATATTTGTTATTGCTCTTTGCTTGCCATCAATGATCTAAAGCACCTTACCTTATACCTTACCTTTAAAATAATTGTAGGTCTGACCCATTTCGATTCATATTAAAATTAATTGACAACTATTTTTAATTAAATTAATACATGCTCTTTTTGTTTCTATTTTCAATTTTTCATTCATGATGGAAACTTTTCCCGTAAAACTTACTTGTTCCAGACTTCAATCACATTTAACATAAAAAAGCGCAGCAGTTGAATTTGGAATAAAAATATAGTATTTTTCGTACTATATTATTTTTCGATAATATATAGTACAATTGACTTGAATATAGTACGATACTATATATTAGAGTACGGGTGGCAACCCTAATAGGCACACTATACTAGGATGTGTACACTGTACACTATAATATCAGCGCAGACGGCATGGTAAATATTCAAAGTACTAGAATTACGTAATGTAGTGGGCATTAAGTAATTTCAAAACCATTGTTACCTACCTTACTTTTAAAGCGCCCTCCACATTCACGCCGTGAACACCCGTGAAAGGCGTGAACTGCGAATGTGGATGGCTTTCGCGCCCGTTCACGGGCTTCGCGCCTGTTCACGCCATGTTCCCCGTTCAGTGTCGGTATTTTGCGACCGCTTCAAAGGGTTTACGACGCGTGAACCTCCCGTGAACGCAAGCGCATCCACACTCGCGCGTGAAAACAGTAACGCGCGAGACTCGTTGCTGTGAGGTTGTGTTTATTTGTATTTTTTTACGGAAGATGGTGCGTCAAAATGAGCGTCAGTTGGACGAACGAGCAGGAACTCTTGTTTATCGAGTATTATCATGCCGAACCCATTTTATGGGATGCTAAACATAAAGATCATAAAAATAAAATGAAAGTACATGACGCTTGGATACGAATGAAGGAAATAATGAATATTATTTTATTTTATTTTATAGGTAAGGGTGACAAACGAGCACAAAGTCCACCTGATGGTATGTGGATGCTGTATTCTATAGACATCTACATCTATCCTCGATTACGAATCAAAATGCAGATGCGTTGTCACCCGTGAGGACTAGAATGGAATGCCTCGTTTCCAGTAAAAAGGGTCTCCGGTTCTCTGCACTCACCAAACGAAACACAGCAGCATTAAGCTACTATTTTACGTGTGGTAATCTGTGAGAGCGTGGTCCTTCCCCGGTCGAGCCGAGCCATTCGTGCTACAACTATACTACTAATATAGCTGCAGCATAGCTCTACCACAAAAAGCGTTGAAGTGACTGATTGAAAAAAAAAGAAAGTCTAATGACCAGTTATAGAAATTATAAGAAAAAGGTAAAGGATTCTGAAAGGAAGTCTGTAGCAAGCAGCGACAAAATTTACAAGCCCATTTGAATTGCCTTTGACGTGATCGATATTTTTTTTATCTTTTATAATATACTACACGTAATTGTCGTGAGCCGAAGCGCATAGCGTCACGGCATTAGCGGTGCATATTTCAGCGTCCATTCTCGACGAGCGCGCGAACTAAACTGTGAACGGTGCGAGTGTGGAGGGATGTGTTTTTCGCGACGAGTTCGCGGCAAAATTACGGCGTGAATTCACGCCGTGAATCACACAGGAGTCTGGAGCCCGTATAACGAACGTTTAGCTCTTATACTCGTAAATGCGATTTTATACGAATGTGTTGATCATTTAAAACAGTACAATAAGTACTTTTAAATCATAATATAAACACAAAAACAAGACATTATGCAACTTCTTTGCGGAATTCTATTAAATTGTTTGAATAATCATCTTGATGTCTTACAACATGTACTATTATTAATCATGTAAGTACCTTTATTATGTTCGCAATTCGCAAGCAATTACCTGTCATAGTTCTTCTACTTTACCCGCTTAGTGGCCTCTTAATAGAATATTGCAAAATTAACAAGTTAGTCATGGGGCCTCGTAGCCTCATACCATATTATTTTATCAAACATGACAATATTTTATCGTAACCATGACGCGGCAAAACCCTGTAGTTTTCCAGAGTTTGAAATATTATATAAAAATGTAATACATGTAGTACATATAATGTATTATATAATATAGGGTTTTGCCGCGTCATGCTTACGATAAAATATTGTCATGTCATATCATGACAGTTATTGGAGTTACGTAAACTTTCCCAATTTTTAATTGTAATGTCATTACTTTAAGATAAGAAATCTTTTGAAATTAACATAATTATGTTAAACAAACGATAACATTTAATTGATAGAACCACAGAATAAATAACTGTACAAGAAATAGAACTAAAAACAGTATCGTGGTTCAATATAATTTTATAATTACATCCCTTCACAATATGAATCCATGGACTTTCTGCATCTTTTACTATTAATTTATTTTTAAATTACTATTAATTATCTAGTACCAAAGCCCTACTCTAATGGATCCACTTAAGGATGTTTCTTTCCGGTTGTCGATTCTTACAGCTGTATTCCATTGCTATCCAGTTTACTGGTACGTAAGAATGTCAATTACTCTGATTCTACTGCAGACATCTTCGTTATGGATTCTATCACGCAGGGAAAAGAACGCAGCCCGCAATAATATCATCGCAAATTACTTAATTAAAATTATTTCAGAAATCCTCGAACCCTATTTTTCGCACTGATTCTGAGATAAAAACTTCATAACATATTATTATTGTTATTTTAATATAATTTGAAATAAATTTAATCCCAACCTAAGCATACATTACAGTCGGGTAAGGATACACTAAATTTGGCCCATCTTCAATATAACGCCAATTTGGTCGATGAACTTCTTATACTCGTAATATTCTTCTATAATATAGGTGTCCATTTTTCAATTACAAAAAAAAAAATAAAAAAAAATAACAGTAAGTACGAATGAACTTCAATTGTTTCATCATCAATTAATATTCCGTCCGATTATAAACTATTTTATGGTTAACTTATTTGGCCCTTGAAAAATCGGCCCTTAATAAAATTTGTCATTGCATTTTAAGATTTTCGAATTTTAACGATGCAATCGGTATTCTCTAAATAAATTTTAAGTGTTTTATAACAAGGCTATTAAACCGAACGAGCTAGTTTCTAAGAATTTCAACACACCGTTAGGTTAAAGGTATTAATTAATTTGCAACCATTCGCCAATTAAATACAATGATGTGTCTTACTTGGATTGAAGAGCACCTCCCGCCCTCCTTCAATTTCATGCACTAATCCCGTCACCACTACTCCCGGCATCACTACTCCCAACCCCACTGTTTCAGGAAAGACACATCGACGATAATACGACACGTGTTTCGTCTCTACACGAGGCATCCTCAGGTGATGTAGACTCTACGGCGGAACTCTACTCTCCCGTTAAACACTAGAGAAGTGTAATTATGTATAAATGGTAAGACGTATACAGGATGCCCATTGCCTACCATACAGCATCGATTTTATATATTTTATACCTTAAGACGTCACAATGAACCAAATAAATATAATGATATGTATTACGAGGGTGGATTGAAAAGTACTCGGCCTAACACAGATCCATTCAATTCTAAAAATCAAATCTACCCACATTATTTAGTTCAGTTCAGACTAGTTCATTGTGTGGAGTTCGAAACGTGTGCGATAATTAGTTGTGATTTTATAAATTTATTAACAAAGTAATCGGACATAATTTCCGCGAATGGAGCAAATCGAGCAGCGTGCCGTCATTAAGTACCTCCATAAGAAGGGGCTATCATCAAAAGCCATCCATGATGACATGGTCAGTACATTAGGTGATTGTGCTCTGTCATATTCATCCGTCAAAAAATGGATAGCAGAATTTAAGCGTGGTAGAGAGAGTGTGAAAGATGAACCCCGCTCTGGAAGGCCTTCAACGTCAACTACTGACGAAAATATTAAAAAAGTACTTGATTTAATAATGGGAGACCGCAGATTAAAAATTAGAGAGATAGCCGAGATTATAGGCATCTCTTATGAACGAACTCAAAACATCATTGTCAACGAGTTGGGTTTCCACAAGGTGTCTGCGAGGTGGGTTCCGCGACTGCTTTCAGTTGAACAAAAAAGGACGCGATTGACTATTTCACGCGACTGTTTGGAGTTATTTGAAGCCGATGCAGATGATTTTTTGAATCGTTTTGTTACTATGGACGAAACATGGGTTCGTTACTGTACACCGGAAACAAAACAACAATCAAAACAGTGGAGAAGACCTGGTTCACCACCCCCTAAAAAGGCTAAGTCGATTTTGTCGGCAAATAAGGTGATGGCTTCAGTATTCTGGGACTCGAAAGGTGTGATTATGATTGATTATCTTGAAAGGGGCTATAAACTCTGATTACTACTGCACTTTACTACGGCGTTTACGAGAGGAAATAAAAGAAAAACGTCGAGGAATGCTCAGAAGAAAAGTCCTGTTTCATCAAGATTACGTCCGTGTTCACACGTCAGTACAGTCAATGGCTGAAATTCACAACTGTGGCTTTGAACTGTTACCGCATCCGCCGTATTCACCTGATCTGGCACCATCAGACTTCTTTCTGTTCCCTAACCTAAAAAAGCACTTGGGAGGTCAAAGATTTTCGACAAACGACGAGGTCAAAGCAGCTGTAGACGCATATTTTGACTCTAAGGAGGAATCATTTTTTTTCAACGGTCTAAATGCTTGGAAGGGCAGGTGGCAAAAGTGTATTGAACTTGATGGTGATTATGTAGAAAAATAAAAATATAACTGATTTAGTATGTGTTTATTTTCTTGGTTAGGCCGAGTACTTTTCAATCCACCCTCGTATTAAGTGGTACGTGGTAACTAAATTTAAGATTTTTTGATAAAAGACGTCACAATGAACCAAATAAATATAATGATATGTATTATTAAGTGGTACGTGGTAACTAAATTTAAGATTTTTTGATAAAGACGTCACAATGAACCAAATAAATATAATGATATGTATTATTAAGTGGTACGTGGTAACTAAATTTACGATTTTTTGATAAAAAGACTACGAATAACAAATAAAATTAATCAGTAAATAATAAATCAGGATATCGGATAGTATAGATGACTTTTTGCAAAAAAATCTTTGATTTTTTTACTATTATCAGCCAGTGCTTGACTGATTGCATACGGTGAATGGCGATGCAGCCGAAGATGGTTAAAGCGCCACTTACTTAGCTTAACTAAATTCTATTCACTCTTGCCTTGAAGACACACATTATAATTTACAATCGGATTGAAAGACAGATGCTGGCAAATTATTCCACTTTTTATAGGATAGGGTTACAAACGAGCACACAGTCCACCTGATGGTAAGTGGTTGCTGTGGCACATAGAAATCTACATCTATCCTCGATTACGAATCAAAATGCGGATGCGTTGTCACCCGTGAGGACTAAGATGGAATGCCTCGTTTCCAGTAAAAAGAGTCTCCGTCCGGTTCTCTACACTCACCATACGAAATACAGCAGCATTAAGCTACTATTTTACGCTGGTATTCTGTGAGAGCGTGGTCCTTCCCCGGTCGAGCCGACCCATTCGTGCTGCAGCATGGCTCTAGCACGTATGAAAATTCTTTGCTGTACGTTACGTGGTTCGAATGTATGGAATGTCGTCAACAAAGGGGTATAGACCCAAGCGTCTGATGATCCGATGATGGTATGGAGAGGAAGGAGTTAAGTCATGCTGTTCCTATGCATACTCTCCGAAATGTATCGTGTGAAAAACTGAAAGGCTGCCTTCTTGCGCCTGTGCTCGAAACTGGTAAGATCTGTTTTAACCATATTGATGTGGGAACTTTGAAGTATAATATCAAAAATAGAGAACGAAAAACCCACGAGACCAAAATGGAGTGATGGATACTCTTACATCATTAATAATAATAATATATTCCACAGCTATCACACAACGCCATCTAGTCCCAAGCTAAGCAGAGCTTGTGTTATGGGTACTAGACAACTCTACTTATATATTTCTAAATACATAAATATTTACTACTTATATATTTCTAAATACATAAATATTGTGCCCCATAGACATCTACATGTATCCTCGATTAAGAATCAAAACGCAGATGCGTTGTCACCCCTGAGGACTAAGATGGAATGCCTCGTTTCCAGTAACAAGGGTCTCCGGATCTCCACAGTCACCATACGAAACACAGCAGTATTAAGCTGTTATTTTACGCTGATATTCTGTGAGCGTGGTCCTTCCCCGGTCGAGCCGACCCATTCGTGCTACAACTATACCAGTAATATAGCTACAGCGTGGCTCTATCACGTATAAAATCTCTCATTAACCTCTTATTTCCGAAAGTTTCCGAAAAAAATAACTATAAAACCTATTTCAATTCACATCATATTATAATAATATCATCATCATGTAATAAAATTAACTTAAATATTGTTAACAATAATATACAGAGATATTCCCTTAACAAAAAAGAAAAGATGAACGTCACAAAACCCTGGGTTCATTAAGTCGCAAGGTTGCCACGTTATCGAGTATGGTTTGTTTGTCGTCTCTAACAACACCCACGAAATAATACGACTACATGCTTATATGCATGTGAGTATAACACTATTCAGAATGTTTTAAAAATGAGACAATTTAAACCCGCCGCTCAAGAGGCAGAGACTAAAAGCGTGAGGTTGCGGCACTGTAAATCGTTAGCTCGACCACCATACGGAAATGCACAGAATTAATTGTTTAGGATCTGATTGTTTGCCAATGTGCAAAATACAAATTAATATATGTGGAAATTCGTATTCACGATACAGTAGAAATTTTTAGTTCGAGGGTTACGGTTATGTTAAAAAATATGCTATATAATATATGTATAAGGATTGCGTTGGTTTAGTTTATAATATTAACTGCATTGTCTCGTTACCTAGACTAATAATTCGGATCAGCAAACCATAAAACCGAATTTATATTCCTCGGTACTTTATAACGATGAAACAGATACCACTTGGCGCATCACTAATTGCAGTATTAACTGTCATGATGACGTGGTTTTGTTTTCACTTTTTACAAATCGATTTGTGTGGAAGAGAGAAAGAGGTCAGACACGAAACGAAATAATTCACCCGCGCCGGGCGGGCCTCGGTGACTGGCGCCGATAACGTTTGGCTGAGTCACAGTGATAACAGTATCTGCGTAGTCCTCAACGTTTGGCGAGGGGAGAGTACATTGAACAAACGATAACTGTACTCTAATCCTACCTAATTCCTGCTTCTATTCTCTAGCTATTTCCCTAATTTCGGTCAATAATAATTATCTCCATAGAAATCTTATCATAAAGAAATGCCTCAGTATTTATAAAATGGTAATCTGATCCTATAGTAGGATTTCTTAATGACTAACGGATTTTATCGCGTTTAATTTAAATTATTTTTAATTCCCGACGTTTCGGGTGCTTTCCAGCACCCATGCTCACGGGTAGTGTTGCCAGGCGTCCGGATAAAGCCGAACACAGTCAGGCTTTTTGGTTGCGTGTCCGGCCAAATTAGACGATGTTCGGCCCGTCCGGCTTTTGTTAGGCTTTTTAAATTTACCATTTTTTTACATTTATTTTAAACTTTTTATACTTCCTATAATTATATTAATGTTTTATTTTCCTTCATATTATTTTTACATCGTTGAAAGGATATCCAACAGTAAAATTTACTTTTTCATATTATTATTATTATTATACGGTTAATAGAAAAAAATAAGTAAAAACCACAAAGGAACTGTAGAATAAAATAAAACATACTACATCCACAGAATAAATAAAACTTTTGGTAAATCCAAAAGTGCATGTCTTAAGCGCTCATTTTATTCGTCAATTTTTTAAAGTATTTTAAATACAGACAAGTTTTCACAAATAACCTTGTTACTATCATTTCTAATTTTCCGATAATTTTATGTCAACTTTCAATAAAAAAGTTTTGAAAATCCAAAAGTGTACGACTCATAATCATATGAGATCGTGCAAAATGTAGAAAAAAAATCTCAATCGACGATAGAATTTTTTTTTTAATTTTACTATGTTATTATTATTGAGATTCAATTTTTTTTATTGTTAAAACTTTACAGAATTATCTTGAAACTATCAGAAATCAACTTTAATTACTTTAATTTTTAAGTATTTGTACTCAGGCATTATCGTGAATATCGTAGTTTTTTGTACCTGACTTGTTAATCATTTTTTTTTCTCATCAACTATACTTTGTTTTCAAAAAGTTTTTCATCTAGTCGTAACTCATAACCAGTATTTTAATTTAGCATTCACCAAAGTACACCTTCATTTCTCTCCATAAAGTCCAAGACGTATAAGTATATTTATATATAAATCCTACGTACTTTTAGGGAAACAATAGGTATATTATAAGCTGTATATAATAATGAAAATCTGTGATTATAAAAATAATAATAATATGTTATCTTGTTCAAGTATGTATTATATCAAATTTAGTTTTTGGAATATTTTGTATTCCTACAGCGATCGATAATTTTCATCACAAGCCGCTGTAAACAAACGATACAGGAAATTCACTCACAACGGCTGCCGAGCCCGCAGTAAGTGGGCAGTGTAACTGTATTGAGTAAAATATAAGATTATTACAAGGCTGTGCAAACACAGAAAATTTCAGATTTTTTCAGCCGTATAAAAATTAATTATACATAAACAAAATAAAATTAAACAGCCAATTTACATTCGATGGCTTCCCACATGATAGATGAATAGATTGAAAAATAGATTGAGTTGAACAATGGATATTTTCAAGTTATTGTGTTTACCCCTTCATGCGGACGTGATAAATCTACACTATAAGCCACTAAAACCACTTTATTAATGTAAAAATTGCAATTAATTGATTTAATAATAATAATAATAGTTCAACAATCATTAATCTTTCTGACAATATGATACTTATATCATTTTTATGTTTAATATGATAGTTACATACATATGATTTCATTTCGCTTAAGGTATGCAATAGTTCAAGAGACAGAAGGATTACTTTCTGATAGCAAACTTGCGAGTCAATGGCGTAGCGTACCTTAGACGGGCCATGTATCAAAATTTATTGGGGGGCCCAAATGAAAGGCTTAAAATCGCTCGCATTGAATTAAAATGATTCTATGTTAATAATTACTATTATTATAGGATTATTAATAGTAATTATTAACTTGAAGCTAGCCAAACAATTCAAATCAAATATAAACTTTTCTTGTCTTGTTCGGCGAACTTAATAAGTCGGGGAAAAGTTTCTTCGTATTTTGTATACACATTTTTTTCTCAAAGTATTATTACATTTAATAATAACATATAGTGCCATTTTCTTCGATAATTTGTTGCCAGATTGTAGGTAGCTAGGTAGATGACACGATCTCGTTGCTGTAGAAATTTCAGGACTTTTTATAAAAAAAAAAAGAGACAAGTAGTTTTGACAGTCCTGTCAAAGGTAAACATCTGAGGGTGCAAGGTCAAGACTATATGGTGGATGCATTAACACTTCCCAACCAAACTCTCTCAATTTTTACTGAGTGGCTAAATATCTGTGTGGTCCGACGTTATCATGATGAAAGACCACTCCTTTTCTGATAATCATATCCGGCCGTTATATACTTATTCCGGCCGTATATACTTATATGTATTGGACTTTATGGAGTGACCTGAAGGTGTACTTATGTATCTGCTATTGGAACTCCTCGAAGAGTTGAACTAGGTGTGCGAGTTTGGCTTCGTTTTGTTAGTTATGATGAGATCTTACCTCTGGACTTGATAGAGTGACCTGAAGGTGTACTTTCGTGAAAGCTGAATTAAAATACTGGATATGACAAGATGAAAAACTTTTTGAAAACGAAATAAAGTTGATGAGAAAAAATTATTAACGATTCAAGAAAAAAAGACTAGTTTTTACGATAATGCCTGAGTACAAATACCTAAAAATTAAATTAATAAAAGTTGATTTCTGATCGTTTTAAGATAAAAGATTTGTCAATTACCTAACAATAATATTTTTTGGAACTCAATAATGATAACGAAGCTAAAAAAAATCTATTGTTGATTGAGAATTATTTTCTACATTTTTCACGATCATATGAGCATTATGAGTTTTCGTACACTTTTGGGTTTTCCAAACTTTTTTTTGACGTTTGACATAAAATTATTGGAAAATTATAAGTAATAGTAATAAGGGTATTTGTGAAAACCTGTGTGTTTTTAAAATACTTTAAAAAATTGACAATATTATGAGCGCATAAGGCATGCACATTTGGATTTACCAAACGTTTATTATTTATTCTGTGGTCTACGGTGAATAGATGAACACGCGTTTCCGTGTACCTATCCACCCTAGGGTGAATTTTTTAAGGTGAGTAAATGGAATAACCCTATTGTTTCCAAATTATCGAAAAAAATAGACACTTCAGGAACACATTTCGTAGCATCGTTTAAAATTAAATTTATTGTGCCGCTCGATGAACATAATCGGCATTTGGAGCATGCTCTTTTATAAGGGTTTGTAATCCTCCATATACAACCGACATGACATTTGCTCCGTCGTAACTGCCCTCTACATTTGTACAAATCAATTCCATATTTTTTATGGTATTTAAAATTACAGTTTTAAATCCTGCACTACAATCGGATACTGCTATAAATCCCAAAAGGAACTCACAGATTTTCATTACCGAGATCTAACGAAAAACTATAGAAAATTGATCCATTCTTAATAGGTCTTCTTTAGGCACGTTGGGCACTATTTGATGATATGATCTTTTTCTGGGGAAGTACGGCCAAAGAGTAGTAAGATTGTGGATAACATTTTACGAATTTTTGCTTACACAGGTTCGGGGCCCCTGTAGGCCGGGGGCCCCGTATCGTTGATACGGCTGATACGGCGGTAACTACGCCCCTGTTGCGAGTATAAACCTATTACAACGTCGCTAATGTTCATAATACCACATAAGTAGATAAACGAAACAGAGACAAAGCTTCTTAACAACGTACAAAATTGTTACCTATTTTGGTAGGGTTGTCACTTGTCACAATAGGTGAAGACAAATTTAACAAAACATTTGTTAAATAGTTTTATTATTCAGTATGATAGGTTACATTATAAATTACTTAATCTAATAATGTTCTTTTTATTTATTTTTTGTTTTTTTAACAATTTATTGTTTATTTTAATGCTGTGGTAAATTCTGAATCTTACATAAAGTTTACTATAGCTGTTGAGTGATGTTTAGCAAACAAAATTAAATTTAAATACAAAGTTCCGAGTCCATGCTACTATCAGTTGAAGAGTTCCCTAGTAAGGAGACAATCCTGGCTGCAGCACCAGGTTATATCTATCATATTATTGAATTGTCACTGAAGTTACGATATACAACTCAATCAGAAATCGGGAAGTGGTACAAATCGTACTTGCAAATTGCAATATGTAAACTTAACACATACCTACTACATACCAACCCACCCACATACCTACAAATGTTTAGTAACTTGTAATAACAATAAAAAGGTAAAAACACACAGTGTTCTCCCTCTTCCTATTAAAAAAAGGATCATATTACAATAAAATAAAGGTACTTACTTGAAAAAGTAATAATCAAATATTTACTTTTATACTCCTTGGATATATTTTTATTTTTTCCAGTATTAGTCATACACAGTACAATAAACAACCATTATTAATAATACAATGTTTTTACATTAAAATATTCTAACTTGCTACTAACAAAACAAAACAAACAATGTGCGTCGCACTGGCCATAGATAATATATGTACTATATAGGGCAGCACTGACCCTGAGATTGTCCACCGGTTTTTTTCCAGTCTCACCGCGCGTACGCTACAAGCGGCCAGTGGTCACGCACACATACCCCGCATATTTGTAGTAGTGCAACCGAGTCGCGCGGTTGTATGAAGCTTTATCTCTGCTCCGTTTATCTACATGTGATAATACTTTGCACGCCCCGGAAGCGACCTTCGTGAAATAAGCCTACCGATTAAATCGTCGAAAAAAAGTATTAAATCAAAACGCACCTTACTTCCGCGTGCGATTGTCTGTATCAGTTAGCACGGCAACTCCAACCGTAGGGTTAGGTGTAATAGAGGTGTTATGTAATGTATTAATAATTCGCTGATAATAGGAATCTTATTGTTCAATCTAAGGTAGGTTAAAGATATTATCCATATCAGATATTATCTATATCATATATTATCTATATTTAACAGTGGTAGAGCCACGCGGCAGCTTTGCTGTTGCACGTATGGGCCGGCTCAAACCGGGGTGGTACCACGACCTCACAGAATACCGGCGTGAAGTGGAAGCTCTGCTTCCGCGTTTCGTCTGGTGAGTGCAGGTGGCCGGAGGCCCAAATCCCCCCCCCCCCCATCAACATGGTAGCGGAATTAAATAACGATAGACTACCCCAGGAGGGTACCAACACCCCTGGAGAATCCCTCGCTGAGCATCCACGACCATGTTTCTCCACTTCTGAGCGTGGGTGCTCAGGCTGCCCCGCGTATTCTGGGGGGGGGGGGGGGGCAAAATTCCGCTCAAGACTACAACTGCTCGGGGCAAACGGAGCAACAAGACCAAGGCGACCCCTGCCACGCTGTCCGTGAATTTCTGCAATATCAGGGGACTTCACTCTAACCTAAACGCCGTCCACTACCATCTCGAGAAGGCGAGGCCGGCTCTGCTCTTTCTGACCGAGACGCAGGTGTCCTCTCCGGCTGATGTCACGTATCTCTCCTACCCGGGGTACAAACTGGAACACTCCTTTGTGCCTCGGGCTGGAGTTTGCGTTTACGTCAGAGAGGAGATCTGTTCTCGACGCCTCGGCAGACTTGAAGGTTCGGACCTGTCCATCCTTTGGCTACGCGTAGACAGCGACGACCATCCGCGCGTCTACGGGGCCTCTATAGGTCCCATAGCGGTAATGCCGAAACAGACCGACTCTTCGACCACGTCCAAATGGCTGCGGATTCGTTGCTACAGCAGATCCCCTCCGCAGAGATCGTGATCCTCGGCGACTTTAACGCCCATCACGCCGAATGGCTTGGTTCACGTTTAACCGATCATGCGAGGAGATCTGTTCATGTTTTTGCCTTGGCATATGGTCTGACACAACTGGTTACTTCGCCTACGCGGATTCCAGATGTGGAGGATCATGCACCTTCCCTGTTGGACCTTCTGCTGACCTCTCACCCGGACGGATATCAAATTTCCGTCGACGCCCCTTTAGGCTCTTCGGACCATTGTCTCGTCCGGAGTGTTGTGCCACTCACGCTGAAATCGCGGTTGCATTCTGCAGGCTGCCGCCGTGTTTGGCACTATAGGTCAGCCGATTGGGATGGGATGCGGTCTTTCTTTGCATCCTACCCTTGGGGGCGGGTTTGCTTCTCGCCGGATGATCCCAACGTTGTTGCGGATTCTGTTACTGATGTGGTACTTCAGGGTATGGAACTTTTTATTCCTTCCTCTGTGGTGCCCATTGGAGGCAGATCTCAGCCATGGTTTGGTCGCTCCTGTAAAATAGCATCATGCTATAAGCAGGAGTGCTACCAAGCCTGGGTTGATGCATCAGCGTCTCGGGATGTAAACAGCAGCGCTCTAAAAAAGAAGTATAATTACGCCTCTAGGTCCTTCAAAAGAGTCATTGCCAAGGCAAAGTCAGAGCACATAGGCAGAATTGGCGAGAAACTAGTTCGCCTTCCTTCTGGAACCCGTTCATTCTGGTCTCTCGCCAAGGCTGTCCAGGGGAATTTATGTCAGCCATCTCTTCCATCTCTGCACAGGGAGGACGACTCACTGGCCCATACTGCAAAGGAGAAAGCCGATCTTCTAGGCTCTTTTTTTGCGTCTAACTCGACTCTCGATGACGGGGGGAGTACGCCGCCGACCATCCCGCGGTGTGAGTGCTCCATGCCGGAAGTGCAGTTCACACAGCGCTCGGTTCGCAAAGCACTCCTCTCCCTGGACATCCACAAGTCGAGTGGGCCTGACGGAATCCCCCCAATTGTGCTGAGGACGTGTGCTCCAGAGTTGGCACCGGTTTTAACGCGTCTTTTCCGGTACTCCTACTCCCTAGGCGTAGTCCCAAAATCGTGGAAGACGGCTTTCGTCCACCCGATCCCTAAAAAAGGCGACCGCTCAGACCCGTCCAACTACCGGCCAATCGCCATCACCTCCTTGTTCTCCAAAACAATGGAGTCCATTGTAAACTGCCAGCTCATGGGGTACCTTGAGGATCACCAGCTGATTAGTGACCGCCAATACGGTTTTCGCCGTGGTCGGTCAACTGGTGATCTTCTGGTCTACCTCACTCACAGATGGGCGGAGGCAGTAGAGTTCAAGGGGGAGGCATTGGCCGTTAGTTTGGACATTGCGAAGGCCTTCGATCGGGTTTGGCACAAAGCGCTTCTTTCGAAGCTCCCTTCCTATGGGCTTCCCGAGAAACTGTGCGATTGGATCACCAGCTTTCTTGCAGATCGGAGCATCAAGGTCGTTGTAGACAGTGCAAGCTCCGATTGCAAGCCTATTAATGCTGGTGTTCCACAGGGCTGCGTGCTATCGCCAACGCTGTTTCTTCTGCATATCAATGATATGTTGCATACCCGTAACATTCATTGCTATGCAGATGACAGCACTGGTGATGCTCTTTACACCGGCCGAGCCAATATTTCTCGGGAAAACGTCTCCGAGTGCCGGGACAAACTTGTGTCTGAAGTCGAGTCTTTGCTGAACAGAGTCTCGGATTGGGGACGACTAAATCTAGTCCAGTTTAACCCCCAGAAGACACAAGTTTGCGCGTTAACCGCTAAAAAGAACCCCTTTGTCGTATCCCCTCAGTTTCAAGGCACTCCCCTTGTTGCCTCAGCCAGTATCGTATCAGCAGAGCGGGACAGTATTTCATGCCGGCACACCCCCTGCAACTTTACAAGGCGCAGGTTCGGCCGCACATGGAATACTGTTCCCATCTCTGGGCTGGGGCTCCCCAGTACCAGCTCCTTCCACTTGACCGCATCCAGCGCAGAGCGGCTCGAATCATCGACGACCGAGTGCTTTCCGATCGGCTCGATTCACTGGCGCTGCGAAGAGATGTTGCATCTCTTTGCGTATTTTATCGCATCTATCACGGGGAGTGCTCTGAGGAATTGTTCGGATTAATCCCAGCCGCCAAATTTCGTGAACGCACTACACGGCAAACGTCCAGATACCATCCACACCATATGGATGCTTGGCGGTCCACCACTGTACGTTTCACAAGGAGTTTTCTTCCGCGTACAACCTCTCTGTGGAATAGTTTACCACCGGCGATTTTTCCGGACCGATACGACCTGGGGACCTTCAAGAAAAGAGCTTACGCCTTTCTAAAGGGCCGGCAACGCACCCGCAATTCTCCTGGTGTTGCGGTTGATCATGGGCGGCGGTAGTCACTTAACATCAGGTGAGCCGCATGCTCGTTTGCCCCCTCTTCTATAAAAAAAAAAAATCTATTTTAAATAGGTTATGATATTATATATATATATATATATATATATATATATATATATATATATATATATATATATATATATATATATATAATACGGTTTTTTTATTATTTAAAAATATATTATATGGAAGTTGTTAAAAACCTGTTTATATTGCAAAAACGTGTTGGAAAACGAATATTTTTCTAATTTCTGTACCATATTAAAATATTAAGGAGAGTCAGAGGGAATGTGAAAACTTTTTTAGGGGCATAAAGGTGAGAAATGAGTTCATAATTCATCAGATGGTAAGTGCCCGTAAAAATCAAAATTCAGAAGTTTTGTCACTCTTAATGACTATGATAGAATGCCTGGGTTCCTGTAAAAAGGGGCTCTTCACCCACGATTAGAAACAAAATTATACTGATATTTTACGCTGCTATTCAGTACAATCGAACAAACCTATTCGTGCTACAGACATAACGTGCTGCAGCATGCTTTAACCACGTAGTTATAGCTATTCCTTAAATGCTAACCGCGTGCACGCAGTCGCATCCTGCCTGATGGTAAGGCGAGGAGGAGTAAGAAAGTCTGATTAAAAAAGTCTTTCCCATAAAGTCAGGTCCCAAATTCCACAGCTTAACGATTAGGAGCAGTATTAATAGAGCCCAAATATCGCCTCTGTGCTCACCGATCTACTCTGCGTGATATTATTGGCCTTGTCTTGTCTTGGCCATGTCTCGGTACCAGTAGACAAACATGAACCTCTCCAATTACGCGAAGGATTTGTCTTAATCGTCATACTTTTAATTAGCACCTTATTTTACGAATATATATGTTTTTTTTTTAATTAATTAATAAACTGAGTAACATTCCACCTATTCGGTGAGGTGGACCGTTTTTAATTAAATTAACCGTAAACCGTTAAATACATATATATATATATATATATATATATATATATATATATATATATATATATATATATATATATATATAAATCAAATAAAATGCCTTAATTTGACCTACCTAGCCTTACCTTGCCTAAATCGATCATTTGGATTTCATTAGTAGGATATTTTATTTAGAGAATTTATTCTATAGTACGATTTTCTTCCCATGGCAACACTTACTTTTGGTTATGGCAAAAAAGTTGCGAAATGTCGGTGAAAGCCAGAATGGAGAAGATAACCATTTTTTGTTTTACATGCAAAAAAAATCTACAAAAACTTACGAGAATAACCGTGTTTTTAATTTTTTTTTATCTTCAAAACTTACCGAGATATAAAGGCGCAAAGTTAACATTTTCGGTCTAAGCCGCGGGCCGAGAGCGACATCGTTGATGACGAGAAGAAACAACTAAAACTACTTCAGTGTAAATAAACATCCAAACTTGGATAAAGTACTTACCTATTGTGACGGCCCAATATTATTATTAATAATTAAATTCAATATAAAGGGGCGTCAAAAATACTCTTAAAAGATATATATTAAGCAATTAAGTCAGGTACCCGGTTGACCGAGCTTTGCTCGGTATTTTTCGCTCGATTTTTTTTTAATTCGTGTGTTTTGGTTGATTATATTTAGATACAAATTACATACCGATGAAATATAAATAATATTTTTTGATCTTAGCGACATAACAGAAAAAACGGAACTGGTTATTTGAATAAAAAATCATGAGTGCAATTATTTTATTTTAAATTTTCGTGTTTTTAAAAAATACTAAAAAAAAGAGCTCGAAAAAAATAGATTTTCTCAAAAAAGAAAGGAACTTGAAAAAAAATTAAAAAAGTTGGTCGGTCGGTCTGGGCTCGAACCGGGATTTTACAATTCTGTGACCGACCGTTATACAAATTAAGCTATTTATAATCATTATCAATCTGTCAAAATTTACTTTCTTATTTTAACGATATTGTAGCAGTTTTTCAATGCCTAAAAACACGGACAAAAAGACATTTTCTAAAAATAAATCCTAGCTAGATCGATTTATTATCCCCGAAACTCCCTGGACACTAAATCTTATGAAAATCGTTGAAGCCGTTTCCGAGATCCCGTTTAATATATATATATATATATATATATATATATATATATATATATATATATATATATATATATATATATATATATATATATATATATATATATATATATACAAGAATTGCTCGTTTAATAGTATAGGATTAATAAACATAAAGTTAATATATTTCAGACATTGTCCCAATAACATAGTAAATTAAAGGCAAAATTATTGTTTTTCGTAATAAATAAATTTATTTAAAAAAAAAAACTTGAAAAAATAATTAAAATAAGATAAATAATAGAAATACAAGTCGAAAATATTATAAAAATATAGAGATAAATAACATTTATAAGATAATTAGAAAATTTGTTAAAAATGGTCTAAGTCTTGGAAGGTGTTCATGTATAAAAGAAATTTTCTAAGTTTTGGTAGGAGTTCACGTATAAAAGAAAATTTTCCTAAGTTATTGAAGGTGTTCATGTATAGATGTTTTGTATGGAGGAGCTGCCGGAGATACATTCCTGCAGTTGTACATATATATGGGGTGGTCGGGAGCCCGACTGCCTGAAGTACTGAAGCACAATGACTAGTCCTATATTAGGGACTTATGATATTAAACTCAATGATACAAAAGCAATACTATAGAAGGTCTCCATGATGAATTTGCATTACAATAGTAGGGTCGTGGGTTCGAACCCTATATATTAATGACTTATGAAAGTAAGGTCTATGATACAAAAGCAATACTATAGAAGGTCTCTATGATTAATATGCATTACAATAGTAGGGTAGGGGGTTCGAATCCTATATATGAATGACTTATGAAAGTAAGGTCTATGATACAAAAGCAATATTATAGGAGGTCTCCTTGATACATAAACATTGTATGGAGTGGTCGGGTGACCGACTGCTCCTAGTACTGTAGCAAAATGACTAGTCCTTATTAGGGACTTGAAAAGGAATATTGTGGTGGCGTGTATGCTGCTTCACGAGCAATTGGTCCGAGGTAAACTTGGACTCGCTAACCGATGTGTCCTAGACATATCATCTTAGTGCTGATGGTAAGCGGGTTTGTTGTAGCGATACGGCTTTCCCGTGGACATCGCACACCCATACCGTTTGTGGGCGGCGTAGTAGCGCATAGCGATGCGTCATCTATATTTCGGATTGGGATGAGTGTGTTTGGTAGCACTTTTAAGTGTAACCAGCATACTGAACTTCATGTCTTAGTGCATTAGCGCTATGATACGTGGAGTTTTGTTCATTGGCGTCTTAGTAGCGTGCTACTATGATACGTTGATGATATTTTTTATATAACAACGATACCAACTTTGTTACCAAAGCCGATAGGGATCATGTGGGTGTGTTGTGAGGGGGCGCCATCCGTATTATAGTTGCATTGATGCTTACTGCTACTTACGGTATTGCGTCTTGTGATGGATCTGCGGGTGTGCTGCGCCTGATTCGACGCTCTCTTGTGGTTCTGGTCGATGGAGGTATGCGGGTGTTGATGTCTGTTGGGATGTATGGGGGACCTTGGGATGGTGTAAGCCCGACGATAGTCGTATTGATGCTTGTTGCGTTCTGCAGCATTGCGTCTCTGCGATGGTTGTTTGGTGGGACGCTATTCTCAATGGCGCTCTCTGCGTCTTGGTTTGACTCACACCTAAGTAGCTTTGCCCAAGTCGGGTCCCTTCATTACGGGGCTGCAGACTGTCTGCCCTTCACAATGTTTTATATAACAACATAATATTATATCTCTGTAACTTTTCCACCTTTGAATGATTGAAGGCAACTTGTTGGTGGGTGAGACAAACATGATCGAAAATGCATTTACTCAACGTCAGTGACACAAACCCTTTCTGATGGCGAATTATTACTCTTATCTTATAACTGCCTTTTGGCTATATCTGCCGTTGTATTTGTTGGTGGAGCATATGTGTCGACCTCATGCGGGTGGTAGCTGGCGGGAGGATCTGAGGAGACTCTCAAGGCTGCGGCCGAAAGCCGCACAACGTGGGTACCCCATTCCCTTGAGGTGAGCGGTAGACTTATGACACGCTCTGCGGCTAGTAGCCGTGCTGATCATGCAATTGGTGGTAATGCCATACACTTACATCACGTCTGCAGGAGCGGCGGTCTGGCAGGTGGTGGCGCTCACGGAGGGTTTACGGCCAGTGTGCCTATTTGCCTAAACCGTGTGACGTACATTCACTGTGACTGGATTCGTTCGTATTCTGTATGGCGTTTACACGCATTGACATGCGCGACTTCGGTCGATGTTTGTGCTTACGCACTAACAAGGGGCCAAGCCTCTTTTACTGGTTCGCCAGTTATTTTGCTGTGGACTACGGTCCAGTTTTAGAATTAGCGTTCCCTTCGGGGGGAGTGCATCAAAATGGTTGGCGCTCACCGTGCACGGCGTGTGTGGGGCCGTGTACCTCCCCTACATTTTTTTAAAATAAATGTAGGAGAGCGAAGCCCTTGTATCGGGTATTTTTGTATAAATATATTGTGAGCCTTTTCCAAGCGGGAAGGGATAAGTAATAATAAATTAATAATGTCAACCTGATACAAATGGAATAAAGACGTTTTATGTTCTTAACCTTTTTCGAGCCCTGTCTTCGTGAACGGGGTTCACTTAGCATATAAGGCACTACCAACAGCTTTCAATTGCTCTTGTGAATATTCATTCTTCCAAAAGACACCTAAAAGAACTAAGTTACTAAACAAACACAACGTAAATAAGGGTCCTAACTAAGACGATCACGCCAAAATATTACAAACGGCCTATTATTAAACCTTTAGAAAGATCAAAACATATCGTATTTATCTTGGTCACATATATATATAATTTTTATTTATAAAGGGGAATTAATTATACTTAATATAATAATATTTTTATATAGAGGGGGGGGGGGAAGCGTTACACTATGTAATGTAGATAAGTCAATGACTTGTCGTGAGTTCGTAAGTTTAGATACCTACCTATGTTTGTAGCAAATTTTAAAATGTTTATAATGCATATAAAGGTTAAAATATGGAATATGTTAACAAACGTTTTTATATTTTTACGATATTTCGAGCAAAAACTAAACACATCGCAGAGCTGTTCAACCTGCATACTTTGCGGGCCGCAAATAATGGA
The DNA here is from genome assembly GCA_036936625.1 of Parnassius smintheus behrii. Taxonomy (NCBI): domain Eukaryota; kingdom Metazoa; phylum Arthropoda; class Insecta; order Lepidoptera; family Papilionidae; genus Parnassius; species Parnassius smintheus. The sequence goes on from JAUPFT010000014.1 coordinate 12,283,061, forward strand.
AGAAGTTTGATTATGAAGTGGAGCACTTAAATTTTTTTTTCGTGTGGTCCTATTTTTATGTATTACATAGTTGGTGCATATTTTAAATATTGATGGAATACAAATTACGAGGTTCCTTATTTCTTTATAGATTTTAAATAAGTTTGTATTTTGTTCTAGGTCGAAAACGATATGGAAAACTACGTAAATTACAAACTAGTTGGTGGTCCCCTCAAACTCTCCTCGCCGCACGCATTTGTAGATCTGTCTGTTCAGTTGCCTGTATGCTGTCAAATCTGTTGACGATTGCAGCCTCATCTCCCGTCTAACAGCCATGAGATTAAGAGTGTGATCGGAGAGTTTTTGTGTTCTTCTGCGGTAGGTCTTGCAGAACTTAGCTCCGACCGCATGGACAGTTTCCACGAGCTTGTCATTCATATCGTCCACTGCATTGCAATTTTCTAGGCACTGAAAGCGGTTGCGTAACTCGAGCTGAAAGGTTTCGGGATTCTGGATTAGAGCACGAGGGGGACGGAGCGTTGACTTCATTAGACGAGACCTCTCCAACTTAATGTTTAGGTTCAGTGTGCCTCTAACCATTCGGTGGTCGCTGCCAGTTTTCACCCTTGCGATCACTGAGACATCACTGAACAGTTGGCGTCTGGTCGTCATAGTGATAAATGTAAAGTGATAATTATGTAATTGAAATAATGTAATGTGAATTGTTATAATTTTGTTTTCTGAAAAACCTATTGACTGCTCTCCACTGCGACTAGATTTGTTGTATATAAGTTCCGTCTCCAGCCACAAATGGATCGTCTGGGTCCGAGTGATTAACTTTTTATGAGTGTATCTGTGTTAAAAAAACAAATTGACATATTTGCGTTTCGTTATTGCAATTTTTAGTGAAATTTATTTTTATCGTAATTAATTCAAAAGGCATTTCCGAAATCCAGAAACAGTATAAATGGTTCAAGCTTAGCCCTGACAATCCTCCTAAATGGTAAACAAAATTAAAAAATCAAGTACCGGACATCTACTTCATAATACGAGAAGAAATTGACATATTTGCGTTTCGCTATTACACAATTTTTAGTGAAATTTGTTTTTACCGTAATTAATTCAAAACGCATTTCCGACATCTAAAAACAGTGTAATGGGTTCAAGCTTAACTTTAACAAGCTTGCTAGGCTAAAAACATTATCAAAATCAAGTACCGGATGTCTATAGCCAATCCTTTATTTTATTTGAGAACAGACTTGCGTTTGACCTTAGCTATTTTTAAAGATACCTACATTCTCGAACTGACGTACTAAATTGTCTCAAACGTACCTATAATTGTTACAGAGGCAGAAGATGCCACGTAACAAGAAAAATAACAGTGATCATCGTAAGTACTAGATCAATTATTCTGCCGCATATGCCGATTTATCTCATAAAAGCTAAAAATGATCATCGGGTGAAGCACAAAACCAATTCGGTATTTCCATTTTAATGTAGGATGAAGACAATATTTATTTTTCTTGATTACCAATTTTAGCCTATAGCGTAATTTTCAATGGTTTTTAAGTATAATTTGTTAATTTAGCTATTTATGTACCTGCCCTCCTTCCTTATCATGTTGATCTATATAGTCTAAAAACTTGCCAAACAAAGTTGGCAAACTATTATAACATAAGTAATATATACCTAATTGAAATATAAGGTACCCGTAAACTTTATTTATTTTTATTTTTAATTATTATTTTGTAAGCATAAATATTTTATTGAATACCTAAGTACAAATTGTTACCTAGGTACTTTAAAACCAAGTAAAGTTGATGATTTTTAATTTTTAACATATAAGTTGTTTTATGTCCCTATGGTTTCAAGCTGAAAGCCCTGAAAGATTTTCCATAACAGGACTAAATGTTCCAAAATGTCTGCTTAACTTTGCCTACCTTCTAAATAGAAAAAATAAAAGTTTTACACTATGACATGGATAAGTAGGGATAATAAACCAATACTATAGGGGAGCGGAATCTGTTTATTTGGAAACACATTTTCAACTGCGATATTTTCAACAAAGTAGATGAATAAGTATGCTTTTGCCTCTAGGTTAGTGCCACCAGAGAACAGAGGACTGAATTAAAGAGCTTCTGAAGGATTTCCTGTTACGGTTTTCCACCCGCTTTCAGAAGTTGAGCTATAATTCCATCCTCACTCAGGACCTTGGCATTTTTAAGGTGCTAGAGAGCCATTCTAATTTCACACAAACTGATGTCCAGGCTATCATCTGATTAGTGTCGGATGAGACTTGCTTTTGGATCATTACACACATTACCGTGTGGCTTCTAGGATTATGTGTACAGCTGATCTATCACTCTTAGGAAACCCAATAGTCGTCCATCCTTGGAAAGTATAGCAGATGGAAGTCTTTCAAAACAAGGTAATATGTCTAGATATTTTCTTACACATAGAAGGCGCCTTCAACAAATCTAACTTCTCCAGCATAAAAGCTGCACTCGGCAATACCAAGTCTAATCACGTCCAATTGACTGGTTAGTGAATATACTCAGCAAATGTAAAGAGACAAGTTGACAATATTGCTAGTGGGTCTTAAACACACCTAATTATGCAAGGCTGTGATGTCCTACCACCATAATGTCATAAGCAAATTAAACACAAATCACTTCTATACAATAGGATAAACAGATGATCTATCCATAACAGTCGTGAGAAAATTAGCCAGTATGGTGTGTGACCTAACCCAAATAGCTATTTATAGTCCAGGGATAGAGCGCGGCCTATGATTTAACTGTCTACCTTAACAAAACAGTTTTAATGTGTTTACACAAACACAGATTCTGAACAACTATCATCTTCCAAGTATTTTTGATATAAAACTCTAGTTATTTTTGAAGTAAAATATTTAGGTCTAACCTTGGACAGAGATGAGCTTGTATGATTATCACAGGCTGCATAAAGACTACTCCAAAGGCAGACTTAGAGTCCATGCTAGAGCTAACTCTACTTAAGCTTCTGCAAGCTCTGAGTAGCAATATGATGAACTGGGGATCAACACATGATTAAGAGTTCTGGCATTGACTTTCTGCCTCTCTTTCGACATTGTCACTCCATCAGAATACAGGACTAACTATGAAAATGTGCCTCTCCTCGGGCTGTCGTACCTGTGCGTGACCAGTCCATGAATATACTTATTAGAATTATTATTTTTCTAGCCTTTGCCTGTGGTTAAGCCCACACCCCCCTTCTGTACTCTCTATGAAGATGTAAGACTGCAAAATTTGAACATAAGTTATATATACCTGTACAAAATAAAAAAGTTGAAGAACATTTAAACCAACGTTATATTGGGCTGTGGAAATTAATAGCACGCCTTTAAGTCATAAATAAATGAATCAATCATCCTATCAATCATCATCGTCAATCATCCCTATGGTTAACTTTTTTGTGGGTGTACCAACGTTTCACTAGGCAATCATATGCTCTCCAATAGTGTATAAATTGTGGTGTCCATTTCTATGTGTTTTTTAATAAAGGGCACCAATTAAAAAAAACGTAAGAATTTAGTGTAATTTAAGTTGTGTTTAAGGTATTAATTAGTGATTCATAAATATTTTTAGATAATTATAAATATTTGGACGCAGCTCCCGCAGCTAATGTTAATGCTAAGCGTAGTTGCCCCTCACAGTGACAGACTCCTTAAAATTCAGGCGACTTGATACTAAACCCAAACCTTATTAAAATTTACAGCCAATATACGTTCCACTGCTGGACACAGGCCTCCCCTCATTTCTGAGGGGGAAACTTTATTAAGTGATCACATTTTTATTTACTGTACAGTGGTTATCAAGGAGTTCTTGTATAATTGTAGATGACTGACCATGTAGTTGAGGTGTAAGAATATCCACTACCCCATATAATCCCGTGGGTGTCATAAGAAGCGACAGAGGGAAACAAATCAGGAGATGGGCAGCAGCATCTGCCTATTAACAACAAAACCAACCACCTAACAATGCCAAGCTGCAGCATGGCTCTACCACGTAAAACATGGTGACTATGGCAAATATCCCACTATGAAGCAATCTATGGAGGAGGCCTATGTTCAGCAGTGGACTTGCTGACTTGCTTGAAATCTGATTATTGTGGGAGCCTATTATGGCTGCCACAGTAATCAGATTTTTTATGAGCAAGGTTAAACTTCATAAAATATGAATACCTGCCAACATGCTCAACTTTTAATCTACAAGTTCATTTATGCTCAATGACTACCACTGACAACCCACTTGTCAAACATTTTTTTTTTTTTTATAGGAAAAGGGTGACAAGCGAGCACACAGTCCACCTGATGGTAAGTGGTTGCTGTGGCCCAAAGACATCTGCATCTATCCTCGTTTGCGAATCAAAATGTAGATGCATTGTCAGCCTTGAGGACTAAGATGGAATGCCTGTTTTCCAGTAAAAAGGGTCTCCGGTTCTCTACACTCACCATACGAAATACAGCAGCATTAAGCTGCTATTTGACGCTGGTATTCTGTGAGAGTGTGGTCCTTCCCCGGTCGAACCGACCCATTCGTGCTACAACTATACAATTAATAGAGCTGCAGCATGGCTCTACCACGTAAAACATGGTAACTATGGCAAATATCCCACTATGAAGCAATCTATGCAAGAGGCATATGTTCAGCAGTGGATTTGCTGACTTGCTTGAAATCTGATTATTGTGGGAGCCTATTATGGCTGCCGCAGTAATCAGATTTTTTATGAGCAAGGTTGAACTTCATAAAATATGAATATCTGCCAACATGCTCAACTTTGAATCTACAAGTTCATTTATGCTCAATGACTAAGCTCAGATTGATCACGAAGTATCTACTACTATCCTATTACTATTAAGTATAAAGTAACTTTTAAGTAACTGTGTAGAGTAGGAAATAAAGAACAATATTATAAAATAAAATACTCACATTTTTACGTGTCTTCTAAAAACTGTAGTCTTGAACTTCTTTAACTTGTCTTTCCTCATACAAATATAATTCACTCGATATAAATTACTATGCACAGAATTAGGAATTGGTTCGGAATAAATCTGTTGTTTTATGTTTTGGTTATACGCGAAGATCATGATAATCTTTTTCCGAAACCTCCTTCGTTCTTTTTTTTTTTTTTGTGTAGCGTCCCTCAGTAAACAGAAAAACGAGCGAAGGTCTTAAGAATATTAAGACCAATGTGTAAGCAAAACAAAGGAAGACAAGGCCAAATTCTTATTAACTAATCTCTCCCAGAAAAAGAGTAGAAGTGAAGAAGTTCTTTCTATAATTTTCCACAATCTTCTGTTCTTATTATTTAAATGTGGAATACACTATATGTATGTAATACAGTTAATAATGAATAAATGAGAACCACGAACCAAGCCAAGAGTCACTCAAGACCTCAAGGGAAAGAGTATATATAGTACCTATATTTATGGGAGAACTAGTATTTAACAAACTCTTCGAAAATAATCACGCGCAAATTTGCGAATCACATGAAATCTTCTAAAGAGATTCTTCTTAGCATGAAATGACAATGACGAAAACCAATTATAATGTGACCCGCTCAAAAAATTCAAAATTGGAATTTCTGCTATATCATATTATATTGGTTATTGGCATGAAAATCTACCTAAACCTAAAGTGTTTAAGCCACATTATATACACATTTATTACCACAGTAAGATTTCCTCTATAACGTCGAGGCATTATTCATACGTAATGCTTGAATACACGTAAATTCCACCCAGAAAAAGAACAATAAGATATCTGTAGGCCGTTCTTATTGGAATCCGTCATAGCGTAAGTATCGACTCCTCTTACATCAACATTAATTAAAGTTATATTGGCAAAATATGTTGAACTTTTATAATAAAAGTTACATAAATAAAAAAAAAATAATTACATCTTTACTGAGGAAATAACTGACGAATAAACCAATAGTAAATTTTAAATGTACATTCAATTTATTATTGTCTCAATTTTTTATGTACCGGTTTGAGTTTATTAAAGCTGTGGAAATCTGTTCATCAAAAACAAAAAGAACTCTAAAAAAAAAAGAATTCTATTACTTACTAAGTATTTTATAAGTTCTATCTTGCCAAAATGACAGGAAAGAACCTAGCGTGGTCACACTGATTGTGATAGCTCGTACGACATCAAACAAATAGTAAGATTGTGTTTCTTTACACGCAATATCTCGTTTTACATCAAGGCAGTTATGATATAACTTATAACATTATATGACATGCAGCCACAGTACATCATTTGAATAATGTTAAAATATTTAAAGTAGTATAAGTTTATTTTCCCTTCTATTTTTTCTTCATATTATCATTAAAAATATAAATATTTACAAGTCCAATTGCGTGGTTCGGAATTCAGTCAATGAGCATATTGCCCCTTCCCCTTATTCCTTTCCATCGGTCTCTTTTTAACATTTTAGGATGACGCAATTTTAAAGACTATGAAGTAAGGTCAGATGAATACGTAAAATATGAATAACTATAGCTATAGGTAAAATAAATGTGTATTACATAAACACAAGTCTTTGTTATCAACTTAAGCTCCATTGACGGACATGAGCCTTTCCTTTGGTAGGGGGAATTTAAGGCTGGTGTACCCTTTAGCACAAATTATAAAGTTGTATATACGGGGTACCAGATCCTTTAGTATGGCTAACATACATCTGTATCATAAGTAGCATATACATATACAATGCGGGCAGAATTTATCAAAATAGTCATTACATAACATTTAGTCTTATCTGGTTATCGCAATCAGTACTCGTATTGTTGTTCGTATCTTATTAGGTATATTTAAGTCATATATTTAAGGTAGGTATATAGAACGAAATAGGGTGATGGATACTCTTGCGCTGCAATCATGCGCCAAGCCAATAAGGCTGGCATCATCTAATTACTTCCGACTCACAATTCTCACTAACTTCTTTTGAATAATAAATTAATAAAATCAGATAGTTTAAGTATTGTTTTATTTATCTTACCAAAAACATTTAGATAAGTTGATGGCAACAGGTTGAGAAAATTTTAAGGGGATTTCAACCTTAATCAAATTAGGCATCCCTGTCCTATATCTTCAATGATTTGTAGGAATTATTTAGCTGTAGGTCAATATTTTCACTTTCACTGGACATAGTAAATTGTTCACCAGATGAATGCTAAGTTTGTGCATTACTTTCACAAATCTGCATTCAATTAGAATATGCAAGTGTTTCTTCTACAAGGGAACAAAATTTCACACAATTTAATTATGTGTGTTGTATTTGTTGCTTATTGTAGTATGTGTTGCTTATTTCTAAAAATGGTATGTACTTTTTAAAAAGTAATATCTAGTCTAGCAAATTAAGCGCGAGTTAAGGTATCGGAGTGATTAGGTATAGCCTGGTGTTTTAAACCAGGTCTTAAGTATTTTTTGTGTAAGGGGTTTAAGTTTTTATACGTGGTAGAGCCATGCTGCAATTATATAAGTAGTATAGTTGTAGCATGAATGGGTCGGCTCGACCGGGGAAGGACCACGCTCTCACAGAATACCAGCGTGAAATAGTAGCTTAATGCTGCTGTATTTCGTATGGTGAGTGTAGAGAACCAGAGACCCTTTTTTCTGGAAACGAGGCATTCCATCTTAGTCCTCACGGGTGACAACGCATCTGCATTTTGATACGTAATCGAGGATAGATGTAGATGTCTATGGGCCACAGCAACCACTTACCATCAGGTGGACTGTGTGCTCGTTTGTCACCCTATCCTATAAAAAAAAGTTCAAAGGGTTTCAAGAGTCAATCCACGTAGACATTTTTTTTAATTTTCCGATTTCATTAATTTTTCGTACGATCAATTTCATTGAGCTGTCTCTACTGCATCTTTAAAGTTTCATTCAAAACATAATGGACCTAAAAAAATATCTCTAAAGGTGAGCTTTATAATAGTTGTAATGAAATATGATAACAAATTCACATGTCTTCAAAAAGAAAAAATCGATAAATTATAAAAAATGTTCACATTTCGTGGTAGATTGCGCGGCAACTATAAGGGATATCGCTTTTGTATGTATAATGGCGACTTCTCACTGCGTGTATCACGCACCACGCCGCGCCTGCGCGCGCGTGCTATCCGTTTAAAATCAGTAAATTTAAAATCACGGCGTGACGCGGCGTGTGCTTACAAGACTGAACTCGTTCATTTCGTCTCTCGTCCGTCCGACGTTGAGGTACTCTCATGTCTATATAGATATGGAGTGGTCTAATGAGACGATTGCTGAATTTTAACGATGTCATCCACCAACGCCTTTTCTTCTTTTTTTTTTGTTAATTTTATTAAGTAAATGATATCCACAAAATAAGACAAAAGCGGCTGAAGCAACAGCGATGCCTTCTTCTTCAGTGGCATTGCTCCATGGCTGGAGGTGGCAATTCGACTCACACGACATCAGGTGCGCTGCGCTAAACAGATTCACTCAGTGGCTTGGAGTTGCGTGGGAAAGTTAAAACGGGTGGCGTGGAGCTTGCGCGTGGCGCGTGGGTGAGCGTATAAATCAACACGGGTGGCGCGGCGCGTGATAACACACGCAGTGAGAAGCCGCCATAAGAGTTTGATACCAAATTTATCAAGGATCTTTTCGTACCTACACACTATTCATCTACTATATATATATATATATATATATATATATATATATATATATATATATATATATATATATATATATATGTATATATCATGTACCGTTTTCCTTAAAACTGGAAAATACCGCGATTCGGGACACGTTTTGGGGTGCCAGGCGCGGATAGGGGGGGGGGGGTATATTCCAAGTGGTGCCCGAAAATATGAAGGTTTTAAAAAATATGTGTCGCGATGTGCCAAACTCGTCAGTGAGTCAAGTCGATCGGAAAGAGCTCAGTCACCGACGATTCGAACCGCTCTGTGCTGGATGCGATCAAATGGAAGGAGCAAGCACTGGGGAGCTCCTGCCCAGAGATGGGAACAGTATTCCATGTGCGGCCGAAACTGCGCCTTGTAAAGTTGCTGGCGGTGAGCCGGCATGAAACACTGTGTCGCTCTGCTGAGCACGCCAAAGCCGATTTGGCCTTCTCTTCGAAGTGACTTCGGAAGGATTCCGATACTAGCTAAGGCAACAAGGGTAGTGCCTTGAAACTGAGGAGATACGACAAAGAGGTTCTCTTTAGCGGTAAACGTACGGCACGCAGCCTTGTGGAACACCAGCGTTAATGGGCTTGTAATCGGAGTATGCATCGTCTACTACGACCTTGGTGCTCCGATCTGCAAGAAAGCTGGTGATCCAATCGTACAATTTTTCGGGAAGCCCATAGGAAGGGAGCTCCGAAAGAAGCGCTTTGTGCCAAACTCGATCGAACACCTTTGCTATGTCCAAACAAACGACCAACGCCTTCCCCTTGGAGTCTACTACCTCCGCCCATTTATGAGTTAGGTAACTCAGAAGATCGCCAGCCGAGCAACAGCGACGGTACCGCATGAGCTGGCAGTTAATAATGAATTCCTTAATTTTAGAGCACATGGAGGTTCTGGCGATAGGCCTATAGTTGGATGGATGAGAGCGGTTGCCTTTTAGGTATGGGGTTCACGAAGGCAGTCTTCCCTGATAACGGGACTACGCCTAGGGGAGTAACGAAAAAGACGCGTTGAAACCGGTGCCAACTCCGGAGCACATGTCTTCAGCACAATAGGAGGGACGCCATCAGGCCCACTCGACTTGTTAACGTCTAGGGAAAGGAGTGCTCTACGCACCGAGTGTTGGGTAAATAGCACATCCTGCATGGAGCACTCACACCGCGAGATGGTCGGCTGTGAGTTCCCCCAGTCATCAAGGGTCGAGTTGATCGCAAAGAGAGAGCCTAGCAAAACGGCTTTGTCCTTTGCAGCATGGCCAGTGAGTGGTCCTCCCTGTGCAGAGATGGGAGAGATGGCTGGCAGAAGTTTTCTTGGACAGCCTTGGCCAGAATGTACGTGTTCTCGAGGGAAGACGAACTAGTATCTCGTCAATTCTGCCGATGTGCACTGACTTTGCCTTGACAATGACACTTTTGAAGGACCTGGAAGCAGAATTATAATTCTTTTTAAAAGCGCTGGTATTTACATCCCGAGACGTCGATGCGCGAGTCCAGGCCTGTTAACACTCTTGCTTATGACGTAATGCAATTTTGCATGAGCGATCAAACCATGGCTGGGTTCTGCCTCCAATAGATACCACGGACGATGGAATAAGAAGTTCCATTCCCTGTAGCACCACATCAGCGACAGAATCAGCAACATCGCTGGGATCATCCCGTGAGAAGCAAACCCAAGGGTCAAGGGTTGGATGCAAAAAAAAATCGCATCCAGTCCCAATCGGCTGACTTATAATACCAAACACGGCGGCAACCTGCAGTACGAAACCGCGATGGGAGCGAGAGTGGTACCGTACTCCGGATCAGTCAATGGTCCGAGGAGCCAAGAGGGGCACCGACGGAGACGTGATATCTAACTGAGAGGTCAGCAGAAGGTCCAACAGGGAAGGTACATGATGTTTCACATCCGGGATCCGCGAAGGCGAGCTAACCAGTTGTGTCAGACCATATGTCAAAGCAAAGTCATAAACAGATCTACCCGCATGATCGGTTAAACGAGAATCAAGCTATTCAGCGTGGTGGGTGTTAAAATCACCAAGTATAACCGTCTCTGCGGATGGGACCTGCTTTAGCACTGAGTTTTATTTTTTTAATGTATGTTCACTGATTTATCTGTCAATTGTGGACCGATTTTGAATACCTATTCATTTTTTCTTCGATAATGTATGTCTCACAATTGGCCCCATATAAATGAAATGGAAATCATTTCAACCATTACATAATATGTTGTAATGAGTTTTATTGAAGTCGGTTGTACAAGATTTTCTATTTTACCTCTTGTCTAATAACAATATTAGACTGTTAGAAAAATTTATTCGTATAACTAATTCTAATTATTAATTTAATAATATAAATTTTAACTTTATTTTTATTTTAAAATGAAGTGTATTATTTCACAGATTTCATAGCAGGAAGTTAATTTGTTCGAAAAATGTAGGGAATAATGTTTGTTTTAGTACTATTCGTTATATTTTATATTAATTAGCTTAAAAATAAATAAACCAAAGCACTCAGGCCTTGTTTTGTCGTATTAATATAATACTCTAGAAACTGATAAAGTTTTATTTAAAACTATCTTCTCAATAAAATGACATTGCGTGACAAACTGACAAAAAAAGAAAACTGACAAAGAACTTCTGCAGTTCCTTTGAACTGAGCTGTTATATTTTTCTTCCACTAGAGTCCTATATAAGTATTTGGAAAACTATGTATGTAATATGAAATTAATACGCTTGCTTTCCCTATGCGAGACACAACAAGCATTCTTCATGATGAAAAATATAATCCTCCATGTACTAGATCACCCATGGCTTCGGTTGTGCGACCCACACTGGGCGCGTTCCGTACGGAATTTACGAATGTGTGTTGCGACTCATACAAAATCTATGGAAGACTTGCGTTCGGAACGGCTTTTTCCGTTCAGGATTCCCAACGCACAGGCTGTCATACGAAAACTCGAATCGGAGAAAATTCCGTACGGTAAAATACCGTAGGTGTGGCGAATCATTGATTTTATATGGACTTGCTGCGTTCGGAATCCCGAATAGGAATTCCGAAACGGTATCTCGATACGGAATTCCGAATATATGTGGCGGACCTAAATGCTTTGTACAAAGTACAAATCCTTAGAGTAATTACTAGCATAGAGAGAGTCCTAAAATAGAAACAAAATTCTTATAGCTTAAGTCATATGTGTAATATGACTATGGAGTGTAGAGGTAAGGAGTACAGACTCTGTATAAAAAAGTGTCCGTATGAAAGTGCTATATAAGGGTGGCGCCACTGTAGCTACAGTCTAAATTTTAAAGAAATTTTTGTAATTTTTTATTGCAGAGACTTTCACCACATTTATTTTTACAATAATTGTTTTATTGCTTTCAAAATTTTATTTTCAAAATCACACTCAACGTATTTTACGGCGATTTATCATTCCCTGTAGCTACTCGAGCGCTGTCGTGGAGAGTTTTTGAACTCTTATTTACTGCTAAGTGATGGACACATTTTGAACTATTCTTCTATGGGAGATTGTCCTCTTTACCTCTATACAAAATAACCTCTCAACTGCGGATGTCCAAGACTTGGACACGAAAATATCTCCGTTGACTGCGGGCGTCCAAGTGTTAGACATTTTTTACCCGCTCTTTTAATGAAGAAACAAAGCATTATGTGCTATTTCTAACTCATTCTACTATATGTCAATGTGTATAGGATAAAAAAGGCTAGCATAAAAACCTCACAGCTTTATACACTTTAGTAGTATATTTTATTTAAATCATTCTTAAATGTCGTCCGTTCCTTGAGTCAGCCATGATTGACGCGCGCAAACAACGAAGTTGTTTGTAATTATTTTGTATTAATTTATATTTATTGTGTGGTGAATTGTGTTAAAACAATGGCTGGGTAAGTAACCTTCTTATTTGTAATCTCATTTTGTGTTTTATCTTATTAAGTACGTGTAAAATCGTTTTTTAATATGTATGAAGCAAACTGCTATCTTAGATCTAACATGCTGGTTATATTATATTTAGTTATACTAATTACTTTAAAACTTTATTAAATATATGTACTCGTTTATAGGAAATTTCATAGAGAATTCAGAAATGTATACATATTATAGTATTCGATATACCAAAATCAAGATATTTGCGTTTAAACGGATTGGGCCCAATCAACCGTCCATTTTATTAAACAGCTCCGCAGTCAACGGAGTATTACGGTTAGAGTCTCCGCAGCTGAAAGGTTAAGATAGCTATATTATTCTCACCTTCCTTCTTTTACAAGTTGGTTGCCGTTTTTCCATTCCATGGACACATCTATTGATGTGCAATTAGCGAAACAAAAATGTTGTCGATTTCATCTACGATTCATTTAATCTATGACTTAGTAAAATTAAGGATTTTTATTAATCTGAAATGAAAGTTTCTGGAAGCTTCATCTGACATCTTACAATAAAACGTAGTCGAATAATGCAGAATTTCGTACTATTGTTGTATAATTTAAAATATAGAGTGAAAAGGTCACTATGAATTCTACTTCAATTCAGCTGGTACATTATACTTAGTATGGGTTTAGGAAGGAACAATAACTGTGTTTGTTTAATCGACACTGGGTTTTTGGCACGCAACGTACACGGAGGGCACTTCTACGATTGTTTTTTTTTTATAGAATAAGGGTGCCAAACGAGCACACAGGCCACCTATAGTAAGTGGATGTTGTGGCCCATAGGCATCTTAATTTATCCTCGATTAAGAATCAAAATGCAGATGCGTTGTCACCCCTGAGGACGAAGATAGAATGCCTCGTTTCCAGTACTAAAGGTCACCGGTTCTCTACACTCACTATACGAAACACAGCAGCCTTAAGTTGCCATTTTACTCTGGTATTATGTGAGAGCGTGGTCCTACCCCGGTCGAGCCAACCCACTCGTGCAACAACTGTTACGGCTACAGCATGGCTCTACCACGTAAAGTAGTATAGTGATATAACATTGGCACAACCACCTTTTTATCACTAGATCACAACTATAGTATGTGCCAAATCGATTGAGAAAAACGGACAATGACCTCAGACATAAGCCGAGTGTCAAAAGGCGCAAAATCTCAATTTAGATGTGATAACAATATTTAAATATTGATATTATTCACACTTCTACGTCAGCACATATGTTTTGTTTTTTTGTTTCTTAAATAATAATGTCTGTGGTTCCTATAAACGTCGTAAAAATTTTACGTTACATCGTGATAAATGTGTTATATTTTAAATTTCTATTTATGGTAAGTAACGCAGCAATTCATTTTATAACACTTTCATATTTAAAAGAAATTTTGAAGCCATAGAGTAATTAGACTAATAATTCTAAGCCTGATAATTCTATGTTTGAAGCAATATAGTCACCATGTTGAGCTTTTGCAAATTCATCACTTTATAATAAACAAAACGCGCAGTACTTCAGTTCGTTCTAAAAGAAACGTGACAATGGCAGCCAGAGATGCGTCACCTTTTTTGCATGTGGCATGGATGATAGAATTGACCGAACTGCGGATCGCTTTGTAATTAATGTTACAGATAGTTCATCTGAATACACATCAGGTGAAGATACGAGTGATGATTGCACCAATTAAAAATAAAGTTCTTATATAATATTGAAAATAAAGTTTTATCTTTTGAATAAGCACGTACTTATTCGTTGTCGTTATCAATCGAATTTTTATATGTGTTATAAATTAATGCTTTTTGTTGTTAAATGAATAGAGCACTTTATAACAATAGACGATTTTTCTTTTACAGCGATCTTTTACATAACTTTTTACTAATAGTTGATAAATATATATTATATACATCATTATAAAAAAAATCATTATAATTAAAGAAAGTACTACATTTAAAACGAGTCTATATATTGAAGGTTTGTAACCCCTGGTTAAACGACCTAAAGGTCATTGTTCGTTTTTCTTAATTGATTTGGCACATACTATACCAATATATCGATTGAGAAAGTATTACCCGTTTTTCTCTCTGCCCCTCAAGATATTATTCATCATTTATTTATTAAATATAGCCAATCAAAAGTCCACTACTGAACGTTGGGGGGAACATTTGCCACTATTCCCTCTCTTAGCAAGTGGTTTAGCTACCGCATTTTTTATTATTTTGATTGATTTTTTTATTATGTTAATTTGAAAATACTGTTGCCTATCTCATGTTTAATTTCTCTCTGTCGTATTTTACAGTATTCACGGGGTAAGATGGGATCTTAGAGCTTCTGAGTGATAATATATCATATTATTTGGGGTAGGAGGTATTGAATTCTTTTTCGCCGCCACTATACAGTCTTCACGATTTTGAAATATTTTCATCTAAGCAGATAATTTTTTTTTGTTCAAATATAATCAATAGTTAATATTTTCCGCTAAATAAGTGGTAAATCTAAATGAGTAAAAATCAATTACCACATGTATGAAAGATCACCACTTAAGAAAGGCTGAACAGATTTCGATAAACTCTCACACTTATAATTGGACCCTGTATGCGGCATTGTTGTCAAGATAGAAAACAGTCGTGAAAAGCCTGGGCGGGTCGTTAGTCAGCATATAAAATTATGATTACAAATGGGATCCAACTCACTTATGTAACCTATGTCTGTCAAAACTTAGTATTGATATTATTAGTTTATTATAATTACTAGTTTTTAAAGTATGCGAAACGAATATTTGAAATGAAATATAATAATCATTATAACTTGATTAAGAAAACAATTTACTTAATTGTTCGAATAATAATAATTGTCATCTTATTTTTTTATTATTTTAGGTATAAAAATAATAACAATAAATAACTAAAAAAACGCGTATATCGATATCGATTGTTGCTAACATTGCGAACGAAATCACTATAGATTACAGACGTAACGCCTTGTATTGTATAGAACCACAAACTAATAAAAGTACTATAGGTAGTATAGAACCATAATACTGCTACAATAGGGATACCATTTTTATAGTATATCAGAACATACGAGTATTTTTGTATTACGTACTTTACTCTACTCTATAGAGTATACTTACTCTCATATTTCGCAAAGTACCTATAACGTAGACAGAGAAACCTATAGATGATCGGCGTGGCCTGGAGTGAGAAAGGACGATAACGAATTTTTAGGTTATACAATAATCTTTATGACTTTTAAACATATTTATATAAAAATTTTAATTGTTCTAAGAACTGAATTGAATAAGATTCACCAATCTTAAGCTCACAAAACACTTTTTTCTCACTTAAACCAACTTGTAAACTCTTTAAATCGCTACGCTATCAAAGTTAAACTGTAGAGTTTGCTAAACAAAAAAACCAGCACGGAGAAAGGGACAAACAATCACACCGCTCTATCTCATTTCTATGCAAGACGTATGCATAAATCTATCTTTTTCGTGTGCAAATGCGAAAGAAGGCGTCAATTTGTCTATAGGTTTCTCTGTCTACGTTTCAATTATTTTATGTGGTATATAGAATATTTCTTCTAAATGTTTACTATAACATTTGAATATTAATATAAGTGTGTGACACATTTATAGAATATCTCTTGTGCCTTACTTTTATACCATACAACTAAACATTTAGCTATAATAGGATTGAGCTATTTGTTGGATTAGAACATAGCACATAGCTAATTATTTTGCTTCTTCCCACTTTTATACATTTCTTAATTGCGGTAAAATTGTTTTTTTGTTTTTGTTTTTCTATTTGGTAGCACAGGTCTGTGACCTAGCACGGTTGCTAAAGATACCTTAATATAGTACCGAGTTAGATTTACGTCTTATCAATGTAATTTTATAAGTTTTTGTTTTAAGTAAAGTATGTTTGGATTCAATAAATATTCTTATTATTATATAAAATAACCTGCGAATAATCGGATCTCACATTAACCGGTTTTTTACCAACATAGTACTCATAGATTATACTCCACCACTAGCTGTCAAGTGGAAGTTGAAGTTTGTTTTTCAGACTGGTTTGGTTTGGTTTAGATTTTAGAATATACGAGAGAGATATTTTTAAGGTAATATACGCAATTTCTTGTCTTTTGCATTTTGCAATCAAGTAACAATTTTAAAGCTGTGTAATTGTTGATCCCAGTAATATCCTAAACATTAATCGTCGAAGGTTATAGTAAATAGTTATTATTTTCGTTGTTTTAAGCGATAGTATCAAAATATTTTATTGATTGTTGTTTAAACAAATAAATTTTATTGCAATTAATTATTATATGTATATTATGTAGACCTCACAGTAGTATTCTTAAATGTGAAGGATATGTTATTGTATTATGTAGTTATAAACATGACCTTGACTATGTTTTTAAAAATAAGTACACAGTCATATAGTGTTTGATAATAACTATAAATTAGTATATTTATTTATTATAAAATATTAGTGCGGGTGAACATAATCAAAGTTAATTGTCATGGTGTATTGCAGTATTGACTTGTATTAAATAAAACAAAACCTGCGTTTAAAGTGAATAATGTTCTATGAAGGTTGTTTTAACAGCATTACTCTTAATAACCTTGATGCTACCTATTTAGATATCCATTTTACTTTCTATTTTATATATCAAAACTTGTAATGCATAATTTAAAAATATTTTAACATTGTTATTTACTTTAATTGTTTTGCAGCTTTAAATCTATATATCATATGTGAAGGGAAATCTTAGTACATATTTTTAAGAATAATACATGTCCAGAGCTGTATGAGATTTGTCAGTTTATATGAAAGAGTGCAGAAAGTTAAATTTTATTTATAACATAGTAGGTGCAAGGTAATTGGCAAATTAAATGGCACACATTGTTTTCCACCATTGCTAGATTATGGGAAATGCTGGATTTTTGGATTTCTATAGTAAATGTAAGCAAGTTAGTAACAAATATCTTTAATACAGATTTGTAAAGTAAAAAAAAATATTATTTTACATAATATTATATACTCATAGGTATTGTTAAGTAATATTGTTGATTTAAACATTCATGGTTGTGTCACAATATTCAAAACTTCTTCGTAAAACTTATCTGGCTATATTTGGCTTGCTTCTTGCAACTGAACTAGACTGCAGCACAACAGAATGATAATGAACAATTAGTGCATTCTGTAATCCGGCACTTATGTATTAAAGCACCAGACTACAGAGTAGGAGAGCTAAGTTAGGAAACGTTGGACTATTGAACATGTTGGATTACTGTGTGCCTACCATATGTGCTACAAATTCCTTAAATAATGTTAAAAATATATGTTTACATTCATATTGTCAAGGTAAAACACAATTGTAGCTTGGATAAATGTTATTTGTATTGACAACCATATTATCAATGTCTCTGATTTCAGTAAGTACTTAGTAGATTTTATTACTCTAAGGCCAATATCAAAGAATTTAAAATTTTTGCCGCCTAATAATTACTGACAGATTGTTTATATGCTGGAAAATTTGTAATACAGATTTTTTCTTACTATACAAACTTAAAAATAATTAAATTTTATGGTTTAATTTCAACCACTAAATGACCACTAGTAATGACGGTTCCTTGGCTCAGTAGTATAGCATAGAGTTTGTGCGAAGAGGGCTGTGGGTTTGAATTTCACAAGGGTTTATGGCCTACAAATAATTGTTCTGAGTCTAAATGTTTGTCCTTGTGCAATTGGATAATTGTATTTTAAATTCATCCGTAAATTCTGATAGTGAGTGAAGATATACCAATGACCATATCATACTATTATACACCCTCATAAAGTATTTTCTATAAAATTCAGTCTTATAACTTTAATTCTTAACCTGAAAATTATAATTGAAAGGACTTAGATTGGTTTATCAGGTCAGCAGCACACTTAGGCTCAATATAGACTGTTACTTATGTAAATTTAACTTAATGGTGTGTTAATATAATCTACTGACTAAACCTCTTCTAATATCAATGGCATAAATTGCCCAACTAGCTAAACTTCATTAAAATTTTTTATTGTGGAAATACTCACCATATCATTAATTTCTTTTTTAGTGTTTTTCTTTCAAAATATTAATGTTTTTAATTATAAAAAATTTAAAATTGACCGATGTAAGGACATCGTTTAGGCGGTAAATGATGTATTTATCTTGTAATAATACTAGTTTTTACGGAATTTATCGCGTATATTTAACTTTTTAATACCCGACGTTTTGAGAGCTTTACAGCACCCATGGTCACGGGAGGAAGTCCTTCCCGTGACCATGGGTGCTGTAAAGCTCTCGAAACGTCGGGTATTAAAAAGTTAAATATACGTGATAAATTCCGTAAAAACTAGTATTATTACAAGATAAATACATCATTTACCGCCTAAACGATGTCCTTACATCGGTCAATTTTAAATTTTTTATAATTAAAAACGAGGAGGAAGTCCTTCCCGTGACCATGGGTGCTGTAAAGCTCTCGAAACGTCGGGTATTAAAAAGTTAAATATACGTGATAAATTCCGTAAAAACTAGTATTATTTCAATGTGTAGTGTTCGCGTAAATATAAGAAATCAGTATTTATCTTGTGTCCATATAGTTTTTTTTATATAACTGAAGTGGTAAAAAAACTTACAGTCCACCTCACCTGATGGTAAATTGCTTCAGCAGTCCATGTACATCTACAGTCAACTTTAAACAAAGAAGGCTGCAGATGCATTGTCTCCTCTATGGACTGAGATAGAATGCATCACAGTAATTATTTTGGCTTGCTAACTTCATTGTTTAACATGCCATGCTAAACATTTAAATAAATTGATAACTTTAAAATACCCTCTTTGGGAAGAATTGTTAACCACAAAGATTATTATATGTAGGGAATAATAATAGGGATTGTGAACCACAACAAAGGTAGTCCACCCTTTTTGTGGTATTTATTTTATAGATAACAATTATTTCTGGAGTTTTAACAACTTAAAATATTTCACAAAGGCTATTATATCAATAGCCTTTATATAGCTTAAATCATATCATATCATAAACACTCATGCCTGTCACCCAGACTACGCACTACGGGTAGGCAGAGGCTACGAACTTCCATTTGACACGATCCTGACATACCTCTTTCGCCTCCTTTACATCCATATACCTACGCATACATGCTCGTCGGTTAAGGGTACTTCTAACGTGGCCCATTTTCAAAATATCGCCAATTTGGTCGATAAACTTTTTTCTAGGGCGTCCCTTCCCGACTCTGCCGTTCACATCTGCCGTATAAATTTGCTTTGTCACTCTTTCCTCATTCATTCTTTCTACGTGACCAAACCACAGAAGCATTCCTTTCTTAATCCTGGTCACAACATCATCTTGCATACCACATTTGTCTCTTATCACGCAATTTCTCACCCTGTCATTCAGATTCAACCCTAGCATACTCCTTAAAGACCGCATTTCTACAGCATTTATTCTACTTTCGTGCTTTTTCTGCCACACCCAGCTTTCACTACCATACATTAAAGTAGGGACTAACACAGCATTATGAATTACCATATGTGCCTTTTTTGATACATTCTGGTTCTTCACAATAGAGTGTAGTGCCCCATTCACTCTATTCCCTGCATTTACTCGTCGTTCTATATCCTTATCATATCTACCATCCCTGCTAAATACACATCCCAAATACACAAACTCATCCACTTCCTCAATTAACTCTCCTTCTATTCTTATTTCACATACTGTTTTGCTTTCCTCTCTTTCAAAAACCGTTACTTTCGTCTTACTTGCGTTCACTTTCATTCCCCTTTCTTTTAATGCCCAGTTCATTAATGTAACCATCATTTGCAACTCAGCCGCCGATGACGCAAATATGACTTGATCATCGGCATACAAAAGGTTAACTCGCCCATTCTTAACCCACGTTCTTCATCTTTCAAAGTTTGCAAACACCTGTCCATAAATAGGTTGAACAGCCAAGGGGAGGCCACACAGCCCTGTCTGACACCTTTTCGGATGCCAAACCAGTCCGAGTAGACCCCATTGATCCTGACACAAGCACTAGAATCCCTGTAAAGAGACCTCAATGCCTGTATCAAACCAGCGCTCAACCCATATGAGTTCAGTGTTTGCCATAACACATTCCTGTCCACTCTGTCATAAGCCTTTTCCAAGTCCATGAACGCCAAAAAACTTTCTGGTTTTTAGCCAAAAACTTCTCCGCAATCATGCGCATGGAAAAGACTTGATCTGTACACCCCATACCCTTTCGAAACCCTGCTTGCACATCCCAAATTTTTCCATCAGTTTCTTTCATAACTCTTTCAATTAACACCTTAGCATACAGTTTACCCACAATACTAAGCAAGCTGATACCACGGTAGTTTTTGCAGTCCTGCTGTGATCCTTTTCCTTTATATATTGGTACTATAACTGCTTTACACCAGTCATCCGGTACCCGTTTTAATTCCCAACACAAATTAAACAAGGTGTACAGCAGGCCTGCCACCACTCCCTCTTCAGCCCTTAGCATCTCGGGTGATACTCTATCATATCCAGCTGCCTTACCTGCTTTCATGCTTTTCATTGCTTTCATTATTTCATCTACACTTATTTCCATACTCCTTTCCACTTCTTTCGGAATTTCTTGTTCACTTAATTCAGACGACTCTTCACTCATAAAGACGCTTTCAGAGTATTCCTTCCATCTGTTTAAATTCGAAACTTCATCATTCATAATACATCCATTCTCGTCTCTTATAGCATTAATTATAGGCTATTTTGTATTTCCCCTGGCAGTTCTTACGAGTTTCCAGAACATTTTTATATTAGCCTGGAAATTATCAGATATCCTTCTATCATTCTTATGCGTTCTTTCTTTCTTTTTCCTTTCAACTATTTCTTTTACTCTCTTATTTAGACGTCTAAATTCTGCCTTTTTTCTTTCAATCTCATCATTCATACCACCAGAATTACCATTATCGGAATCCTCGGCGTCGACATATCGAGTGACGTGCAGTTTCGTGGTCACTTGGAAGGGAAGGCCAAATTGGCCTCTAAAAAGCTTGGCGTGCTCAGCAGAGCGGGACAGTATTTCACACCGCCTGCAACTTTACAAGGCGCAGGTTCGGCCGCACATGGAATACTGTTCCCATCTCTGGGCTGGGGCTCCCCAGTACCAGCTCCTTCCACTTGACCGCATCCAGCGCAGAGCGGCTCGAATCGTCGACGACCGAGTGCTTTCCGATCGGCTCGATTCACTGGCGTTGCGAAGAGATGTTGCATCTCTTTGCGTATTTTATCGCATCTATCACGGGGAGTGCTCTGAGGAATTGTTCGGATTAATCCCAGCCGCCAAATTTCGTGAACGCACGACACGGCAAACGTCCCGATACCATCCACACCATCTGGATGCTTGGCGGTCCACCACTGTACGTTTCACAAGGAGTTTTCTTCCACGTACAACCTCTCTGTGGAATAGTTTATCACCGGCGATTTTTCCGGACCGATACGACCTGGGGACCTTCAAGAAAAGAGCTTACTCCTTTCTAAAGGGCCGGCAACGCACCCGCAATTCTCCTGGTGTTGCGGTTGATCATGGGCGGCGGTAGTCACTTAACATCAATTGAGCCGCATGCTCGTTTGCCCCCTCTTCTATAAAAAAAAAAAGCTTTAGTTGCTAGTAAATCTAACCATGCTTTCTTCTTTGATTCAACTTCCACCCGTACCTCATCATCCCACCACAACGTATTCTTTTTCCTTTCATTTGTTCTCTTACTTACACCACATGCTTCGGTGGCAGCATCCATCAAACTTTCTTAATGTTATCCCACACAGTATTCAAGTCTAAATCATTCATACACAACTCATTCAAACACCTAATATTTTTTCTCAGTCTGCATTTATACTTCTCTTTCACATCTTCATCTTGTAACTTCTCTATTCTTATATGCTGTAACGCAGTGGTAGACACAGATGTCCGATGCCGCCAACGCTTGAAAAGACCATTAATTCGACATAAGACCAAGTAATGATCCGTCCCTACGTTGGACCCCCGGTAAATCCTTGTATCTACGACTGCGCTTCTCATTCTTTCATCCACAATTACGAAATTTATCATGCTTCTATCATCACCTCTTTCCAGTGTATATATATGAATCTTCTTATGACGAAAAAAAGTATTCGTCACAAAGAGATTCTTTTCCACACATACGGTGAGGAGGTCTTCACCATTCTCATTTATACTTTCATCACCAAATGTTCCCAATATCCTTTCATAACCAGACCTCTTCACCCCAACCCTTCCATTAAAGTCTCCTAACATAATAATATTTTCATTTTCCTTACATTTTGTCAACACCATCCTTACCATGTCCCAAAACTGCTCTCGGATGTAAGTGGGCTTAGACATGTCTGGGGCGTACACCCCTAGCAAGAACAGCTTCTTTAAGCCCATTTTCATTCGTATCCATAGCAGCCTCGGGCTTACACATTCATACTCTTTCACACATTGACCCATTCTTTCTGAAAGAATGAAAACGACTCCCTGGCATGCCCGTTCGGTCTCGCCTACACCGGACCAATACGCGGTATACGTGCCATGTGCAGTGGCATCCTTTCCCTTTCGTTTCGTAACACATCTATTCCTCTGTCATTAATCATTTCGCATACTTCATCCATCTTATCATTCATTGCTCCACATACATTTAGGGTAGCCAGAGACAGAACGTGACGGGTGGCGAACCTGGTCGCCGGTTTTTCTCCCGGAGATTCTTCGCACCCCTGCCCCATTAAAGGGGCGCCGGGAACTCGGGGCCATTTCTTTTATCTCCTGACTCATGGTGCGAACAAGGGGTGGTGGTAGGTTTTACGCCGCTACCACACGACGGGAAGCCGAGTCTATTTTTTCGGCTAGGTCGCTCGTTTAGCACCAACCGAGGACACGTGTAGGGTGGGCCTAAGGTTTGGTGGTCGAAGCCTACGGACGCGAGCGACTCATCCCCCTTTATATATTTTATTAAGTTATAGCTTAAACTTGGCCGAATTATAAATTTAACTTGCGTTGTGTAATACATTAAATTATATTTTACTGTCAAAAGTAAGCTAACTGGTATTCATGGCCTTTCTCACTATTTTGAGCAGGTAGGTAGGGATTCATTCATTACAGCATATTAAAATTCACTGCTGAACAGGCCCCTGTACTGTCCCTGTAGATTGTCATTTACCATAGTTGCCATTCTTGGTAGACGGGTTAGCAACTGCGTTATTTTATTATTATTATTTTGAGTTATCAGAAAGATGCTGACCTTCTCCAATTTTATTTTCTTCTGTTGCCTCTTACAACGACCATGAAATGATATGGTAAAGTAAAGTAAAGTTACAGCCTATATACGTCCCACTGCTAGGCACAGGCCTCCCCTCATTTCTGAGATGGTTTTAGGGCAAGGAAGTGTCCGCCGCGCTGCCCCAATGCGTGTTGGCCAACTTCACATGTCTTAGAAATTTTTTTTCTTATTTCTCAGACATGCAGGTTTCCTCACGATGTTTTCCTTCACCGCCGAGCACGTGGTAAATCAGCACTTAAAATTGCAATTAACAATTTCATTGGTGCCGGTAGGGATCGAACCCCGGTTACTCGCGTTCTGTTATATTTACAGCGAGTGTTAACCATCTTAGCTACCACGGCTCTTTTGAATGATATGGTGCAGTTTAATAAATCTATTAAAGAGTTAGCAACTTGCATATCGGGTATTTATTCCTTTTCTTTTAAAAACGTTACCCCCACACTAGTATTTTCTCCTGTATTATGGAGACAGTTTACAAACAAGGACAAACATCTAGACCCGGAACAATTATTTGTAAGCTATACATATACTTGTACCATGCGGGATTCGAACCCACGACCCTTAGCGCCGCAACTCATTACTAAGCCACCGTGCCACAGAGCCGTCAAGCCGTCTTTGTTTCACGCTAGTATTCTATAGGTCGATTGTATTTTCTTAGGTACATATACATTACTGTAGGCCTTAATGATTGTTTCAGAATGGCTCTTATATACAAAAACATACGTAATTAAGTAAATATTTTTGTTTCACAGAATTGGTGCTTCTTCAGTACAACATGACTCTAATTGAGGGAGTCGGAGATGAAGTGGTGCAATTTGCTATATCGGTGCTAGTAATCATAGTTGCTATATTAGCTTGGTGGTCAACAAACGCCCGCCCGGACCGATACCGAGCTGTTCTCTTGATGCGCTCTCGAGCTCATCACCCAGTTACAGTTAGCATACGAACGAGTAAGTGCTATTTTATTCTAATGATATTACGATTTTTATACAATGCCTGTTTCACAGAGAAGCAGTCAAAGACTGTAGACTTCCGTTTTGCAAGAACCTGACACACCTCTAGCTTTCATGTCCATATATCTTTCCATACTGGCTTGTTAGTTAATGGTACTCTTAATACCCATCTTTAATATCGCCAATTTGGGTGATAAAATTTTCTTAGATATCTCATGTTAACTCTGAAAGACACTTCCGTAAGGGTAGAAAACATAAATTGTATTGTCTCTTAGAGGAAAATTTAAATATATTCACTTTTGCCTCTTAAAATATTTATTAAAATTTTATGCATATACATAAAAACATAAACAGCTTTGATATGAATTAAGATATTAATATAAATACTAGAAAAAAACATGAGCTTACATTTAGCCATTTACGGGACTCAACAGACTTTTTAATTCATTTATGAAAAGAAAATACGCTCTAACAACAAAACCCCAGAAAAAGTTTAATGTTCAAATTTCAATAAACAAAAACTCTATAAAAAAGGGATATTCTTACATTGGAGAATACGTAATGAAAATAACCTCTGGGAATGAGGTGATTACTACCATGTGGGTCCTATTAATTGATGGTAGTAAACCCAGTTCCTATAAATAATTGTGAAGCATTTTTGTTTAATGCTTAAAATAATAATCCCATAAGATTTTTCCCTTCTATTGACTGCTGTTTTTTCCCCGAGGGCAAAGGTATTTTCCAAACCAGTGGTAAACAAAAAAACGCCTTTGAATAATTACTATTTATTAATTTATATGAAATTAAAAAAAAATATTCTCGTCTATTGAAACTGTCCTTCATAGGTATATAGGAATAGGTTAAAACTAGTCAGTGTTGCCACATTTATCTCTAAATACACTAAGTTGTGCTAATATATCTTAAATTTGTTGTTGTGCCTCAAAGGGAAAATCATTTATCAGTTTTGTATTTTGCGATATTATGGACAATCGAATGATTTGTTGCTTGTTAGGGACTTTAGATGTGAAAAAGTAGACTTGCGCTACTTCCTTTACACACTTAATATCGGCCTAATTTTAGAATGACAGCTCCTTAATTCTTTTTAGAACATTGCCAATAATTATAATTGACATTTTCAGGACCAAGTATAACAAATACCCAAGCTAGCAGTTCTGTGCAGAATATAACGGAGCCAGTAGGTATGTAAAAACCAATTAAAATAAGCTTCTATTTATTCTGTTGAAAACCTGCTTTATTTTCATTTATTTTTAAGCTAAAGTTAATAATTTTCAAGCACATAATTACAAGCTGAGCTGTGGTAGCTCAGATGGTTAATGCTCGCTGTAAATATGACAGAACGCGAGTAACCCGGGTTCGATCCCTGCCGGCACCAATGAAATTGTTAATTGCAATTTTAAGTGCTGATTTATCACGTGCTCGGCGGTGAAGGAAGACATCGTGAGGAAACGTGCATGTCTGAGGAATAAGAAAAATAAATATTTCGAAGACATATGAAGTTTGCCAACACGCATTGGGGCTGCGTGGCTGACACATCCTTGCCCTAAAACCCTCTCAGAAATGAGGGGAGGCCTGTGCCCAGCAGTGGGACGTATATAGGCTGTAACTTAACTTTTGCATAATTACAAAAAGTAGTTTATGATTAATCACGTGTAACCCACAGTCTGCTTCAATAGAGAAGTCCTGTGGAGAATATGCGGATGAAAAAGGTTAAGTATGCAGTTTGAAAGGAAACATTAAACTTGGCAAAGACTATGGCATTACAGCTAAGGACTTCTTTCACCATACCCGTAGCTTAAACCCCACACTATCAATAAACTACTTTTTGTAATTAGAAAGAGGTATTCTAAAATAATATTGTTTTCATTATATCTTTTTAATCCCTTGCTGTTTATTATTCTACAAAATTTATGTCTAAAATAATTTTAGCGAAAAATACTATGCCCACCTTCTTTTGTGTTTGCACAAATATGTACTGTTGTCTGCACAACAGTACTACGCGTTCATTTCGAGTTTGCCGTCGTAGACCGTTACGACGTCACAGCTGACGGTACCGTAGACGAAAAAAGTCATCATGTTTATGTTTTTTAGTATTTATATTTTCAATAAAGTTAAATAATAACGTGTTCGATAAAATAAAATATTTTTTTATAGTTTTATTTTACATTTTAAATATATCAAATTAAAGATTTTTAAGAGACCTTTCCTCTTTTACTCATTGTAACAGAACAAATTAACGAATATCAACAGAAACAAAAACAAAAAATCAACAGTAACAAAAACAACAGTAAAAACAGTAACAAACTAGAGAACGTATGGGAGCATAAAAAACGGACGTAAGTACACTTCGACGTTGCTATCGGTACTAAAAGGGCGACGCTTGAGGCGCGGAATGAGGGGGCGCGGAGGGAGGTAACGGCATTCTTGAAGTGAACGACTAGTATTTGGCTATTTTTAAAAAAAAATCTTTGTATTAACGATAATAGCTGTATAATCCCAAAATATTTATGTACTAGGAATAGGCATAGTAAGTTTGAAATAGTGGATTGAAGCCTAGGCTTGGATCTTTTTGTTTCACATTTATATGAAACTTGCTCTGTTGCCACATTGAAAGGTGGTGGCATAGGCCAATCACCGTGTGGTGGTATGCAAGATAATCCATTACCCCCTTCCATCATGCGGGTGATGCAAAAGGTGACTATGGTAAATTCCAGAATGGTATGGCGGTATTAAATAACAATAACCATATAAGTATATCATACATCCTTCCATCTGGATGCTTGGCGGTGCACCAATGTACGTTTCAGTTTCATTAGGAATTTTCTTCCGCGTACGACCTCTCTGTGGAATAGTTTACCACCGGAGATGTTTCCGGACCGATACGACCTAGGGACCTTAAAGAAAAGAGCTTACTCCTATCTACAAGGCCGGCAACGCACCTGCAACTGGAACTCAAAATCTATATAAAATATGACATGGCCTATACATGGGCCTCCCCCATTGTAGGGAGGGATGCCACATTTGTGGAAGCATTACTTTTAAGAATTACAAATGATGATAATAATCGCTTTTTTTCTCGAAGCTACCCATGAAAGACGTCAATTGTTTTAGTTCACTACTTATTAACAACAACGCTCGTCCTTGAACTGAACAACACTGTCCCAAAGGAAACTTTCTATTAGAACTAATCCAATGAGGCCATAAAAAGCATTTGAAAAATTAATTAGTTTTTTACTACATTTTCTATAGCAAAGGTTTCAATTAATTCACATTGAAATGGATAAAGAATTTTTATATCTTTCTGTATATCGCAACAATTTCATAGTATTTTGTAATTATTATCGTTACCTTTTTAACTGTGTAAAATTTAACGTGCTATTTCAATTTTAATATAGAATATTTTTTTAGACTTAGGCATGGGACGTGTAGAATATTTTGGTATTTGATAAATCTTTCTAAATACTTAAGTTATTTGACTATAAATTGCTTACTGTCACACCAACTAATAATTTATTTGCAATTTGTAATTATGTTCTTTTATGCATGTAGCATCAAACACTTCAAGCTCAGTTAGTGAAAGTACCAGAGAGAACGCCAGAGTTATACCTCTACAGGAAATGGATAGTATCGTAGATGCTGACATGGCTATGCTGGATAATAATCGACTGCATTTCTATAGGAGAATTGATTGTAAGTTTAGCTGTAGTCAGCTTTGTTTTTTTTTAACTGTTATAAGCCAGTATTTGATTAAAATTCCACCTGATGGGAAGTGGGGATGCAGCCTAAGGTGGTAAAGACTTAGTTTAACAAAAGCCTAATTAACTCTTTCATTGAGTCACCCATAATGCCGACAAATGATTCCCCTTCTTTGCTGTACATATTACTAAAGAAAAAACAAACTAAAATGCGTTTAATACAACAAAGGGTAGCGCCTCGCCATCCTTCTGGTATCCAATGGTGAAAGTGTGAGGGCTACTTTACGCCTGTACTTGAGACTGGGTTATTTTGGCTTATAACCAAGTTGAGGTCACCATTAAATCTCTTAGCACGCCGTTTCATTGAACCTAAAGGTGTTGCCACATTTATTTGGTAGCACCAGTCCATATGCGGAAATGATACTCCATACACAACCAGTCTAGTGCTCTGCTATGTAGTGAAGTAGTTGTGCTAGATATAGATATAAAGTCCTTTCACTAAAGTGATCAAAAAATTTAATGGAAGTAGTAGTGCTAGATATAGATAAAGAGTCCTTTCACTAAAGTGATCAAAAAAATTTAATGTAAACTTTTTTGAATATAATGCAGCATACTTTCAATACAACCGTACAGTGGTGGTGTAATAATATACACTACCCCATATCGCCCTATGTGTGTCGTAAGAGGCGACAGAGGTAAACAAACCAAGAGACGGGTACCAGCGTCTATCTGATAACAATAAAAAAGACTGCGGTTGCCAACTCGCCCGCCGAGCGTGGCAACTATGGCAAATATGCATCCAATAAAATATTCTTATGAAGTAAGCCTACATTCAGCAGTTGACTTTTGTTGTAACAGTAACTTTTGTGCTTTCAACTCCATCTTTTTATCTTGTACTTTTACCATTTTAATATACAGTACCCGGTTGACCGAGCATTGCTCGGTATTTTTCGCTCGGTTTTTTTTTTAATTCGTGTGTTTTGGAAATTATATTTAGATACAAATTACATACTGATGAAATACGAATAATATTTTTTGATCTTAGCGACAATTGAAAAAACTGAACTGGTTATTTGAATAAAAAATCATGAGTGCAATTAGTTTAATTTAAATTTTCGTGCTTTTAAAAAATACTAAAAAAGGGGCTCGAAAAAATAGATTTTCTTAAAAAAGAAAGGAACTTGAAAAAAAAATTTAAGAAAGTCGGTCGGTCGGTCTGGGCTCGAACCATGGTATTACGATTTCGTGACCGCCCAATATACAAATTAAGCTATTTGTAATCATTAATAAAGTGTCAAAATTTACCTTCTTATTCTAACTATATTGTAGCAGTTTTTCATTGCCTAAAACATGGACAAAAAGACATTTTCTAAAAATAAATCCTAGCTAGATCGATTTATTGCCCCCGAAACTCCCTGCACACAAAATTTTATGAAAATCGTTGGAGCCGTTTCCGAGATTCCGATTATATATATATATATATATATATATATATATATATATATATATATATATATATATATATATATATATATATATATATATATATATATGATATTTGTCATAGTTGTTACACCTGATGATTTATTAGGCAATCCATGTGGTAGGTCTATGTTCAGTGCATCAATGAAGAAAAAAATTGTGCATATCTACCTAACTAACCTAATATAATTAGCATTTATATTTAAACCTATATTGTGTATACTAAAATGGTATGACTTATAGATGGAGTTGAAAGCACAAATGTTACTGTTACAACAAAAGTCAACTGCTGAATGTAGGCTTATCCCATGAGATTATTTTGTTGGATGCATATTTGCCATAGTTGGCACGCTTGGCGGGCGGGTTGGCAACCGCAGTCTTTTTTATTGTTATCAGATAGACGCTGCTGCCCATATCTTGGTTTGTTTCTCTCTGTATACACCTATATATGTTTGTGAAGCTAGGAAGTTTTCACTTCTGACGTGTAGTCCTATAACCAACAGTTTTTTATTTGTTTCTTCTGTCGCCGCTTACGACATCCACGCGATGATATGAGTTAGAGATAGCGATATGCATATTTCCATTGCCGTAACAAATACCCTCTCGAAAATATGAGGGACCTGCACTCAACAGCAGGACATATAAGCTACTACTACAGTCACGAGTAACTGTCATAATAAAATGAATAATGTAAATAAAAACTAATATCATGATATCTTTTCGTGCTTCCATGGATGATATCACGGTTTTAGTGCAACAACAACTAAATCAATTAATAAAGTATTTTAAGTAAACTAAACTGTAACTGCATTTTATTGTATTTACTAAAATATATGTCGCGTTTTGTTTTTATACACACACATCTTAAGGGTGTGTTTTAAGTAGCACAAATTTAGCATAGTGATAACAAACCAGTACAGTACAATATTATTTTAAGATCTTACAAATTGACGGTGTATAGCTAATTTCTCCCAATTTTGTATTGATGCTTTCACTGTCCGGTTTACAGACACAATAGTAAGACAAAAGCAATGACCCATATGTGGGTCCCAGGACATTGAAAGTGATAGTATGTTAACCATTTTCTTTAAACAACTACAACTAAATCAGAGAAAATGTAGGATCCATCATATAAGATCTTTACTAATTAATATCTTTGTCACTTAATTATTAATTAGTATAAATGTATTTGACTTAAAATAATTCTTACTAATAATTAGGACCTTTATAAAATTTAAAAGAAATATGTCATAATATCTTAAATATTTCAATTAGCTTATTTATTTTATTACATTGTTTCTATTGTGACACTCATTGTATCATTTATGATAATTTTATGCAATCATTTTTTTGTAATAATTTCATTCACTTATCTGTTTAATGAGCTGTTATGTAACAAAGTGATACTTGATTATGAAAATGAACATTTAATTCTCGTTAGCTCCAAACAACAGTCAGAGTACCACAGAGTCTCTGAGCGAAGAGAGTGAGACCCAAGAAGAACCTGAGCCAGCAAGCAATGCTCAGATAAGGGAGATGGATAGTATTGTCAGTGCAATGGAGGCTGACGTAACAACTGGATGTGACTTTTTCACTAGATCTAATGGTAAGTTGGTTTCATTTGCTAAAAGCGATCATTTACAATATGTCTTTTGGTAACGGTAACTGCATTAATATAATAATTTATTCACTTTAGATAATTGTATTATTGCTGATACCCTAAGTTAAATGTTGAGTGCTCTTTTGATAATGTTGTTATTTTCAAATTGCGTAAATAAGACCATTATGTTTTTAATTAAAAAATTATTGAACTTTAACATAACTTTTATAGAACAAAGTGTATGGAATCAACTGTGTTTTATAACTATGCATTTATTTAACATTATACACATGGATAAATTTAGAAGAACGCTTGAAATATCATGGATATTTGTTACAATTAAGTTAATTAATTTAGATTTTGCGTATTAAGCAAAACTTTTCGCGGTATGAAGGAACGCTATGTTACGCAATAATTGCATATAACTCAACAAAAAAAGTTATATATCCAAGTTTCTTTTTTAAAATATTATTTAAATACTCACGTTTGTGGCACGATATATACAACAAAGAATTTAATTTGTTCATGAGCATTCTTAATAGCATTATCACATTTGAATCAAGAAGAAAATAATTAAAAAATATGATCAAGAATATTTTTTGAGACTAACGTGGAAATAATTCTATTTGTCTTGGAAAAAACACAAGTTGTAACAGCGCTATCTAAATATATACTGTGGCAAATATCCCCCCATAAGATTATAGGCTGTAATGAATAAAAATATCTAAAACTATGTCTATGACTGAATTGATCTATTATGAATAAATATTAATGAATATGAACTCGTAACAAACTAAACCAAATATTACTGGAACCAGGGTAATGTGCTTTTATGCTTTATCGTCTTTAACTCCTTACCTATAAGCTCGATAGATTGTTGTCGGTAAATATAAATAGTAATAACTAATTAATACAAAATATATTTAGTACTATAACCATTGAAAAAAAATGCTTTCTCTTAAGAAGTTTATCTAAAATTCCAGGAAGTAACCAACTCACAGCCTCTGCTGATCCAAAAACTGATAAGAAAGAAGACAATAAAAAAAATATTTCATCAAGTAGCTCAAATGTAAACAGACAATCTGAGCTGGACTCAGAAAATGTGACTGTCGAAGCTGAAACATCGATTAGCGAAAGTGCTGAGAGTGAAAGAGAGAGAAAAAAAATACTTATCAAGTTGAAGTATCTCAATGACACTTTAAAGGAGGTGGATGGCAGCCTCGATGAATTATTAAAAGATTTTAAATGGTAAGTTATTAAAACAGTTCAATAGATTTTTTTTTGTTTTCTTCCTCGCGCAACCTCTGCGGAATCGTTTACCACCGGCGATTTTTCCGGACCGATACGACTTAGGGACCTTCAAGACCTAAAAGAGCCTACTCCTGAATTCATACAGTTTTGATATTTTTGTCAGCCTTAATAAATAATTTTCTTCAGTGGTAGAGCAATGCGCTAGCTTCTGCTGTCGTTCGGATGGGCTGGCTCGAACCGGGGTGGTACCACGGCGTCACATAATACCGGCGTGAAGTAGAAGCTTACTTCTGCATTTCGCTTGGTAAGTACATGTGGCCGGAGGCCTAATTCGTCCCTCCCTTCTCCCTTAACATGGTAGCGAAATCAAATAAAAAACTACCCCAGGAGCATAAACGCCGAAGCTACCCTACTTTTTCTGAGCTGGAGTGCTCAGGCTGCTCCGCATATTCGGGGGGAGGGTGGAATTCCGGTCGCGACTAAAACAGCTTGTGGCAAGCAGAGCATTAAAACCAAGGCGACCCCATGTCACGCTATCTGTGAATTTTTGCAACATCAGGGGACTTCATTTAAACCTTAATGCTATTCACTACCATCTAGAGACAACGAAGCCGGCCTTGTTCTTTTTAACCGAGACTCAGGAGTCCTCTCTAACTGATACTTCATATCTATCCTATCCGGGGTACATATTAGAACTCTCCTTTGTGCCCCGGGCTGGAGTTTGCGTGTCGTCAGAGGGGACATCTGTTCTCGACGCCTCGGCAGTCTTGAAGGTACGGACCTGTCCGTCTCTCATGGCTGGGCGTAGACAGCGACGATCATCCGCGCGTCTATGGGTGCCTCTATATGTCCCATAGCAGTATTGTCGAAACGGACCGACTCATCGACCACGTCAAAATGGTCGACATATCGAATAGTGTGCAGTTTCGTGGTCACTTGGAAGGTAAGGCCAAATTGGCTTCTAAAAAGCTTGGCGTGATCAGCAAGCGGGACAGTATTTCATGTTGGCACATCGCTTGCAAATTTACAGAGCTCAAGTTCGGCCTCACATGGAATACTGTTCTCATCTCTGAGTACGGCGTGCATCTCTCGAGATTCGGCCCTTATAACCGCGAGGCGCGAATAGGATTTAATAAAAAAAGAATCGTCAAATTTGGTTCACAATTAACAAAGACGGACTTGAAATGTAACGAAAAACATCATTATATTCCTTACTCTTACAAGATTTTTTATTCTGTTATTCTTGCTGTTGCTAAAAATTATTTCTAAAATCTAGCACATCTGCGGCGGAGTTTCATTATTATCATCATCATCATCATCGTTACAGTCCTTCACAAGTCCGCTGCTGAACATAGATTTCCTCCAAGGAATTCTACAAAACACGGTCCTGAGCCACCTGCATCCATCGACTTCCTGCATGTCTTACCAGGTCGTCACTTCATCTAGTAGGGGGTCGCCCTACACATCGCCTACCGGTTCGAGGCTGCCACTCGAGAACACATTTTTCCCTATCGGTTGTCAGTTCTTCGAGCTATATGGCCGGCCTATATTTACCAGTTACTCTCGTTCTTCTGCATATATTTTTAAGTTTTCTAAATTTATCACGCAGTGAAAGCCCGAGCATAGCCCTCTCTGTAGCTCACTGAGCTATCTTGAGCGTCCTCATACGGCCAGCAGTGAAGGACGACGTCTTTTATCACGCAGAGAAAGCTCGAGCATAGCCCTCTCTGTAGCTCACTGAGCTATCTTGAGCGTCCTCATACGGCCAGCAGTGAAGGACCACGTCTTTTATCACGCAGAGAAAGCCCGAGCATAGCCCTCTCTGTAGCTCATTGAGCTATCTTGAGCGTCCTCATACGGCCAGCAGTGAAGGACCACGTCTTTTATCACGCAGAGAAAGCCCGAGCATAGCCCTCTCTGTAGCTCACTGAGCTATCTTGAGCGTCCTCATACGGCCAGCAGTGAAGGACAACGTCTTTTATCACGCAGAGAAAGCCCGAGCATAGCCCTCTCTGTAGCTCACTGAGCTACCTTGAGCGTCCTCATACGGCCAGCAGTGAAGGACCACGTCTTTTATCACGCAGAGAAAGCTCGAGCATAGCCCTCTCTGCAGCTCACTGAGCTACCTTGAGCGTCCTCATACGGCCTGCAATGAAGGACCATGTCTTTTATCATGCAGAGAAAGCCTGAGCATAGCCCTCTCTGTAGCTCACTGAGCTACCTTGAGCGTCGTCATACGGCCAGCAGTGAAGGACCATGTCTTTTATCATGCAGAGAAAGCTCGAGCATAGCCCTCTCTGTAGCTCACTGAGCTACCTTGGGCGTCGTCATACGGCCAGCAGTGAAGGACCATGTCTTTTATCATGCAGAGAAAGCCCGAGCATAGCCCTCTCTGTAGTTCACTGAGCTACCTTGAGCGTCCTCATACGGCCAGCAGTGAAGGACCATGTCTTTTATCATGCAGAGAAAGCCCGAGCATAGCCCTCTCTGTAGCTCACTGAGCTACCTTGAGCGTCGTCATACGGCCAGCAGTGAAGGACCATGTCTTTTATCATGCAGAGAAAGCCCGAGCATAGCCCTCTCTGTAGCTCACTGAGCTACCTTGAGCGTCGTCATACGGCCAGCAGTGAAGGACCATGTCTTTTATCATGCAGAGAAAGCCCGAGCATAGCCCTCTCTGTAGTTCACTGAGCTACCTTGAGCGTCCTCATACGGCCAGCAGTGAAGGACCATGTCTTTTATCATGCAGAGAAAGCCCGAGCATAGCCCTCTCTGTAGCTCACTGAGCTACCTTGAGCGTCGTCATACGGCCAGCAGTGAAGGACCATGTCTTTTATCATGCAGAGAAAGCCCGAGCATAGCCCTCTCTGTAGCTCACTGAGCTACCTTGAGCGTCGTCATACGGCCTGCAGTGAAGGACCATGTCTTTTATCATGCAGAGAAAGCCCGAGCATAGCCCTCTCTGTAGCTCACTGAGCTACCTTGAGCGTCCTCATACGGCCAGCAGTGAAGGACCACGTCTTTTATCACGCAGAGAAAGCTCGAGCATAACCCTCTCTGCAGCTCACTGAGCTACCTTGAGCGTCCTCATACGGCCTGCAGTGAAGGACCATATCTTTATCATGCAGAGAAAGCGCGAGCATAGCCCTCTCTGTAGCTCACTGAGCTACCTTGAGCGTCCTCATACGGCCAGCAGTGAAGGACCACGTCTTTTGTCACGCAGAGAAAGCTCGAGCATAGCCCTCTCTGCAGCTCACTGAGCTACCTTGAGCGTCGTCATACGGCCTGTAGTGAAGGACCATGTTTTTTATCATGCAGAGAAAGCCCGAGCATAGCCCTCTCTGTAGCTCACTGAGCTACCTTGAGCGTCCTCATACGGCCAGCAGTGAAGGACCACGTCTTTTATCACGCAGAGAAAGCTCGAGCATAGCCCTCTCTGCAGCTCACTGAGCTACCTTGAGCGTCCTCATACGGCCTGCAGTGAAGGACCATGTCTTTTATCATGCAGAGAAAGCCCGAGCATAGCCCTCTCTGTAGCTCACTGAGCTACCTTGAGCGTCCTCATACGGCCAGCAGTGAAGGACCATGTCTTTTATCATGCAGAGAAAGCCCGAGCATAGCCCTCTCTGTAGCTCACTGAGCTACCTTGAGCGTCGTCATACGGCCAGCAGTGAAGGACCATGTCTTTTATCATGCAGAGAAAGCTCGAGCATAGCCCTCTCTGTAGCTCACTGAGCTACCTTGAGCGTCGTCATACGGCCAGCAGTGAAGGACCATATCTTTTATCATGCAGAGAAAGCCCGAGCATAGCACTCTCTGTAGCTCACTGAGCTACCTTGAGCGTCCTCATACGGCCAGCAGTGAAGGACCACGTCTTTTATCATGCAGAGAAAGCTCGAGCATAGCCCTCTCTGCAGCTCACTGAGCTACCTTGAGCGTCCTTATACGGCCTGCAGTGAAGGACCATGTCTTTTATCGTGCAGAGAAAGCCCGAGCATAGCCCTCTCTGTAGTTCACTGAGCTACCTTGAGCGTCCTCATACGGCCAGCAGTGAAGGACCATGTCTTTTATCATGCAGAGAAAGCCCGAGCATAGCCCTCTCTGTAGCTCACTGAGCTACCTTGAGCGTCGTCATACGGCCAGCAGTGAAGGACCATGTCTTTTATCATGCAGAGAAAGCTCGAGCATAGCCCTCACTGTAGCTCACTGAGCTACCTTGAGCGTCGTCATACGGCCAGCAGTGAAGGACCATATCTTTTATCATGCAGAGAAAGCCCGAGCATAGCACTCTCTGTAGCTCACTGAGCTACCTTGAGCGTCGTCATACGGCCAGCAGTAAAGGACCACGTCTCAGATCCATACGTCATCACTGGCAACACGCACTTGTTGCACAATCTCGTTTTCAAGTTTTGAGGTATAACTGACGAGATGTATCGTAATTTCACGAACGAGTTGAATCCGTTGATTGATCTATCGGTCGAAGTTGAACTTAACTAGTCGGACTATTTGTCCCAGGTAAACATACTCGTTAACAACTTCGAGCTTAGTGCTCCCAAAACTACCGGCATAGATGTGACATGGATGTTACACATGATCTTTGTTTTGGCCATGTTCATCTTAAGACTTATCATTTGACACATTGAGGTCATTGAACATAGTGCTGAGCTTGGGGGGAGGCCCTGTTCGCATGCTTTTGCCCATATTCATTCGTTACAGCCTATCAAAGTCAAAAAAAGTGCTGAATATCTCCCTCGTTAGATTGATTCATATGGGGAATATTTTCCATAAGTGCTACCCTTAGCAGCCGGATTGGCAAGTAGTATTCAAGTATTGTGAGTTATTATCAGAAAGACGCCGCTGCCCATCTCCTGTCTCATTTTCTGTTGCCTCTTAACAATGATATGTGATAGTGGAGTGTGACTTCTCTTACAGAGTTGCAATCTGTTCCAGGCGTCACTTCCAAGCTGAACTCACTTCAGAGTGTCGCGTTCGCCTGATATTCAACGGCCGTGTGTTAGTGGACGACGCGGCGACGTTGCAGGCTTGCGGCCTTCACGACCGCGCAGTCGTACACTGCCTGGTGCATCCAAAGAGGAATAATAATCAGGTTAAATATATTTTAATTCTTTCTTTACAGCTTATAAAAGTCAATGAAAGGCCTATAAAGTTCTATGTTAGGCCTCCCCTATAGAATGCCTCATAGGGGAGATTTTGCCATCTCCTGGTCTGTCACTTTCTGCCGCCTCTTACTACGCCCGGGACGATACGCAGTAGGGAATATGGATACCGACATTTAAGTTCTAAATGCTTTTAATTCGAGTGGGATAGGTCGGAACACATACTGTATGCGTACCTACTTCTGAGCTGTAAATATAATTATATAATAGGTCTGAGAAAAAGTTTCCTCGTATTTTGTTTCTATAAAATTGAAGAAGTGAATGGAATAGTCGGAAAGGGCCGTCCTAGGCGGATGTTTGTCGACCAAATTGGCGATATACTAAAAATGGGCCAAATTAAGAGTACCCTTAACCGACGAGCACGTATAGGTATATGGATGTGGAAGAGGCGAGAGAGGTATGTCAGGATCGTGATAAATGGAAGTCTTTAGTCTCTGCCTACCCCTCTGGGTGACAGGCGTGAGTGTTTATGTGTGTGTAAAATTGAAGAAAAATCTCTTTGGTTGTGTTGTTTGTATCTGATTAGTTTTATTATTATATTAATATTATTATATTAATATAGATTGTGGCACGTAAGTCGAATGGTAGTCGTTCGCGCAGGTACAATTACGGACAAAAGTGTTAAATGTATGCTCCGCGGTTGTCCGAAAAATGCAAAAATCTTAAAGGGAAAACCGTCGTATTTAAATATTTTTTTATGAAGTGTGAAAATGCAGTGAAGTAATTTAATTAAACGGTAATTAAATTTCATAAAAATAATCTCTATTTTCTTTCAAATCATTGTATTTCTTATTGTATCATGTATTTGTGATTGTTAGGTATTATTAAACAGAACATTTAAAGGAATACTAATAAAAATTTAATACAGCAAAATTAATGTAGTTATCTAGATGTTTAATCACTTTCACATTTCAAATTGCATGACCTTCTATATATTTTCCAAGTGGTATACCATAACATGGGCCAGGAGTTGCGTTTTCATCTTCTATGTCAGTTAGGAATTCAATTCAGAATCCATGCTGTCAGAATCTCCAACCCGTATTATAAATTCTTCCATCATTTTATGGATGACATGGTTGCTTTTGACATAACCTTATTCGATTGTCTTGACTTAGTTGCATAGCTTTTTCCAATCACATAATCACAATGCATTTACTCCTTCGTTCATTAACTCTATAATACGGGGCACATTTCATCGTACATTATTGCTAATTTACATTACCCTTTACAACTGCCCATGCCATTTTTATAGGGTTCAGATATGGGTAGTAGGGAGAGACAGGCGAACTACGTCATGACCATGTTTTTTAAAAATCTTGTTAATACTAAATGTTTTGAAGTGATCTTTTTATTTTGTATTAATTAGTATAATTCAGGCTTTAAAATTTCAGACGTCAATGTTATTCCCTTTTCTGAAAGCCAAGCCTGCGTATCAGCTTTCCTTGATTGATTTATTGATTGTTCTTTGTTCGGGTTTGGTGCTAAGTCATATGCTTTATTATGGTATGATGCATTGTCTACATCTCCAACATTTAATGTAATTAACGCACACCCTCAGACACCCCAATTAGTATATTATGTTATAATCATAATACATATACTGACTTTTTAGTTACACATGTTTATGCATTGATTATTACTCTGAACTTATACTTTCTTTTATAAACCTTTTAACCATGGATACAGACCTTTTTGTAGCTTCCGCAGTTTTTTTTCAGAGAATCGATTATATAATTTTCTTTTGAAAAATAATCGTAAACATCAAATATAATTCTTCTTCCCTGCCTCCTTATAGTTGGTTGTGGTCGAGTCGTTTTATTGAAATAAAATTAAGTGATCATACAATCGACAGAATTATAAATGTGAAAGAAAAGAACTAAAAACTTCGTGCGCAATTGTACTTCGTCGTTCGCTGCCCGCGCATTCACCGCGCAGCCATGAAGTTTTTTTTTATAGGATAAGGTGACAAACGAGCATACAGTCCACCTGATGGTAAGTAGCTGTGGCCCATAGACATCTACATCTATCTTCGATTACGAATCAAAATGCAGATGCGTTGTCACCCGTGAGGACTAAGATGGAACGCCTCGTTTCCAGTAAAAAGGGTCTCCGGTTCTCTACACTCACCATACGAAACACAGCAGCATTAAGCTACTATTTGACGCCGGTATTCTGTGAGAGCGTGGTCCTTCCCCGGTCGAGCCGACCCATTCGTGCTGCAACTATACAACTAATATAACTGCAGCATGGCTCTACCACGTATATGTGTGTGTGACTGGGTGGGGCTACCACCACGTGGCGCACCTCATACCATACTTCGACTGAGACCCAAAAATGTGGTACTGCGCATTCAAGGTCATAGTTTAACTTACGTGCCGTGATTTATACATATAGCACATTAAGAAAAATAAAATCTAAAAAACACTTTCCCGCCATTTTTTACTTGTTTATCTTTCCATCAAAATGGGTAAATCTAACGAAGAAATTCGTATACATTCTGAAGTTTTATTACAAAAAAGAGAAAATGCGACTCAAGCCGCGAAAAAAATTTGTGACAGTTATGAACCTAATGTAGTGTCAGTAAGAATAGCACAAAGTTAATTCAAGTTATCTAGCTTCTATCTAGTCCTCATACGGATTAAAACATTTGAAAAAGTGGAGCTAGATCGGCGTATTAGTAGTTACAACATAGCCGAGGAATTGAGGATTGACCACAAAACAGTTTTGACCCATTTAAAAATTCTGGCTATACAAAAAACCTCAATATTTGGGAACCACACGAACTCTCTGAAAGAAACTAATGAATCGTGTACTCATTTGCGATTGTCTATTGAAATGTAATGAAACTAAATCATTTTGGGAAAAGATTGATAACTGGTGATGAAAAGTGAATCAACCCTTTGATCATGAACGTTCAAAAAGGTCATGATCAAAGGGTAGTCAAGCTCCACAGACTAGCGAAACCCAGATTAACACGCAATAAGTTGATGCTGTGTGTATGATGCGATTGGAGGGCATCGTTTATTATGTATGAGCTTTTACCACCAGGCAAAACCATCGATTTGGATATCTACTGCCAATAAAAAATGAGACACAAGCAAGAAATTGAGAAAAAATGGCCGGAATTGATCAACAGAAAAGGA
This sequence comes from Parnassius smintheus behrii, assembly GCA_036936625.1. Taxonomy (NCBI): domain Eukaryota; kingdom Metazoa; phylum Arthropoda; class Insecta; order Lepidoptera; family Papilionidae; genus Parnassius; species Parnassius smintheus. The sequence goes on from JAUPFT010000014.1 coordinate 12,324,369, forward strand.
GTGGTCTTTCATCATGATAACGCCAGACCACACACATCTTTGGCCACTTAGCAAAAATTGAGAGGGATTGGTTGGGAAGTGTTAATGCATCCATCATATATTCCTGACCTCGCACCCTCAAATTTTCACCTGTTTCGGTCTCTTCAGAATTTTTGGGTTAACATCAAGAGAGGACTGTCAAACCTACTTGTCGCATTTACTTGATCAAGAATCCTAAGATTTTTGGATTTTTGGGATTATGTCACTACCTATCATATATGTATACCTATATATATGGCAACAAGTTATTAATCAAAATAGCACATATATATTATAATTAAAAGGATACCTTGATAATGAATCTTAGTTTTGGGAGCGTGGTTTATCCCTTTGTCGGTGAAGCTCACGGACGACTGAGTGAGTGTCAAAATGAAAGTGATGCAATGACTTCATAATAGTATGATCAAAGTAACATACCTGTAAGTGAACTTCGATCACTATTATACGCAGTTAACGCCTTGTCTGATATGACTATGTAGTTTATGCACTTTTCGCATCAACAAACACGCGTTTAAGATTTGGTTAAAATTAACCAAAAAATAAAAATTAATTTATGACGGCCACCCATGAGTCCATGGCAACACTAGCCGGCGAGCGACCACCATTAAGTTTAAAAAACTCCAGACATTTTCATTATGAAGCAGGGTGGGTTATTTAAAAAAAACAAGTGGGAGGGAAACTTCAGACAAGGCGTTAACTGCGTATACAGTTCACTTACAGGTAAACTTTGATCATACTATTGTTGCGCGCCACAGTTGATGGCACTAGCGCCATCTGGTATCAAGTATCAGTAAACAGGAGGGTCAAGATCTTTCTGGAACTCTCCCAACATCGCCACCTAGTAACAAATAGAAGAATTAAGATTTCTAGAAAGCCCCACACTCGAACTTTCTGCGCCTGGTCGGTCGGGGCCTGAATTTGCTGGAATATCCTGGATGTTTCGGTGGAATAGCCCTATATAAAGCCGTTGATAGCTGCGATCGGGGCAGTATTGAATTTGGCGATACAAGCGAAGCTTCGGAGCGAAATGAAGTGAACTAAAAGTGATTAAATATATATATATATATATATATATATATATATATATATATATATATATATATATATATATATATATATATTAGTGTTAAGTTAATTATTTGTGTTTTTTTAAAAGTTTTAATAGGTGTTCGGTAATTAAAGTGTTAATTTTGGTAATTCAATCGGCAGTTTTTATTGTCACGAACCCTAAGCTCGTAACACTATTATACTTATTAAATCCCCGTCTGATATGACTATGTAGATGTTGAAAGGTCTTGCGAAATAATGAAAATGTTTTCAAATAATAATGTTAGTTTATAACAATGCAGTTACAATTATAATTACTTGATTGTGAAGGCTGAATTCACCAAATTTTCCATTATTTTTAAAGGTAAGTTATAAAATATGGCAAAATGTTTGGATCTGTGGGACCACCCAGCTGTTGATTTAATTAAAATTATATTGAGGCCCTTTCGGTGAGCTGCCGTACCCGTTTAATCAATAGGGCGTTACTTGGAGATTATTCATTACATTTGAAATGTAAAAATTTGGTAGAAAAATCCGCGTGCAAAAGTAAAATCGTGTGAATTATTTCATTTAAAGATCACCAGTTTACCTATTCTTTGAAATTACGTGCCCACACTGCTATCCATGTCACCACTCTAATAACTACCCAAGAAAACAACACCACTGTCAGTGACACAATAATATAACAAACTGTTCTAAGGCCAGCAATGTATCTGCAATTAATTTGGTACTGCAGTTATTCATGGGCGGAATTACCATCAGCAGGCCTCTTCGCTAATTTTGTTGGCATTAAAATGATAGTAATTTTGTGGTACATTGCGTCGTTTGTTTTATATACATACAACTCAATGTATGACAAAGTGACTATAATTTGTACCCTCTTCTAAAAACTGCTTGTTTTACTTCAATACGAACATAATCAGGATCAAGATCTTAGCTAGTTTTCATATTTTGTAGAACCCATATTTTATAAACTGGTGATGGCAAGTAGTGCTGTGCTGCAGTTATATTTGTAGTATAGTTGTAGTACGAATGGGTCGTTTCGACCGGGAATGGACCACGCTCTCACAGAATACCAGCGTAAAATGGCAGCTTAATACTGCCGTGTTTCGTTTGGTGAGTATATAATAAAATAAAATAAAGTGTTACTGCGTGGGTATCGATTTTGGTTCCACGAACCCTTTTGCCTAACAAATAAGTAAGGTTAAATTCTCTTTATAGCAGCGGTCTGGAACTGAGGAATCGAACGTCGGTGCTACACACGAGCTGATAACTGAAACGGTGCAACCTGAGAGGACATGGGACCTTGAAAATATTCTGATGACCTTAGTCTCTGTAGCTTTAACCATAGTCTGGTTCTTCAGGTAAGTTAAAAAAATATTTATTGCTAAGTAATTTACTAATCGAATTATACAAAAAGTGAACAATCAAACTGTAAACTTTCACGGTTTACTTTCTTCTTATAATTTTTGTAAACACGATACGAATTTATTGTACAACAAGAAAAAATTATATCAACATAAGTACTACATACTAACTATATTAACAGGCATGGTACAAAATGGTGGTTAACGGACGAGGCTTTAGCAACCGAGTATAAACCAATTCCTAAATATCTCAATTTGTTCCAATATGTGGAAGCTTCTAGGATGCATTAACGTTATTGTCGTTTAAAGTTTTTATACAGATTTTATACAGCTTCCGTCTAGCTTTGCTATTTTACTTTCCCAGCCATTAGAGGTGGCGCACTCCCCCTCATATAAATACGTTCGAGATACAGGTGAAGGTTGCTCTACTTCATTAAATATATAACTTACTATTTTTTTATATATATATATATATATATATTCCTTTTACTTTTGTCGTGGCTTTTTTATATTTCATAAATGTCATTTTTAGTAATGTTTAAAGGGTGTGTAGGTTAAAAAAGGTATATACAACCGAAGAAAAATAAAAATGCCTCTTCATACAAATTTCGACTCTACCTTGTACATTTTGTATGAAGAATCGGTCATTTTTTCTATTATCGATTTTTTTTGTATTAAATGTGGTTCAGATCTATGATTCCAGCTCCTCCCTTCATATTGGATGTATATGATTTTTTTTATACAATCTGTACATACAAATAACGCTTATACCTGTTTCTTTAAAAAGAGAAATCGTATATGGAAGTAATTTAGAAGGCAATTGATAAAAAAATCAAACAAAAATAACTGAATACATATATAATTTATTTAGTTTGTTACATCATTAAAAGTAAGGAAATTTTTTCGAGTGATGTTATATTGTGTAGGGATTAACTTTTTTGGGATTTTTTATGATTATTATTTTCTATTGCTTCTATTATACATTGTTGGATCTTTAATCGGCGTAGAACTTTCAAGGCGCGAATAAATTAATTCTGGTAGCACACAACTGTGATAAAACTTTGTCAAACGGAGCAGCATTGTTGTTTCCCAAAACTCCTCACTCATCACTTCAACTCTTGCGTTACATTTCTTTTTACTGACACAAGGATATTTCTTTTTTTTTCTATCCATATTTTTCCGTTTATTTCTTTTAGTAATAAATTGAAATTCACCAAATATGAAAGTCCAAGTCAATTAATCTAATACACTAATACTAATATAAACACTAATACCCTAAATACTAAAAACTAGAACTAATGTGACAATATATAATAATAATAGTAATAATATATATTTAAGTAGAGCAACTTTCATGATGTGCTCCGCTCAGTCCATAAGAGCTGCGCGAGGGTAAGAGATCAACCGTGTGAGCGAGAGGTAAAGTAGCGTTGAGCAACACTGCACACGTCTGAACGCCGAGAAATCTCACCGGAACTGTGAGAATTTTCACACTGGAGACGCCAGCAACTTAAGGTATCTTCGATAAAGATTTAGTGGACTGTAATTTTGGTGCATACGGCAAAGGGGAAAATAAATAGGTGGGATAGCACGCACTGACCTGATGAGGGCTGCCGCGCCTTCCTCCTGGAGTGTCTGCTATACAGCTAGCTCGCCACGTGGTTCGGCGCACACGCACTCTCGGAACAGTCTCGTGAAGTCCCACACTCTCCACCTTTGCCCTTACGGGGGCGTCTCACACTTTTATGAGTTACAAAGACACAATGTCTGATGCGGTGAATATCAAACATAAACAGGAGAACTCAATGTTCATCCTGCGCGGTTTGCGGTTAATATATATAAGACGCGACGGCTGGCCGTGCGGTGCGGAGAACGTAATGTCACTTAGTATAATGACGCGCGCCGAGATCCTCTTTTTCACCTCGGCGGCAGCGCGTGCGGTAGGAAAGGGAAGGAAGGAAAATATGCACTAGTCATGTTGATAAAGTAGATATAACTTAGGACGAACTCAATGCGATATGTAATGTAATGTTGATAAAGTAGATTGTTAACTGGCGTTACCATTTCCTCCCGCCCTTAAAGGGTCACCTTTAAAAGACAACCGTAATATAAAAAGTAAAAGGAAAACAAATAAATAAGCGGTATATAAAGTGAGAGGATGCGCTCAATGCGCATGTCTCATCTACTAACCTTACTTGGTAAGCGAGAAAATGTATACATAAATATAATATTGCGGTTTAATACTTTTTTAATATATATAAATATAAACTTAATTCCTAATTTAGATAAATAATTATAATCAAAATAATCGTGATTTATTGTCTTGGGAGAGGGCAAATACGAGCAACAGGACGGAGATATGTTCCCTTAGTAGTTCTCACGGTCACTACTCGAACTACGCCATCCTTCGAAGGATGAACAGACTCGACAATCGCTAATGGCCAAGCAAGGGGCGGTTCATTATCATTTATCACAATTACAACCATGCCTGGTACGATAGCCGTAGACGGGGTGTTCCACTTCTGACGAACTTGTAATCCGTGAAGGTATTCCGTCCTCCACCGGTCCCAAAACGACTGAACTAATTTATCCAGTAAAGAATGCCTGTGTAACAGACTGGTAGAGTCAGATTTGACTTTGGGTGCGGGTAATGACAATAAAGGTGCGGTATTCAAAAAATGACTCGGAGTAAGAGCTGAAGGCTCTGCAGGATCAGAACTTAATACTGTCAAGGGCCGCGAGTTTAGCAAGCACTCAATTTGCGCAAGAACAGTATTAAGCTCTTCGTATGAAAGTAACTGATGTCCGATAACTCGGAACAGATGCGTTTTTACGACTTTGATCATACTCTCCCAGGCGCCTCCAAAATGAGGAGAGTTGGGACAGATGAACTTCCATGTTATACGATTCTCAGCACACTCTTGCTCAAGCTTTGGGCGGTATTCAACGTTTAGAATTTTATAGAGATCGCGAAGATACGAAGCGGCACCTTTAAAATTCGTTCCATTATCCGAATATAAAAACTGAATCGGCCCTCGTCTAGAGAGGAAACGTTTAAGCGCAGCGAGGAAACTAGAACTACTAAGATCTGTAGCGATTTCTATATGTACAGCTCGAGTCGTGAGGCATGTGAAAACACATAAGTACGCCTTCTCGCTGCGTACACCACGACGACGTACAGGAGTGTATGCGATAGGACCGGCATAATCGCAGCCCGTGTGTGTAAATGCCTTAATAGCTTGTCTTACACGACTATGTGGAAGATCAGCCATCAAAGGGTAAGTTGGACGGGGTCTAAGCCGGAAACATATATTACACTTGTAGACTCTGCTTCTCACAGTGCGGCGTGCGGAAAGTATCCAAAATTTTTGACGGAGCAATGACAATAACAATTCAGGCCCAGCGTGTAAATTTTTAATATGATAATAGTCAATGATCATGTTCACTACATGATCACTGCGCGGGAGTATAATTGGATGTTTTTGCGTGTAATCTAATGCGGAGTTCGAAAGACGACCACCAATGCGGATTAAACCATTCTCAATAAAAGGCCTTAAACGATTGAAAGCGGGCGAGCAAGGTTTGTTACCTTCAATATTTAAATATTCCACTGCAAAATGCTGTTTTTGCAGGGCGCGGAGGATTATAACCTCAGAGAAACTGAGATCATCAGCAGTCACTACAGTAGTGCTGCGGCGGGGCAATAATTTAGCAAACTTACACACGTACGCAATTATACGTAGAAGTTTACTCCAAGAAGAGATGCGGTCTTGTGTGCTCTTCGCTCTATGAGCTGACGCCGAATCTTGTTGGAATACCCAGTGCCTGTAATAACAGGAACATGGTATGAGAAACAGGTTACACAAGGTTCGTCAGGACTGTATTTTGATACACAACTGCATTCGTTTTTAACCTTTCTCACAAAAATGTACCTCTGTTAAGCCCCAATAAGAAACTCCCAACCACACCATGAGCGAGGATGGAAAATGACCCCGTTGGACACGCGGAATACGGTTGCTCGCTTCTTCACTACTGTGTGCGTACACCTTATCATTTTGTTTGTTGTAGCTCTCTTCTACGGTAAAAAATTTTTCATCCGAAAAAAGAATTTCCCGATATTTTTTTCCCGCGTACCGCTTCAACAAAGCGCGGCATCTCTTCAGTCTCAGATCCATTAGACGAGCATTCAAACGATGTCCTGTTTTTCTTCGATATGCCCGAAGCCCTAAGTCTTCATTTAACGCCGTGGTTCTGCTTAACCCCATCTGAAGGGCCAACAGTTTCTGCTTACGTTTGGGATTTCTTTGAATTCGCACCTTTACAGCTTTTATCACTGCTGGAGTCCTAACAAATCGAGGGCGACCACTTCTTGACCTGTCATCTACACTAGAGTCTTCATTGTATCGTTTGATGGTACGATAAACGAATCTTTTGGTTATATTCAAATTTTCAGTATATCAAAAAATTTAATTGGCGCGTAATCGCAACTGCAATACGGTCTTTTTTAAGCGCCCACTCCATATGTAAAAATGAGTAAAATTCTAAAAAGTATACAGTTTTATTTTCATGAACAATTCGAATTCAATAAACTTTTTTGTGGCCAGCATTCTAAAAGAAAAGTTTTTACTGTGTGACAATACTTATGACCTGACTAGGTATATACGTTGGTACGTGGGTGTACATGGGCAGTCAGTGAGTAGCACATTATTTTCTAGACTGGGGTGAATCTTTTTCAGATGTTGTTGTACATCTAGTGTATCCATGATATTACTGCTATTAGTAGATTACTACAGTACAATCTACTCAATGACTAACATAGGAATGATCAATTATGTGATTTCTAAATATTAAATTGCATTTTTTCTGTTATACGAGTCATCAATACACTGAATAAGACGCAACACGAAGAATGTGAGATAAGGTTGTTGACGCATAAAGTTGTTATCAATTCTACTGTAGAAATTCTTTAGATTAGAATTATTACTTACTGGTACTATATAAGACCAAGCAACTGCAGTCATGGAGTTAGTGTATGGTCGTTTGACCGCAGTGTATCTATCAATAATACATTTGTGTTACTTCAACGCATCAAAGGCCATAGATGTAAGTGTTTAATCTATTGACAAACTTACTTTTCTTTCTGTTATTTTTTTACGTGTGTATGATTTTGAACGACAGGCCTGTTGGTCTAGTGGTTAGTGACCCTGACTGTTATGCCGGAGATCGTGGGTTCCATTCCCACCCAGGACAAATGTTTGTGTGATGAGCACGATCATTTGTTCTGTGTCTGGGTGTAATTTATCTATAATATTTATGTATTTAGAAATATATAAGTATGTTTATCAGTTGTCTAGTACCCATAACACAAGCTCTGCTTAGCTTGGGACTAGATGGCGTTGTGTGATAGTTGTGGAATATTATTATTATTATTATTATTATTATTTAGTGTTAACAAATTATATTTAAATATTTTGTGTGTGTATATGATTAAGCCGTGGTAGCTCAGATGGTTAGCGCAAGCTGTAAATTTTACAGTACGTAACGCGGGTTCGATCCCCGCCAACACCAATTAAATTGTTAATTGCAATTTTAAGTGTTTATTCTATTGACACACTTACTTTTCTTTCTGTTATTTTCTTACGTGTGTATGATTTAGTGTTAACAAATTATATTTAAATATTTTGTGTGTGTATATGAATAAGCCGTGGTAGCTCAGATGGTTAGCGCAAGCTGTAAATTTTACAGTACGTAACGCGGGTTCGATCCCCGCCAACACCAATTAAATTGTTAATTGCAATTTTAAGTGTTTATTCTATTGACACACTTACTTTTCTTTCTGTTATTTTCTTACGTGTGTATGATTTAGTGTTAACAAATTATATTTAAATATTGTGTGTGTGTGTATATGATTAAGCCGTGGTAGCTCAGATGGTTAGCACAAGATGTAAATTTTACAGTACGTAACGCGGGTTCGATCCCCGCCGACACCACTTAAATTGTTAATTGCAATTTTAAGTGCTGATTTACCACGTGCTCGGCGGTGAAGGAAAACATCGTGAGGAAACCTACACGTCTGAGAAAATTTCGAAGGCATGTGAAGTTCGCCAACACGCATTGAGACCGCGCCGCGGACATTTCCTAGCCATAAATACAAAGACAATAGCAGAAAGTAAAAAGTTAAAAAATACTTTTTTAACAATGACAGTCATTAGTTGATCATTAGTGAATGTGATTCTGTTTTCTTAAATTACAGGAAGAAAAGAGCAGAAGGAAGAAATGGGATGATGGGAAGTAATGAAGAATGAATTGTTATGTGAAGTTTGTTGGAACAAACATATTTTAGTCACGTGTAAATACTTTTAACATTTGGGTTCAAAATGACACAAAATCTAAAAAATATTAGATACATCATCGACATGGACGGATTTTACATTACATATCCTCATAAACATTTTCAATGTAGAGAAATGGCTATTCTAGACGTAAAACTATCTAATAAAAATGATTCGTTTATCGATCATTATTTGTTTCGGCCAAGTTGTCCTTTCAATTATTTGTCGCAAAAAGACAAAAAACTGTTCGTTATTGTGAAATACACGTGCACGGCATTCCATATTTTGATGTGACCGAAGAATTAAAATGTGCCTACAAACAAGAGAACATCATTCCCATATTAAATTGGTATATTAGAAATTTGTGCAAAGACGAAGTGATCGCATACAAAGGTGGTTCAACAGAAAAACAATTTTTAAAAATGTTGATGACGAATGATAGAATTTTTAATATTGAAGAATACAAATGTCCAAAATACAATGATTTGGTAAATGTCATAAATTTAAACAAACGTTATGTGTGTAATAATCATGTATTTGCAAAAAATAATCACAAAATTTTACATTGTTCTTGTGACGAAGTGTGGGTTTTTTACAAGTGGTTATTGCTTGAAAATAAAATTTTAAATTAATCATAAATTTTGTTTGATTTCCCAAAAACATTAGTTATAGTATACTATATAATACAAAATTGGTTCAACAGAAAAACAATTTCTAAAAATGTTGACGACGAATGATAGAATTTTTAATATTGAAGAATACAAATGTCCAAAATACAATGATTTGGTAAATGTCATAAATTTAAACAAACGTTATGTGTGTAATAATCATATATTTGCAAAAAATAATCACAAAATTTTACATTGTTCTTGTGACGAAGTGTGGGTTTTTTACAAGTGGTTATTGCTTGAAAATAAAATTTTAAATTAATCATAAATTTTGTTTGATTTCCCAAAAACATTAGTTATAGTATACTATATAATACAAAATTGGTTCAACAGAAAAACAATTTTTAAAAATGTTGACGACGAATGATAGAATTTTTAATATTGAAGAATACAAATGTCTAAAATACAATGATTTGGTAAATGTCATAAATTTAAACAAACGTTACGTGTGTAATAATCATATATTTGCAAAAAATAATCACAAAATTTTACATTGTTCTTGTGATGAAGTGTGGGTTTTTTACAAGTGGTTATTGCTTGAAAATAAAATTTTAAATTAATCATAAATTTTGTAACTAATGTTTTTGGGAAATCAATCTTTACCAAATCATTGTATTTTGGAAATTTGTATTCTTCAATATTAAAAATTCTATTATTCGTCGTTAACATTTTTAAAAATTGTTTTTCTGTTGAACCAATTTTGTATTATATAGTATTTTTTTATATAATAGGCTGACAAACAAGCACACAGTCCACCTGATGGTAAGTGGGTGCTGCGGCCCATAGACATCTACATCTATCTTCCATTACAAATCAAAATGCAGATGCGTTGTCACCCGTGAGGACTGAGATGGAATGCCTCATTTCCAGTAAAAAGGGTCTCCGGTTCTCTACACTCACCATACGAAATACAGCAGCATTAAGCTACTATTTCACGCTGGTATTCTGTGAGAGCATTGTCCTTCCCCGGTCGAGCCGACCCATTCGTGCTACAACTATACTACTAATATAACTGCAGCATGGCTCTACCACGTAAAAACAATACCACGTAAAAAAGTATACTTTAACTAATGTTTTTGGGAAATCAAACAAAATTTATGATTAATTTAAAATTTTATTTTCAAGCAATAACCACTTGTAAAAAACCCACACTTCGTCACAAGAACAATGTAAAATTTTGTGATTATTTTTTGCAAATACATGATTATTACACACATAACGTTTGTTTAAATTTATGACATTTACCAAATCATTGTATTTTGGACATTTGTATTCTTCAATATTAAAAATTCTATCATTCGTCATCAAAATTTTTAAAAATTGTTTTTCTGTTGAACCACCTTTGTATGCGATCACTTCGTCTTTGCACAAATTTCTAATATACCAATTTAATATGGGAATGATGTTCTCTTGTTTGTAGGCACATTTTAATTCTTCGGTCACATCAAAATATGGAATGCCGTGCACGTGTATTTCACAATAACGAACAGTTTTTTGTCTTTTTGCGACAAATAATTGAAAGGACAACTTGGCCGAAACAAATAATGATCGATAAACGAATCATTTTTATTAGATAGTTTTACGTCTAGAATAGCCATTTCTCTACATTGAAAATGTTTATGAGGATATGTAATGTAAAATCCGTCCATGTCGATGATGTATCTAATATTTTTTAGATTTTGTGTCATTTTGAACCCAAATGTTAAAAGTATTTACACGTGACTAAAATATGTTTGTTCCAACAAACTTCACATAACAATTCATTCTTCATTACTTCCCATCATCCCATTTCTTCCTTCTGCTCTTTTCTTCCTGTAATTTAAGAAAACAGAATCACATTCACTAATGATCAACTAATGACTGTCATTGTTAAAAAAGTATTTTTTAACTTTTTACTTTCTGCTATTGTCTTTGTATTTATGGCTAGGAAATGTCCGCGGCGCGGTCTCAATGCGTGTTGGCGAACTTCACATGCCTTCGAAATTTTCTCAGACGTGTAGGTTTCCTCACGATGTTTTCCTTCACCGCCGAGCACGTGGTAAATCAGCACTTAAAATTGCAATTAACAATTTAAGTGGTGTCGGCGGGGATCGAACCCGCGTTACGTACTGTAAAATTTACATCTTGTGCTAACCATCTGAGCTACCACGGCTTAATCATATACACACACACACAATATTTAAATATAATTTGTTAACACTAAATCATACACACGTAAGAAAATAACAGAAAGAAAAGTAAGTGTGTCAATAGAATAAACACTTAAAATTGCAATTAACAATTTAATTGGTGTTGGCGGGGATCGAACCCGCGTTACGTACTGTAAAATTTACATCTTGCGCTAACCATCTGAGCTACCACGGCTTAATCATATACACACACACAATATTTAAATATAATTTGTTAACACTAAATCATACACACGTAAGAAAATAACAGAAAGAAAAGTAAGTGTGTCAATAGAATAAACACTTAAAATTGCAATTAACAATTTAATTGGTGTTGGCGGGGATCGAACCCGCGTTACGTACTGTAAAATTTACAGCTTGCGCTAACCATCTGAGCTACCACGGCTTATTCATATACACACACAAAATATTTAAATATAATTTGTTAACACTAAATCATACACACGTAAGAAAATAACAGAAAGAAAAGTAAGTGTGTCAATAGAATAAATACTTAAAATTGCAATTAACAATTTAATTGGTGTTGGCGGGGATCGAACCCGCGTTACGTACTGTAAAATTTACAGCTTGCGCTAACCATCTGAGCTACCACGGCTTAATCATATACACACACAAAATATTTAAATATAATTTGTTAACACTAAATAATAATAATAATAATAATATTCCACAACTATCACACAACGCCATCTAGTCCCAAGCTAAGCAGAGCTTGTGTTATGGGTACTAGACAACTGATAAACATACTTATATATTTCTAAATACATAAATATTATAGATAAATTACACCCAGACACAGAACAAATGATCGTGCTCATCACACAAACATTTGTCCTGGGTGGGAATGGAACCCACGATCTCCGGCATAACAGTCAGGGTCACTAACCACTAGACCAACAGGCCTGTCGTTCAAAATCATACACACGTAAAAAAATAACAGAAAGAAAAGTAAGTTTGTCAATAGATTAAACACTTACATCTATGGCCTTTGATGCGTTGAAGTAACACAAATGTATTATTGATAGATACACTGCGGTCAAACGACCATACACTAACTCCATGACTGCAGTTGCTTGGTCTTATATAGTACCAGTAAGTAATAATTCTAATCTAAAGAATTTCTACAGTAGAATTGATAACAACTTTATGCGTCAACAACCTTATCTCACATTCTTCGTGTTGCGTCTTATTCAGTATATTGATGACTCGTATAACAGAAAAAATGCAATTTAATATTTAGAAATCACATAATTGATCATTCCTATGTTAGTCATTGAGTAGATTGTACTGTAGTAATCTACTAATAGCAGTAATATCATGGATACACTAGATGTACAACAACATCTGAAAAAGATTCACCCCAGTCTAGAAAATAATGTGCTACTCACTGACTGCCCATGTACACCCACGTACCAACGTATATACCTAGTCAGGTCATAAGTATTGTCACACAGTAAAAACTTTTCTTTTAGAATGCTGGCCACAAAAAAGTTTATTGAATTCGAATTGTTCATGAAAATAAAACTGTATACTTTTTAGAATTTTACTCATTTTTACATATGGAGTGGGCGCTTAAAAAAGACCGTGTTGCAGTTGCGATTACGCGCCAATTAAATTTTTTGATATACTGAAAATTTGAATATAACCAAAAGATTCGTTTATCGTACCATCAAACGATACAATGAAGACTCTAGTGTAGATGACAGGTCAAGAAGTGGTCGCCCTCGATTTGTTAGGACTCCAGCAGTGATAAAAGCTGTAAAGGTGCGAATTCAAAGAAATCCCAAACGTAAGCAGAAACTGTTGGCCCTTCAGATGGGGTTAAGCAGAACCACGGCGTTAAATGAAGACTTAGGGCTTCGGGCATATCGAAGAAAAACAGGACATCGTTTGAATGCTCGTCTAATGGATCTGAGACTGAAGAGATGCCGCGCTTTGTTGAAGCGGTACGCGGGAAAAAAATATCGGGAAATTCTTTTTTCGGATGAAAAATTTTTTACCGTAGAAGAGAGCTACAACAAACAAAATGATAAGGTGTACGCACACAGTAGTGAAGAAGCGAGCAACCGTATTCCGCGTGTCCAACGGGGTCATTTTCCATCCTCGCTCATGGTGTGGTTGGGAGTTTCTTATTGGGGCTTAACAGAGGTACATTTTTGTGAGAAAGGTTAAAAACGAATGCAGTTGTGTATCAAAATACAGTCCTGACGAACCTTGTGTAACCTGTTTCTCATACCATGTTCCTGTTATTACAGGCACTGGGTATTCCAACAAGATTCGGCGTCAGCTCATAGAGCGAAGAGCACACAAGACTTTCGACAGCTCCGTGGCGTAGTGGCTTAGCAATGAGTGGCTGCGCTTGGGGGTTGCGGGTTCGAATCCCGCACGGAACAAGTATTTGTACGACCTACAAGTAATTGTTCCGAGTTTGGATGTTTGTCCTTGTGAAATTTGTGTTTGTAAACTGCCCCCACGATACAGGAGAAAAACCTAGTGTGGAGGGAACGTTCTTTAAAAACAAAAAAAAAAGACTGGCTGGCGGCGCGTGAAATCGACTTCATCCGACACAAAGACCAGTCCAGATTTGAATTCGTTAGATTACAAGATATGGTAACGCTTGGAGGAAAAGGCGTGCTCAAAGCCTCATCCCAATTTCGAGTCACTCAAGACATCTTTAATTAAGGCAGCCGCCGATATGACATGGACCTCGTTCGTGGTGAGATAGACGACTGGCTGCGCAGATTGAAGGCTGTATTCAAAATTACGGAGGTCGTTTTGAATAAACTATAGTGTCATAAGAATCTATGTTTTGTTAAGTTCATTTTGGTATATAAATGGTTACATAATGAATAAACTTGTTTCAATTATTTTATATTAAACATGTGATAGAATTTATGACCTGACTAGGGAACACATTGTACAACGATATTTTAGTGGATGAGATGTTTCGCTCCTATTTTATAGATAATAAGTAATAAGATTTTGTATTATAAATAAAAATTTTAACAAAATTAGGTAATGTGTTTTATTAATGAGTCAGATTACCGTTGTAGATAGGAACCAAGGAGTATAATACAATAGCATAAGCCGACCCACACGCCGACGAATAATAGATAATGACGGTAGTCAATCAACAATAGATAAGTAGATAAGGACAATGGAGCGCTAATGACGGTTGAGGCTCGAAGCGGATATCAATTAGATAAGAGTTAATTGATCTGCACATCTCCGGAACCGTGCATCCTACGCAAAAATGGACCGCAGATTCGTGATCAGAGCATGCCAAAACCTTTTTTTTTTTTTTTTTTTTTTTTTTTTTTTTTTTTTTTTTTTTTTTTTTAGGATCGTGAATCGACGAACGTCGTACTTGTACAACTTCTGACTCAGTGCGCCAGAACTGGTAGTACAACCTCTCTACAAGTGAGCCAGAACTGGTACATCGTAACTACTATCTTCTTCTCAGGCATATTTGCAATAACCTCATTGTCTAAAGTACGACGAGGCCATTGAGATGGATCTAACGAAGTCCACTGAGGCCCATGGAGCCACAGGGGGTTTGAAACTAATTTATTTGGCGTAACGCCACGTGAAAGTATGTCAGCGGGATTCTCAGTACCTGCGACATGATAAAAGTTATCAGCGCGAATATTGTCGGTAATCTGAACAACGCGGTTTGCAACAAAGGTCTGCCACTTGTGTGGCGAACTCTTTATCCAGTACAGAGCTACTTTTGAATCTACAAAGGCATAGACTGATATTGCAAGGTCAAGAGAATAATTGTCGAGTACTCTGCGAAGCAATTTTGAGAGTAAAACCGCTCCACAAAGCTCAAGGCGTGCAATAGATAGTGGTTTCGTCGGTGCGACTTTAGTCTTTGCACAAATCAACTGGACGGTGTTACCATTGACGCTCTTTACATGTATGTAGACTACGGCACCGTATGCGTGCTCGCTGGCGTCGGAAAACCCCAGGAGTGACGCAGTACAGTTTTTGGATACACCAACATGTCGCGGGATACGTAAATCATTAAGAGCTGGTAATTCAGCACAGAATTGCCTCCACATCTTAATAATTGGCGGTGGTGGTATGTCGTCCCAATCTAAATTAAGTTGCCAAAGCTGCTTTATTAACAATTTGGCGTACGCTACTGTGGGAGCAACGAAACCCATTATGTCCCACAGGCGAGCGACAGTAGATAAGATGGCGCGCTTAGTGCACGTCACATCAGCGGGAACAGATATCTTAAAATAAAAGGCGTCACTATCGGTAGACCAATGCAAGCCTAGTATTTTATGTGGCATTGATTTATCGAACTCTACTTCTCCTGTAATTTTATGGGAAGTAGGGAGGTCATCTAAAACAGATCGACGGTTGCTATGCCATTTTATCAGGTCCCATTGGGCACCCTTGAATAAGTCTATCAGCTGCCGAGAGGTCTCACTGGCCTCGGATTCACTGGGCATAGAGAACGCGATGTCGTCCATATATAGCGAAGTAAATGCGATACGACTCGCAAGTGGATACTTTGCGCCGTCGTCATCAATGAGCTGTCTTACCGTGCGCAATGCATGGTATGGACTCGAAGTTAAACCGAAGCACACGCGATTGAAGTGGTATAACACAAGTGGGTCTTGTGGACGGAAGCGGTATAGGAAGCATTGGTAACGACGATCAGAATCGCGAACAACTATTTGCATAAATTGTTGGCGACAGTCGGCTGTCATAGCGATTGGATGTAAGCGGAAAGTTAAAATTATATTGAACAAGTCGCCTTGCAAATTTGGTCCTGAATGAAGAATATCATTTAATGATCGCCCAGTGCTAGTCTTACTGCTAGCATCCAGGACGATGCGCAGACGCGTTGACTTCTTATCTTCGCGTAAGACTCCATGATGCGGTATGACATATATTGGAGCGGGTTCATGAGAGTCATACGGCGGTGCGGGGGATATATAATTTTTAGCTAAGTATTCCTTTATGACGTCATCATATGCTAACCTTAATGTAGGCGAGGCTTGAAGTTTCCTCTCCAAGCACATGAATCGTCGTCGAGAGGTTTCATAAGAATCTCCGAGAGAGTAAACGTCATCTTTAAATGGCAGGCCAACAATATATCTACCAGTAAAAGGATCGCGGGATGTCGTAGATTTATAAAACTCTTCACATTCAATGTCTGAAGGACACTGAATGGGCGGTGCGGAGGGTGGCTGTTCAAGCTCCCAAAATCGTTGCACTAATTTGTCAACGATAGGAGACTCTAGAACTGAGCAGCACGTTAAAGAATGATTTACCTGAAGTGTCGGCACTGAGCCCATAATAACGTAACCAAATACCGTACTCAAAGCCGAGGGCCCGGACAAGTCGTTAGACGAATAAATTACGTCTGGACATAGTAAGTGCGGGAAAAGGGATGCGCCTATCAAAACATCAATTTTATTAGGCATGCTATAACATTCATCAGCGAGTCTTATGCCATGGAAGTGTGATAAGACAGATGTGTCTACCACAGCGGTGGGCAAAAGGTCGGTGATTTGATCAACAACTAGCGTTGAAATATTGAAGTTAATATTCGAGTCGAATCGTGAGAAAATTTTAATATCAATCGATTTCGATTTTACAATTTTTTCAACTCCACCGAATCCCTTTACTACAGTACATTCGGTATCGTGTTGTTGAACGCCTAAACGATGACAGCACTCTTTAGTCATAAAATGGCTTTGAGCCGCGGAGTCTAATAATATACGAATAATTTGTTTCTCTCCCTTAGCATCGTAAGCAAATACTTGAACGGTTGATAATAAAACAGTTCTCTGCGAACGACTTGCGCGCGCGGGAGGCGGTGAACGTTGAGAAACATTCTTGAACGAAGTACACAGCGCGACGTCTGAACGCGCACCTGCGGTGAGGGGTGGCGAGTGTGCGGGCGCGGGGGTTGTAGACTTCAGTGTAACTGGCTGAAGCGGTGGAGAACGCGCCAGCGCAGGGGAAGCATTATCGCGTCTGCGGTGGAAGTGCAACAATGTGTGATGTTTAAATTTACAAACTCGACAACTATAATTTGAAGAGCAACTAGACACTCGATGACTTAAACTGAGACAATTCACACATGCATTGTTACTCTTTACGCATTTAAATCGTTCCTGCGGCGTCATTTTATTAAAGTCTGCACACTTAAATAGGTGTTGATGCACAATATTATCGCACAGACACTTTGAGCAATTAGTCGTCGTGCTTACGTACGCCTGATACTTCGGCGACGAAGTATTATTACAGCGACGATTATTACCGTTACCTCGTCGATTGTTTGGTGCGCTATTAGAATTTGTACTAGAATCGGTGCGTTGCAAAACTTTGGAGCGGGTCTTAATAAAATTTACTAAATCATCAAAGGTAGGTACCATCGAATTATGACTATATTCGAAAGAGCGAATGGTATCCGGGTCCAGCTTCTTAAGCGCGATATGAAGAACAATTAAGTCCGCGAGATTATCTAACTTTAAGTTTTGTAAAGCGCGCACTGCACTTATAAAGTTATCAGTAAATAAATCAAAATTATTTGCGGTGGCCGATTGCAATGGCTTAAATTCGAACATCTGATTAATATATGTAGATGCTAGCATACGCCGGTCTTCATATTTGTCAACGAGTGCTTGCAATAAAATTTTATAATTTTCAGCGCAAGGAGTTATACCTGAGCATACAGATAGGGCTTTGCCCGTTAGTTTACCTAGCAAATAGTATAACTTTTCAGCGTCGGTAAGCGATGTGTTGTCATGGACGGTTGATTTAAAGCTAGCATAAAATAAAGGCCATGAGCGAATGTCACCCGAAAATGGCATAAGTTCGATAGGCGGAAGTGTGAATCTGGCTTTAGATGGTGTACTAGTACTTTGTAAATTAGATTGCGAATATTGTAAATAAAGCCTATTTATTCTACCGCAAAGAGACTCAAACGCAATGAGGCTGTTATAATCAGGTTTAGCAATAGGGTTTATTTTTAATAAATGTGAATTATAATTATCTAAGACCTGTTTAAACTCAATACGTAAAGCATTAATATTAGAACTTCCATCAAGAAAACGCTCCATCGTGGAAGTGTTTATGTGGATGTCCGAGGACATATCATATATTTTTTGCACTATTTCAAATAAAGCATCTCGTTTAGCTAACAATAAAACCAACTCAGCATCAGGTGTGCCCTCATTATCCGAGGAATCGCTATTATTCGATGCTATTTGTTTTTTAGGCGGCATTACAACTTAAGTTATGCGGCAAAAATAATATAATTATAAGCGGGTAGTCTGTAAGCGACCTCGCTACGCGGTTGAATTATTAAATATTAGTTTTGTTAACGATGAACTTTAATTGTTAACTTTTATAATAATTATGAAGTTATTTATAACGAATATAATGCTTAAATATATGTGCAAATAATAAATGTAATTTAACAGTATAATCTATAGATGTAGTTAAAAGTTGATGACGTGATATGAACATACAACAAATAATTTATATAGATAATTATATGCTTATTCATTCTATGAATATAGTTTTAAAATTACTATGAATGTCACCTATTAGGACCTATTCTAGTGTTCTAATAAGGGCGGGGTTAATCCGAAGTCGGATTAAAATATAAATAATTAATTATATAAACGCTTATTACGATAACGATCTAATAAGGGCGGAAAGTCAAGGTCAATCCAGCGAGAAGTGACCATTAAAAATGGAAAGTCAAGGTCAATCCAGCGAGAAGGACCATTAAAAATGGAGACGCCAGCAACTTAAGGTATCTTCGATAAAGATTTAGTGGACTGTAATTTTGGTGCATACGGCAAAGGGGAAAATAAATAGGTGGGATAGCACGCACTGACCTGATGAGGGCTGCCGCGCCTTCCTCCTGGAGTGTCTGCTATACAGCTAGCTCGCCACGTGGTTCGGCGCACACGCACTCTCGGAACAGTCTCGTGAAGTCCCACACTCTCCACCTTTGCCCTTACGGGGGCGTCTCACACTTTTATGAGTTACAAAGACACAATGTCTGATGCGGTGAATATCAAACATAAACAGGAGAACTCAATGTTCATCCTGCGCGGTTTGCGGTTAATAAGACGCGACCGGTGGCCGTGCGTTGCGGATGGCGTAATATCACTTAGTATACTGACGCGCGCCGAGATCCTCTTTTTACCTCGGCGGCAGCGCGTGCGGTAGGAAAGGGAAGGAAGGAAGGAAACAAAAAATATGCACTAGTCATGTTGATAAAGTAGATATAACTTAGGACGAACTCAATGCGATATGTAATGTAATGTTGATAAAGTAGATTGTTAACTGGCGTTACCACACACGTTTCTGGTTTATAAATGGTATATTGGTAAAAAGTACGAATATATATATATATATATATATATATATATATATATATATATATATATATATATATATATATATTTAATTTTATTTATTTTTCTAATTTACTTGAAAATAGTTCTATTTTATGTGGTTTTAAGTACGACTTTGCTACATTTATAGAAGTAGAAAAAGATAGACAGAGATAGGTTTTTTTAAATTTTACGTTTAGTTACGCACTGATACTTGTATTTATTTTTCCCATTCCGACTGGTAAGAAAGCTCAGCTCAGCTACAATCAAAGTAACTATAATGAGTTAACTATCTGGTATGTATAATAATAATGTGCGAGCTTTATAATAGTTGAAATATACTGTACAAAAGTAAATACTTCCAATGATCAAAAACTGCATTTGTAGTTGACGATGCTCTAGCACGCACAAAATAGCAGCGCCTATTACGACAAATGACGCACACTATAACTCGTACGAATTAACTTGAGACCTGGGCCGATGACGTAATTGTCAATGTACGGTGTGCAAAATAATGCGTCGTAATATTTTTTTATTTGAAATTTTTGAGATTTGCTTGAGATTATTAATAAAAACAAAATAAAATGTTCTGGCAAGGGGTGAAGTAATAAGTGATGTACTGTTGCCATTTTTATATATTTTAAATATTTATTTTTTATATAATATATAATATTATTTTTAGTTAACGCGTCAAGGAAGGACAAAGAAATAAACATACACACTTTCTCATTTATAATATTATTAATTTATTTATTATACATGTCTAGAACAGGTAAATGAAATTGTATACTTGGGGAGTGCTTTCAGCCGGGATGGAAGATGTGATTTAGATGTGGATAGGCGTGTCGCTGCCGGAAACAAAGTCAATGGTGCCCTGAATGCATTAGTAAAAAGGCAAGGCGTGGTGAAGAGTGCACGCCTTGCAATACATAACGCAGTGTTGGTACCGACTTTGTTATATGGCAGCGAAACCTGGGTATGCCAGAAGAAGCATAAAAGCAAGTTGAATGCAGTGGATATGCGATCGCTTCGTAAAATGTGTGGCGTTACCATAGCCGACCGAAAGCGAAACGAAGAGATTCGCAATATGGCAGGATTGAAAGATGACCTTATCACAAAAATTGATAGGGGCGTACTCCAATGGTTTGGGCACGTTGAACGAATGAGTGAAGACCGAATGGTGAAGAAAATATATAGAGCGAAAGTACATATTAAAAGGTGTCGAGGTAGACCGAGACAAACTTTCGAAGACCATGTGAGCAAATTGCTCGAAGAGGGGAGGGTCAAGAGTACTCGGATACCTAGACGTGCATGTATGAAGAAATTAATGAACCTGAAAGAAGCGAAAGAGGTATGTAAGGATCGTGACACTTGGCGATCTGTTCTCTCTGGCTACCCCGTTAGGGATTGTGCGTGACGATAAGTATTTATTATACACTTTATTGCAATATAAAAAGTGTTACAGATTCGTACACAATAAAAATACAAAGCATAACAGGCGACCTTATTGCTAAAAAGCAATCTCTCCCAGGCAACCTTAGGGTGAAAGTGAATCAATCTTGGATAAGCGGAACAGCACAAACTATGTAAAATCAAGGAATAGAAGTAAGGAATATTAATAAGTATTAATTATAATATTTATTATTCATTGTCACTTTATACGATCGGTTCTATTCCGTCCATTAGATCGTCCTCACTTTCACTCTCTGAGCTGGATTCTTCCCCTCCGAGGGATATAATTAATTCTCTCTTAAATAAAATAACGTTCAAGTATAACAAAAACAAACAAAAGTCCAAACCAAACAACAAACAATTATCAAAAATATCGAACTAGAGTCGAGACGCGTATCCGTAACAAAAATGCTATCGGTACTGAGCGCGCACGGCCAGCGCGGGACGCGGTGCGGGGAGTCGGGAAGGGGGTCGCATTCCAGCGGAGTCTCAAGTTAATTCGTACGTGTTGTACGATAGTACCGAAACAACGCAGCGCACGAAATCAGCTGACGCAGGTCCACTCTCGACAAGCGCTTGTGCGGTAATGATCGCAGATGGCCGGCGCAATGAAATATATGGTAGTTTTATTTAATTAATAAAAAAATAATTGTAACGATTCAAAAAATAAAAATAATAGTATAGTTTAAGCAAATGTTGATGATTAAATTGGTATAAATTTTACGTCAAATTAATGTAGAACTTCGGAGATATTGGGGCTTATGTCGAAGCTTTTTCGGCCGTTCATTGAATTACGTCGAGTTTTTTTTCTTACGAGAAAGGCATTTTACGAAAATGTATTCTATTGAATATATATATATATATATATATATATACTTATATATATATATATATATATATATATATATATACTTACTTACTTACTTATCTTCACGCACAATCCCTAACGGGGTAGCCAGAGAGAACAGATCGCCAAGTGTCACGATCCTTACATACCTCTTTCGCTTCTTTCAGGTTCATTAATTTCTTCATTCATGCACGTCTAGGTATCCGAGTACTCTTGACCCTCCCCTCTTCGAGCAATTTGCTCACATGGTCTTCGAAAGTTAGTCTCGGTCTACCTCGACACCTTTTAATATTAACTTTCGCTCTATATATTTTCTTCACCATTCGGTCTTCACTCATTCGTTCAACGTGCCCAAACCATTGGAGTACGCCCCTATCAATTTTTGTGATAAGGTCATCTTTCAATCCTGCCATATTGCGAATCTCTTCGTTTCGCTTTCGGTCGGCTATGGTAATGCCACACATTTTACGAAGAGATCGCATCTCCACTGCATTCAACTTGCTTTTATGCTTCTTCTGGCATACCCAGGTTTCGCTGCCATATAACGAAGTCGGTACCAACACTGCGTTATGTATTGCAAGGCGTGCACTCTTCACCACGCCTTGCCTTTTTACTAATGCATTCAGGGCACCATTGACTTTGTTTCCGGCAGCGACACGCCTATCCTCTTCGTCCTTTTCAAATACCAGAACCTTAGTTTTATTAGCATTCAAACGGAGACCTTTAATTTCACATTCCTCTTTCATACACGTGACTAATGCCTGCAGTTCTGCTTCTGATGGTGCAATAAGCACTGCATCATCAGCATACAGCAAGCAATTAACTTTTATGTCACCCAATTTCACACCCAAACAGCTATCTTTCAGCTTCTGTAAACAGCTGTCGAGATACAGTATGAACAGCCAGGAAGACATGACACAACCCTTTTTTACGCCCGCTTGGACGCTAAACATGGGTGACAGGTCATGCCCTACCCGCACACAGGCTTTACAGTCATAGTAAAGTGACTGCACAGCCCTTAACAATCGACCATCCACACCATATCCCGGCAACAGTTCCCACATTTTCTTCCTTATAACCTTATCAAATGCCTTCTCCAGATCCACAAAAGCACAGAAAATCCTCTGGTTAACACTCAGAAGCTTCTCCGTGATCATGCGGAGAGAAAACATTTGATCCGTGCATCCTCTTCCAGGTCTAAATCCGCATTGTGCCTCCCATAAGAATCTTTCCGATTTCTCTTGCATCCTACGTGTCAAAACCTTCGAGTAAACTTTACTTGCTAAACTGGTCAAGCTGATCGCCCGATAGCACCCGCAGTCAAAATGTGAACCTTTACCTTTATATAAAGGCACTATGACTGCGGATCGCCAATCATCCGGGACATCTCCCGTCCGCCAGCACAAATTGCACAGCAGATGAAAGCTGTCCCAGACGCGAGGCCCACCGTACTTGACCATTTCAGCAGTAACTCTGTCTAGTCCCGCAGACTTACCACATTTCAAACTTCGAATCGCACGTTCAATCTCTTTCATGCTGATGACCTCAGTGTCATCGAGGTCCGTGTCTGGCGTGCCAGTCACGGCATCACCCCCGAATCCTTCACTAAGATCATGACACGCATACATTTCTCTATAAAATTCACTCCATCGCTGCATGACGTCCGATTTTTCTGAGAGGACGTCATTGGTTCTCGAAAGCACTTTGTTCATTCTTAAGGCTGTCGCACCACTCCGTGACCTTCCAACCTCTTTCCAGAAGAGTTTGGAGTTTTCCTTAAAGTTGCGCGACAACCTCTCGTCCGCTTCTATTCTACACCTTTCACGTACTTCCTCAATCAATGTTTTCGCATGAACTTTCTGCAGCTTATATCTTTCTTTCATCTTTTCTCTCATATGCTCATCGTTACTAGAGGCTAAGTAGTCTAACCATGCTTTTTTCTTCTTTTTTACAGCTTCTCTCACTTCATCATTCCACCATGCATCTCTTCTTTTACTACTACCTCTTTTTGTCGTTCCACATACTTCTTCCGCTGCACTTACCATTCCATCCCTAAGGTTCTGCCATGTTCTCTCCACACATTCTTTCCTGCCATCGATGGTGTCAAGCTTTTCGGCTACCCTCGTGTGATATTTGTCCCTAGTATCCGTTTCCTGAAGCTTCCAGCTTCGGATGCGACAGACCGACTGTGGTTCTGTTACTGCCGTCCGGTAGCGCCAACCTGCGAACAAACCCCTAAATCTAGTAATTACTAGATAATGATCCGTTCCCAGGTCAGCACCCCTGAACACTCGTATGAATATATATATATATATATATATATATATATATATATGCAATAGAATCTACAAATTAGAGCTCCCAAACTATGTCTGACAGTTTTGGCCTAAGCATGCATCGTGAGAATAATTATTACTAAATAAATAAATAAGACTTCTAAAATTTTCTCTGAGCTTGTTATTTCAAGCAACAAACGAAAAACATACAATTTCAACGACGAAACCTAGTAATTTCGCGTTTTTTTTTTGTACACCTCTTAATTATGTCCTATTTGCATTATTATGCTTGATAAGATAATGGGACACAAAAGGGAATGAATTATGTTCCATAATATGTATTATGGTGTTACTTACATATCATGCCTAATCAAAAGACTAAACTAGGTATTTTATAAAAATGTAACACTTTATTTTTTCAGATGTGAATATTCGAACATGTTCACGGCGAGCGCGAGTGTTGCCCTGTTTGGTCTAACCGTGTTCTACAGTGTTGCCATTTTCGGGCTCTACCTGTCCGACACATTCCACTTCGATAGACGACCTGCTGCCCAACCAGTGCCTAACAACTAAACAGAATTTTTTAAAACCTGTATGAACGACAGTTTAGAGAAGTATAAAAAACTTAAGTTATAAATAAAAAAACCATATGAACTGCATTTTTTGATAAGTTTTTATATTTTACCGGTAATTGGCCAAAAAATTTAGTCGTATTGAATTGTTTTATCACCATTATGGGTGGGATGTCAATTTAAGAAATTAGTAATTGACTCATTTGAATTAAAACTTTAGTTTCGATTGAATCGAAACTAGGATGGAATAAATCAAAATATTTTTTTGCTAAAAATATGGTACGGATTTTCTTAGGTAAGTATTTGCTATATATTTTTCTATTTTCTGCGACCTTAACTATTTGTTTACAATGAGTCGTTAACATAGATTTCTACAAATAGCATAGCCTGAGAAATAGATTTTATTTTTAATGTATTAGTAAAAATATTTTGTTATTTTTCACGTTTATAACCTTAAGCCTAGTGATCTAATGTTGAACTGTTTATTTATAAATGATTAGAATGTATTATTTCTGCCCAAAAAAAATATTATATTCTGTTAGAGTCACAATAGGATCAGGATCATTAAGGCACTTTGCTGAATATATATAGTATTAAAGTTAAACCATTAAAATAAAATTAAAAAGTATTGAAAATGTGTGTTACTTTAAAGTATTTGGTTTGCCTTTACTTTCAATACAAACGTAATTAATAGTTTTCTAGAATGTCGTTTATTCACATGGCACTCTCAATTGAACAGTTTGTACACTGACCTCTATATATACAAGTACGCTGGACTGGCTATACCATACAAAATGACTGTGCCAATTTGAAGCGCCGCTAAAGGATGTCTTGAAAAATAAAATTGACATAATATGCCAAAGTCTGTTGTCTTATTTAATAAATCTGTATTTTGAACTTTTAAACTAAAAAACGAAAGTATTTATGTTGTTTGATTGTGTACAATATTAGTTACATAATAAGAATTATTTTTATTAATAATGAGAGTGTGCGTAATCTATAAAACTCGTTACCAAAAGGGAAGTGGTATAACATTTCACAAGTAAGTGAATTTGCATCAAATATTAAACAAATTAAAACTATTTGATAATATAAGTACTTAAAAATTTGTTACTAATATCATATATACCAACATATTTGGCTGTATATTACTGAGTTTTGATAAACAATAAAATTCAATAGGGTTGTCGAGTTCCTTGTATAATACTTATCGATGTTCTTTCCAACCCATATCTGTTAACAAACAAAGTCGCCAACAACAGATAGACACAAACAGACAGCATAAATATTGTGGATTGGCGTCCGAAACAAAATTATCACATTTGTTCCAAACATTTCACAGACGACTGTTTAATTAGACATGAGAACTGCACCACTTTGAAAAAGTGCAGTATACCGACAATATTTTCTGGTAGTACCAGTAAGTATAAAAGTATTAGATTATTATTTCGAGTGTTTTTTTTATTTCTTCTTTCATTTCATTTTCCACCAAACTCAAGGGTCATAGCCAAGTGTCGTAAGGTCGCCTGATGATGACGAGCCACGTTGGATGTCTGTTAGTGGGCTGCAGCTAGAGGAGATTCCTCTCCCTGTATCGCTGTAGTTGAGGCGGAGTCGTAAGGGAAGAGGAGTGTTGGTATGGCAATTGGCGATGCGCCACTCGACTATCTTTCGCGACTTTAGTGAGGCTGCACCACTTGATGCTTCCAAGTGCTCGTTTTTCCCTGGCTCCATTCACATATCGGGCTCGGGGAGTCCGTAGTGTTAGGTGGAGTTAAAGGCCGCGAGGGGCAGTGTGGCTTGTGTTTCTGGTGCGCCTTATCTGAGAATGAAAACGGGGAGGAGCAGTTACTAAGGAGGGGCTGCCATTGAGCGGCTAGCACCGGAGGGGCCGCGGATGTGTATGAAAGCGATTCCGGCGGAGGTAGAAGACCATGGCGTTTTAGTAAGTGCGAGTCTACAGATTTAATTCTCTCTCAAGTCTCCAAATTTAATTTGTGCCTTAACTTGGTAGTGGCCCTACTTTAGTTTCTTTCTTATTTACAAATTTTGGCCATCGTTTACATTCACAGTTTTTGGCAGCTTCCTCTTGTGCAACATCCACCGACAAAGGTAATAAAGTGTTTGATCAAGAACTCAAGGATTGCGATATGTCAAATACGTGGCACTGCCGAAGCTAGAAAGCTTAGGAGGATAAACTTAGGAATGAGGATATCGCCAGTAAAACCAGAGTGACTGACATCGCCCAAATGATTAGTAAGATGAAGTGGCAATTGACCGGCCATTGAAGAACCGATAACCGATGGGAAAAAAAAAGGTTCTCGAGTGGCAGCCTTGTACCGGCAGATGAAGTGTAGGAAGTTCCCCTACTAGATGGAGTGAAAACCTGGTAAGACATACAGGAAGTTGATAGATGCAGGTGGCTCAGGACCGTGCTTTGTGGCATTCCTTGGGGGAGGCCTATGTTCAGCAGTGGACTTGTGAGGGGCTTTAATGATGATGAATAATAATGGCAATATATTAATATGATACATAAATAGAATGGACGTTACGGGTAGAGTCCATCTATCCATAGATTCCATTCTATTTATTTCGGTATAGGTAGGGTATAGAATTTTATCGATATATTTTGTCACACTGTCTTATCCCTATTATTAGTTCCGTGGACGTGCACTTCTGCTGTCAGCGCCAAAATGTCGCAAATCAAATTGCATCATCATGTCACGGTGTACAGCCAGTCCAGCGTACTTGTATATATAGAGGTCAGTGTTTTAGGTCAATTCCTAAGTTGATGAATGTGATATGTTGAAGGAGATAAATATGTAAGCCATTTTTAATGAACTGAGAAGTTTAGGAACCTCATTTTAATCTCTTTCTTAACATGACACCAACGATAACTTTGTACGGTAAGTGGAATTTGCAAATAAAATTCGATTAATGTTTATAACTTTAATGATATATCTTTTATAAATTTGAATCTATTGTCGTATCTACTTTTAAATATATATTTACCAATATAGTTATTTTAATCCTTTTCCAATCATGCAAAGTATCCAGGGGCTTGAGGTGACCTTGTGACGGGTAACAAAAATACCTATAATTCTGGATAAAATGAATAGATATGAAGCAACCGCTTTTGACTTGCTAAAATATTAACATAGTAAAAGTGGAAAAACAAAATTGTCAGTTATTTTGTAAGACACAATAATTTGTTAATAATAGGTTAGTCCTTGGTAAGTAACTTTAAATTAACGTCACGTACTAAAAATTCCTTGTCAACATGCATGTTGCAGTATAAAATTAATCTCATAGTATTATTCTTTTTAACACGCTTCGCGTTTATTATCTATCTAGTCCAGTCACTTTAGGGAAAAAAGGGGTCAATATATATATATATATATATATATATATATATATATATATATATATATATATATATATATATATATACTATCTCGAAAAGGGTTGAGCGTATAGAAAAAAGTTGAGACAAAAGTTGTGGCAAATTTTTTATCTTTAATTTTCATAATAGGCGTTGAAGTGATTGGAACCATAGAAACTGACATAATTGCAAAAAACCGATTTTCGTGACCTTTGACCTTGAATAACTAACGACGCAGACACGAGATAATACAGGACTTTTGAGACAACTTTTAGAACGCCAAAATGAAGCTGTACACGAGATTCCAGCTTTTTATCTCAAATTCTTAGGTGAAACCCTAAAGTGACTGGACTAATCTGTCTCTCTGTGTAAAAGAACTGTTAATGTAACACTAATTTACTTGAAAACTTGCATCAAGATCGGATCAGGATCACCAGGATAATTCTCTCTATAATCATCACAGCTCATGATCAATACGTGTTTTTTAAGTTTTCTTACAATTTAATATTATTATTAGCCGTATTCGCGTTCAAAATTATTAATTCGGAATTTATTTCTAATTTCATGTAAAAAGTGCACGTGTTCACAAAGTAAAACAGCAGTTACAAACCAAGCCTCAGGTACTTTGTCCTTCGTTACACTCTTATTTTACAGATGTGATTTGTGGTTTTAGTCAGTTTAACTGTTTAATGAATAATATAATAGTATAGTATTTATTAAAAATTCTAAATAAGTGATTGGATACCACTAGTTATTGGAAACAATTGTATATATTATAAATAAAAATTCATATTGCGTATTATACTAGTTATTTTATTTTAGTGAAACGTGGTTATTTTTAAATATAAAGACAAATTAATAAACCTAATTTAATTTATTTATGTACTTCAATAGTTTGCACAAAATCTTATTATTTTGAACTAAACATCCATTTTAGAGCACCGTCCAGAAGTATGTAATATTGGCAATTTCTGAATTGGTGTAGTTTTTAGAGTAACGTACGTGATTGTAAATAGACGAAAAACGCTTGTGTAGGTATGTAACAAAAAAGAGATTGAGATTAGCGTCTCAAGTTTAAGATTCCAATTGAACAATGTTCATAAAATATTAGCAGCAATATATAAAATTTGTGGTAATATTCTTTCAATTGTAATTTTTTTACGCCGATAAACATTTTTATTGTTAATTAATTTTAAGATAATAAAATTACAAATAAAATATTAACTTAATGTTTTGATTTTTATTTTATCTCCCTACACTCACCATACGAAACACAACAGTATTGAGCCACTATTTTATGCTAGTATTTCCCATTCGTACTGCAACCATAATATAGCTGCAGAATGCCTCTACTCGTGGTAGCTCAGATGGTTAGCGCTCGCTGTAAATTTCGGTTCGATCCCCGCCGGCACCAATGAAATTGTTAATTGAAATTTTAAATGCTGATTTCCACGTGCTCGACGGTGAAGGAAAACATCGTGAGGAAACCTACACGTCTGAGGAATAAGAAAAAAATTCGAAAAAAAATTTCGAAGACGTGAAATTCGCCAACACGCATTGGGGCAGCCCGGCGGACAATTCCTTGACCTAAAACCCTCTTAGAAATGAACGGAGGCCTGTGCCCAGCAGTGGGACGTATATATAGGCTGTAACTTTACTCTTTTTTATTTTATGGCTCTACTACATAATGATACGATGTCGCCGCAGCATCCACTTGCCCTCTGGTGAACTATGTTTCTCACCACAGATTAACTAATTATGCTCTTTTGTAAAAATCCTTACAATTATACAACATGGTGGAAAGGAGAGGGAGGAATTAAAAGATGTAGGTAATTCCTGCGCACTCTTCGAAATGCATCCTGCAGAATACCGTGAGGCTGGCTACTCTGCGCCTTTGCTCGAATGTGACAAGATTGTTTTTTTTTTATAGGATAGGGTGACAAACGAGCACACAGTCCACCTGATGGTAAGTGGTTGCTGTGGCCCATAGACATCTACATCTATCCTCGATTACGAATCAAAATGCAGATGCATTGGCAACCGTGAGGACTAAGATGTAATGCCTCGTTTCCAGTAAAAAGGGTCTCCGGTTCTCTACACTCACCATACGAAGTACAACAGCATTAAGCTACTATTTTCCGCTGGTTGATATAACCTTGATTTGGTTTCAACCAAATCAAGGTTATATCAATACTGCTGTCACAGTCAGCCCTGATGACTGTCATTAATGTCCCCCAGAAAAACCAGCTGTGCAGTAGGGTACCGGTTTAGAGCCACACCAGAGGCTTCACTGGGGTGTTCAAATATCCTAGTTGTCTCCTGGTCACCACTATGCAATCGGTAGAAACAAGTATAAATATTTTTATCTATTCCTGTGTCGATCAATACCCAGATCATATAGAAAGTGGGGTTTTCAGGTGCCGTCACCAAACCAAAAAACCAAAAATAGACTATCAAAGTTCACTTACGTATTACGAGAAATAAAAAAAAAAACTCAGATGTCCCCAGCGCTCTGTCGGCATATTACGCATACACATCTACGTGGCTGTCATACGGTGTCATGTTGTGGGGAAATAGTAAAGATGCACAGCAATTATTTATAATGCAAACAAAATTTATAAGAATCTTGGCAAACATTAAAAAGTTGTAAGCCCCACTTTAAAAACATGCAAATTTGTAAAAACCACCCAGAACTTTTCACCAAATTAAGTGAAACAAATTACAAATACTCAATTAGACCAAATAAAAATGGGCTACTATTGCCGTCCTACTGTCCCTATTTTATGGCAGATAAAATTTTTAATAACCCTCCAAATGACAAAAAAACGAGTACTACATTATTTTTATTCAAATAAAAGTTATACTTAATTGAAAAATGCTTCTATAATTTAAATGAATTTTTTGATACAAATATTATGTAATTTGTTTATATTAGTTTTAAAAAAATTAAATTAAATTAGATGGGCACAGGCCAAATTTGTCCACAAATTTGGCCTGTGCCCATCTAATTTAATTTAATTTTTTTTCAATTATTATTTTTTATTTAATTTTTTTTTTATTTATTATAATGAATATTATTTTTTTACTTGATATTGTGATTATTAATTTAATTAAATTTACAGAATTTTAAAATAATATAATCTAATAATGTAATTTATTAATGAAATCTAATATTGTAGTTTAAAAATAATATTTAATATTTTTATAATTGCTACGCCCAAACTGGGTTCAAATGCGGACTTTTTTTTTTAAACATGACATCTATTGTTACCATTTGATTGCAATAAAGTTTATGATAATGATTACAGTTTACAGCCCTTCACAAGTCCACTGCTGAACATAGGCCTCCCACAAGAAATGCCACAAAGCATGGTCCTGAGCCACCTGCATCCATCGACTTCCTGCATGTTTTACCAGTTCGTCACTCCATCTAGTGGGGGGACTATATGGCCGGCCCATTGCCACTTCGGCTTACTAATCCATTGAGCTATGTCGGTTACTCTGGTTCTACTGCGGATAACCTCATTCCTAAGTTTATCACGCGGAGAAACTCCAAGCATAGCCCTCTCTATACCTCGCTGAGCGATTTTGAACTTCCTCGTACGGTCAGCAGTGAAGGACCACGTCTCAGATCCATAGGTCATCACTGGCATCACGCACTGGTTGTATAATCGAGGTTTAAGATTTTGATGTATGTCTGACGAGAAGATATATCGCAATCTCCCGAACGCTGCCTAGCCGAGTTGAATCCGTCGATTGACCTCTTGATCGAAGTTGGACTTACCTAGTCGGACTATTTGTCCCAGGTAAACGTACCCGTCAACAACTTCGAGCTTAGTGCTCCTAACAACCACCAGCATGCCATAAAATAGGGATAGGTGTGACGTGGACATTACACATGACTTTCAATTTGTCCATGTTCATCTTAAGACCTATTCGTTGGGAGACACTATTGAGGTAATTGAGCATAGTGCTTAGGCTCTCCAGCGATTCTGCCATAAGGACTATATCGTCAGCAAATGGAAGGTGAGTGATGTACTCGCCATTGATGTTAATACCGTATCCTTTGTCGTTTGCCGTCACCCTGTCTTACACCTCTCTGCAGTTGGATAGGTTTCGTACTCTGGTTCTGTACTCGGATATCGTAGCCCTACTGTACACACACGAGATTCAGTGGTTCTATGGGCGTCATACATCATCGTTGGAGCCACACGCAAGTGTGAGTAACGATGCAAGAGCAAGTCTTATCCGACACTGTTCCGATGATATCCCGAACATCAGTCTGAGCGAGATTAGAATGGCTCTCCAGCACCTTAAAAACGGAAAGTCACCGGGCGAAGATGGAATTACAGCGGAGCTTCTGAAATCGGGTGGAAAACCGATACTTAAAGTCCTTCAGAAGCTCTTCAATTCCGTCCTCAATAGTGGCACTACTCTGGAGGCGTGGAGCAGAGGTGCGGTGGTCTTGTTCTTCAAGAAAGGCGACAACGCTCTTTTGAAGAAGTACAGACCGATTTCCCTTCTGAGCCGCTGTTTAGTTTAGTTTACGACGGGCTGTTTTCCGCAACTCCACGTCTAAGCGCGCATTTTACGTATGGACAGGAATAATTTGGTTATTTGAGCCATGATGAGCCCCGAAGAAGTTCAACAGTCGTTTGATGTTGCAAGCACCTTTGGGGAGCGATCCCAGCGTGCCGAGATGTTTAGCCCTGTATGAAGCGACTTCTGGACATGTCAGCAACACGTGAACCGCCGTTTCTTCCTCTCCCATGCATGCCCTGCACAGGAGGCTATCAGTAACACCTATGGTGAACAAATGTTTGTTAAAAGAGCCATGTCCTGTGATAGCACTTGTTACTATCCTGATCTGTGGCTTGTTCAGTCTCATTAGAACGTTGGTTAGACGACTGTTTATTTCAGGCAGGGCCTCCCTAGTTTGTCTACAGTCTACTAATTTTTTTCATACCCAGGTAGATTTATGTGATATTAACTGATTTCCTTCCTATGGATTTTTTTAATTTAGGCATAGGTTACAGAAATAAAATACTAGAAGAGTATTAAAAATGGTATTTATTTTTATCAAATAAAATAGTCTAGGAACTCCTTTTAAGTTTCCTACAAAATATTAAAAAATTAAGTAATCATTAAAAAATAATAATAAAATTATAAAAAGTAATTAACTGAGATCGTTTATAATAATCATCTAATTCAGTCGACATTTTTTCTATTTCAGCAGTGGTATATGTTCTATTACCAATACTCCCTCCTCTGTGCTGTCTGTCTAAGATATCAATTAACTCCTGATCATTTTCTTTATTTTCAACAATGGTATCTTCACTATCAAATTTATAAAATTTTTCAGAAAATAATATCTTTGATATTTCGTCATTAGCCTTATTTTTTTATTTCTTTGGCGCCGGTCGTTTCTCACTTTCTATTTTCTTTCGTTCCCTTTCTTCTTTTCTTTTCTTGATCCCTTTTGCTTTTTCTTCCTTTATTCTGATTTTTTCACTTTCTTGTGCTTTCCACTGTGCCGAAGTTAGTACAAACGAGGTTTTTACAGAGTTTTTAACTCCTTTTCTTATCGGTGTTTTAGGTAGGTAATATCAAAATATCTTTTAATTTAACGGGAGTAAGATTTTTCATGTTCATTGAAGCTGTGAGGGATGGATTACATTGAACTGAAATAATTTGTACTGATTGAGACTTTGGTAAATCTATGTTCTGGTCATCAGGTGTATTATGTATTTGAACACTGTGGTTTATTAATTCAAAATGTGGTTCTTGTGATAAATCTTCAATTGTCTTATTCCCTCCATCTGAGCACTCTACGATTTTATCAAAATCAATTTCTTCTGAAATAGGGACTAACTTTGATTCCTCGGGTTCAACAATATTATTTGGCCAATCGTTAATGAATATTGGCATATTCTCAATGTCCAAATGACTAAAGTCATCATCTTTATTTATGATTTCTAGATTTTGTTGTTGACAAATGGTGTTTTGTGAATTTGATTGTGTGCCGAAGAAATGCCAGATTCTTTTTATCAACTCAATAGACTCTTCCGATGTTAACTCTCCTTTTTCTATGCAATCAACCTTGTTCTTGCCTACTAATTTAACAAACTCGTTTTTAGAGAGTAATTTCTCGTTATCTCGAGTGATGTTAGGTGATTTGGTGGTTTTTGTGCCTTTAGTTCCGAGGCATTTACTGTAGTCTACTGCTTCTGCGTTCCATGGACAAATTCCTGTTGCTCTAAACCCGTTGATTATAGTTTGCGGCTTTATGCTTTTTTCTATTATGACTTTAAGCAATGGCACAAATTGAGTCTTAGTGAGTGTGTAGTTTTTTGCCATTCTGTTTTAAGAGGCTTGAATGCAGCAACGTCAGCAGGCTGTAAAAGCCTTGTACAGTTTGGATGAAGTGCAATCAAAACTATTTGCAAATTAGAACAAAGTTCACTCACGACATAAGTAAGGTGAGACTTGTGACCGTCTACAAAAAGTATAACTGGAAATATTATGCCAGTTTTGACCAAATGGGGATGTAAAACGTTCTTAATGTATTCGTAAAAAATATCTGAATTCATCCACCCGTTCTCACTAAGACTCACGCCCCAATCTTCAGGAATTTTAGTAGTTATTTCTGTAGGTAATCTTTTATTAGGAAAAATGACCATCGGTGGAGTAAGATTGCCATAACAATAAACATAACAGTCAACGAAGTTTTGGTCTGGGCTTGATCAACTTCATACACGTTTCTTTCTCCTTTCGAACTCAAAACGAGACCTGTTTTAGGGCACAAAACAAAATTTGTTTCATCTCCATTAAATACTCGTCTTGGGTCAGAAAGTATGTGAAATAAATTGTTTTCATCAAAGTAGTCTTTGATTTGCCTAAACCATCCTGTAACATCATTTTCTGACACTGTTGAGCTGGCAGCTGTAACTGCTTCAGGTGTACGAAAAGCAAGCGTAGGATGTCTGGCTAAAAATAATTTAAACCATTTCTCATCATTTTTAAAAGAAGACGCCCGATTAGATTTTTTTAGAAACTCCGAAACACTTTATCAAATCTTCTTTTCGCTTTGGGAAGCCTTTTTGGCTACTGAGTTTGATCCAATTGATTAAAAGCCTCTTCTTCTTCGTTGTTTTCTTCGTCTTTTTTTTAATCGGAATTGTATGGTCGAACGCGGCACTTAGAAGGTCTTAGCAGCAAGTTTTTTACTCACGCCCTTAGCTATTTCTACAAGGGCTTATTGCAAATTTTCTTCTGAATAAACCTTCGGTACGACTTTCCATTGACGTCCGTCGAATTGGAGGTGGGAGGGGGTGGGGGGAGGGCGGGTGGGAGGTGTACTACTCTCCCTTAAAGGGAAAAGTTGCGAAGCTCCCCCCCTTTTTTTGAGTTTTTTGAATTTTTATTTTGAGGAAATTTTATTTTTTATGGATAAATATTAAGTGTAAAAAACCATGGGGACCTCTTGGGGGGACGGGGGTACCCCCTACGGACGGGGGTACCCCTTCACCAAAAATAAATAGAGGGACTTATTCAGAGGGATTTCTGTATCTATTTTGAGACTGCAACGTCTCCGGCGCTGCGGGAAGAGCAGCATCTACGCCTTTGCGTAACAAATCGCAGACATCCAGCTTCGTCCGATGCCTACGATTTGTTACAGCAGGCGTAGGCTGCTCTCCCTACGCGCCTCCGGCTCTATAAAACCACTCTAGGGGTAGGACAGACTCGTACTACGTGGAGTCGGGGTCTATTAATTCGGTTCCTTGACATAAGTTGAACCTAACCTATTTTATTTGTTATCTGCCCTAATAGGTGGGCACTGTTTTATACACATGTTTTATACAATTTTATACACATATTGCTTTAATTAATTCTTAGAAATCATCAGTTTTACGTTACGTCCCACAAGCCGGTAAAAAACGGTAAACACTACACATTTTAATTTTAATAGCTGTATGATAATAATTTTGTAATTTAAATATAAACTGTTAAATATGTGTGTATGCATGAAAACTATTTAAATGAGTACAAAATATAATTATTTACGTAAAATGTACAATAAAATGCTACCGAACGTATGATAACTTAACTGTACGGAAAACGAACGTTCAATGGCGAGCATAGATTATGATGGCGAGAATTCGATGTAATCTGTGGTAAGGATTGACGTAAATATTATAAAAATAATTGATTTTCAATAATTTTTTTCTCAAAAAGTACGCGTTTCCGAATGTTGAAATTTCGCGTGTGTGTTTACAATAGTGTAACCTTTCCGTAAAAAAAAATATCATATAATCTGAGATGGGGATTGACATAAATATTGCAAAAAAAAAAAAATCTTCAATAATTTTTTCTCAAAAAGTACGCTTTTCCGCATGTTGAAACTTTACGTGTGTGCTTATATTAATGTAACCTTTCTGTAAAAAAAATATCAACCCCCAACTGACAGACGTCAATGGAAAGCTTAGCCAAACCTTCCGCTTTACCTTATCAGTCTTTATTTTATTAATGTTTTTTGTAAGAGGCTTAATTTTATAGATAACTGAAAATTATTTTTAAAAATTATTTCTGGCACCCCAAATACTAATTATTGACACTGCTGCTAATAAATGGTCACATCAGCTATGTGTTCTTTAATGCGGGTTTTTATTGATCTTTTAGTTTGTCCTATGTAGGAGAGACCACATTCACAATCAAGCTTATACACTCCTGCATCTTGCAGAGGGACATTACACTTGACCGATGGTAAAAATTGACCAATCTTCTTCAGCGGCTTCAGCTAGCACCTTGAGCTTCGCTTCCAACAAAACATACTATAGCTGAAGAAGATTGGTCAGTTTTTACCATCGGTCAAGTGTAATGTCCCTCTGCAAGATGCAGGAGTGTACAAGCTTGATTGTGAATGTGGTCTCTCCTACATAGGACAAACTAAGAGATCAATAAAAACCCGCATTAAAGAACATATAGCTGATGTGAAGAATCGACGCTCCGGGAAGTCTGCAGTCTGTGAACACGTACAGGATCGCCCCCGTCACTACATCAGATTTGATAGACCGCAGATCCTCGCTAAAGAACACCGATTCCTTCCTCGATGATTCGCGAGGCTATGGAAATCAAAAAACATCCTAATTTCAATAGAGAAGATGGCTGGGTGCTACCATCTGCTTGGGATCCTATAATAAATAAAATTAAATCCCAACCCAAGCATACAACTGCAAGACTTCAAGATACCATAAGTTCATACCGCATAGATCGGAACAAAAGTTAAATTTTAATCTATGGTAACCGCGGTTAACTATGACATATGGACGTTGAACATCTCAGTCCCGCCCGTGACCATGAGTGCTGTAAAGCGTTCGAAACGTCGGGTATTTAAAAAGTCAAATATACGCGATAAATTCCGTAAAAACTAGTATTATTTCAACCTTTTTTCCCTATCGGTATTCGGTTCTTCGAGCTATATGTCCGGTCAATTGCCACTTCAGCTTACTAATCCATTGGGCAATGTCCGTCACTCTGGTTCTGCTGCAGATATCCACATTCCTAAGTTTAAACCCCTGAGCATAGCCCCCTTCATAGATCGCTGAGCGACTCCGAGCTTCCTCATACGTCATCGAGGTCATCACTGGCAACACGCACCGGTTGTACAATCTAGTTTTGAGGTATTCCTGACGAGAAGATGTGTTGTAATCTCCTGAACGCTGCCCAGCCGAGTTGAATCCGTCGATTGACCTGTCGGTCGAAGTTGAACTTACCTAGTCGGAATATTTGTCCCAAGTAAAAATACTCGTCAACAACTTCAGCTAAATGCTCCCAAAAACCACCGGCATATGTGTGACATGGACATTACACGTGACTTTTTTTTTGTCTACGTTCATCTTAAGATCTATCCGTTGGGAGACACGATTGAGGTCATTGAACATAGTGCGTAGTTCCTCCAGCGATTCTGCGTTAAGGACTATATTGTCGGCAAAACGAAGGTGAGTGACGTACATGCCATTGACGTTAATATCGTATCCTTTTCAGTCCAGTATCTTGAAAACGTCTTCCAATGCAGCGGTAAAGTATTTTGGGGATATTACGACACCTTGTCTTACACATCTCTACAGTTGGACTAGTTTTTTACTCTGGTTCTGTACTCGGATAGCCATCGTAGCCCTTAGACCATTCAACTAAAAATTATTAAGATTAAACTAACTACACAAAATAAAAATAAAAACATAATTTCTAAAATAATTTATTGTCAACCGTTCATTTAGTTCTGGTATTATAAAAAACAAATCAGCTGCTATAATAACGCCTATTATAATCAACTGTCTATAGACAGTAAAATATTTGCTATATAAAAATTTACTATATAAAAATTTATGTTTGTTCGTACTTTCTACGATGCCATACCGGTCATCAGATTGCGGTCAAACTTAGTCAACTATTATTATTATTGGTTGCACTTGTGCGAAGATTATACGCATGGTACAATTAACTGACACTAGGTGGCGTGCGTATTATACCGACTATTTATTTGAAAGTTATGTATCATTCTAATTCAATGATTTTATTTTCATTCCTAATTATACAATATAACTATTCCATATTTTAACGATATTTCCACAATTATTTCTTCTGCGGCAGCTATGGCAGCCGGGTACGAGCTAGCAAGATAATATAAAAAATACAAACTTTGAATAACATAGTTATCAGTTATTAACAACGTCATTTTCGAAATTGAAATTACAATATAAAAAATTAACTGAAATTATCATAAAGTCCTACTTTCTGTGATATCGTCCCAAGAATGCTGGCTACGTGTCCAAACTGAATGGCTATACTTAGCCTTCAAGCGAGGAAACAACAAACTAAACAACTTCTTATTACCCGCAGCGAAGATCAGTCGCAGATACAGTTTTTTAGGAACTACACCGCACGTGCATCCTACGGACCAATAGTTTCTACAGCAAATTGCACAAATATGTACTTATCTTCCAGATACACTGGGCTATTTACTTGGTTCACGTTCCTCTAATGCCACCCCTGCTTTAGACGAGGTACCCCTGAGATGGGATGCTGTCAAAGTGTTCGCAAGTAGTATCCCACACTAAAGCTTTATCTCTCTCTCTCTCTCTCTCAAGCAACCAAACCCATACTGTTGGGTCTCCTGGCATCGTCTCTAAATATTCTACAAAGATCTTAAACCGAGGAAACATTTATAGAGATACGAGCTGCACTACGGGCTCCCCGAGCCCGATATGTGAATGGAGCCAGCGAAAAACGAGCACTTGGAAGCATCAAGTGGTGCAGTCTCACCAAAGTCGCGAAAGATAGTCAAGTGACCTACCTATTTAAGATTTCTCCTCAAGTCATATTATTGATCGTGCCGGAAGTATGTAAAATGTGAGGCATTGCATTCTTTTGTAAAAGTAAGTAATTTTTGTATATTTTGTAAAATAAAACCATAATAATAGTAATCAAAAACACGTTTATTGAGAAAAATAATTAGAGAAAGTAATCGAGTCCTTGCATTAGCATTCAATTCTTATTTTGTATCTGAAAAAGAGTAAATGCCTGAGAGATAATATCATTTGATATAATTGTCACCTTTGGAGTAAATGTGGAGGAGGTGGATGAACCTGTCACATATTCTGCTTGGCTATGATTTGGTGATACAACTGTATAATCACTATAATCATTAGCAACGTGATATGACGGTCTTGGCATCACTTGAGGCGAAGGGGATGTTGTATGTGCATAACGCACGGAATCTCGGGTAGACATATCGTACGTCAACATTTGTGATGAAGGGGACGGTGTAGGTGTAAAACGCACGGAATCCGGGGTAGACCTTACGTACGAGTAAGTGCTGCTACGAGCAGGGCTATTAATATTTAAGTAAGACTCATTTCGCTTTTGATAAATAAGTTCGTCTATATCGTGCATTATAACCTCCCTTTGTTGCTCATTAATTTTTTTAATTTTTTGGCCAGTAGTTGACAGTATAAGTCTAACTCGTCCACTTAAGTTCGTGGTCGATCGGAGAGATTTTTAAGGACATTTATATCTGTCATAATCTGAGCTCGTACTTCCGTGATTTCTGATTCTCGCCGTTTTTTGGCTGACGTGGAACTTCTATTTTGAATGCTGTCTTCATTAGAAAAGCTTCTATCTTGATTGCTGTCTTCATTAGGAAACTCCATAGTCTAAAAATTCAAACACAACAAGTAAATTTCAACCCTTATTAAAATTATTAACTATTACCTACACTGATTTTTTTTTCTGTTTTAGATGCCACAAAATGAACACGAATGGCTTGAGATTGCTCGAGAATTTGAAATAAATTGGCAATTTCCACATTGTTTGGGCACTATCGATGGGAAACATATTAAAATACAGTCATCCATTAATAGTGGATCAGAGTTCTATAACTATAAACATAATTTCAGTATAACATTACTAGCGGTAGCTGATAGAGACTACAACTTTTTATTTGCTGACGTAGGAACACATGGACGTATGAGTGACGGTGGAGTTTTTAATGATAGCATGCTTTATAACAAAATATATGGACCTGATTCCTTTTTTCCGCAAGACGCTCCTTTACCAGATCGACATCTTCCTGTGCCCTATGTTTTTGTGGCGGATGGAGCTTTTGCATTATCTAAAAGGATCATGAAACCTTTTCCTGGTACACCGCCAGTTGGCTCACAAAATAGAAAATTCAACAGTCGACTATCAAGGGCTCGTGTTGTGATTGAATGTGCATTTGGAATAATGACATCGGTATTTGGAGTGTTAAAAACCAATATATTACTACAAGCTACAACCCGAAAAAGCATCTATTATATCACTCACTTGCGTTGTACTTCATAATTTTTTGAAAAAGAGTCAGCACTCCTACCGTATGTATAGGTATGCCGGAAGGTAATATAGATAACGTTTTAGAAGAGCAACAATTAAGATCACTAGATCAAATACCAATTAGAACAACAGAAAATGCTAGAGAAATACGAAATGAATATGCATCATACTTTTATTAACACTAAATAAAAAATCTACCGACCTACAAAATTATTATGTAGATTTAGGTACACAGAGCCACAGGTCAGATGTATCATGTACGTATGTAGCAGTTGCACTACGAAAACATCTTTCAATACGTAGGGCATAGAGGCGCGCTCAAGATCATCATGTTACGTCTAGCCTGTGGTTCAGTGTACCTACATACCCAGGTGATTTTTTCGAAATAAACAACTAAGTGCTTTAGATATGTAATTTGTCACAGTTTGTGATTTTATCTATGTAAATAAATAAAGTAAAAATTAATCAATGTTTATCTTACCTCTGTGTTAATAGTAACTGTATCTGATTTATCATAAATCAGAGCAAGAAACCTATCTATGACCTCATAAGCGAACCAATTTGGTTTAAAAATATCATCTGTTGATGATCCAGATCGAGTCACTAATTTTCTTTATGTAAAGGCGATATGTGCTCATTAATGATTCTCGCATTTTAGGGTTCCGTAGTCGACTAGGAACCCTTATAGTTTCGCCATGTCTGTCTGTCCGTCCTCGCTTAATCTCTGTGACCGTTAGCACTGAAATTTGGTACCAATATGTGTATCAATCACGCCGACAAAGTGGTAAAATAAAAATTGGAAAAAATGTTTTATTAGGGTAGCCCCCTTATATGTAAAGTGGGAAGTGATTTTTTTTAATTTCAACCCTAACGTGTGATATATTGTTGGAAAGGTATTTAAAAATGAGTAGGGGTTTACTAAAATTATTTTTTGATAATGTCAATAATTTCGGAAATAGTCGCTCCAA
Source organism: Parnassius smintheus behrii (assembly GCA_036936625.1). Taxonomy (NCBI): domain Eukaryota; kingdom Metazoa; phylum Arthropoda; class Insecta; order Lepidoptera; family Papilionidae; genus Parnassius; species Parnassius smintheus. The sequence goes on from JAUPFT010000014.1 coordinate 12,366,756, forward strand.
AAGTAAAAAACAATGTGTCCCCCCCTCTAACTTTTGAACCATAAGTTTAGAAAATATGAAAAAAATTTGAAAAGTAGAACTTTATAAGGACTTTCTAGGAAAATCATTTTGAACTTGGATGGAAACAACAGTACCCACTACCGGGAGCAGTTGCAGGAGAGCGAACATAATGGATACCCACCTTTAAACTCATAAGTGGGAACACTTATTGTGACGGACGGGAAACTACGGAACCCTAAACTGAGTGTGGCCCGACACGCTCTTGGCCGGTTTTTTTTAAATCTTCAATTGAGAAATTCATTCCCATATTCTGTTGAATGGTGCGCCATGCATCAGCTAATAAATTTTTATTCTTATGATCCTTTCGAATTGCGTCCCATATTATTGGATGTGCTTGATAAAGTTCAATAAATTCTATGACTTTTTCAATCGTCCATGCCGGTGGCGATTTTTTGGATGAGGAAGCCATTCTCGCTCGACGTACGCACTTGCTGCGTGTTGCAACAGAACTGAGCAAAGTGCCAACGACTGGACAGATCGCGAGCGTTGGCGCAGATTCCTTTGATGAAACCGACACGAGCCGGCTAACTACTAACGCTCGCCCCAACGTTGGGACCAATGCCATTTTCTAGATCCACACGTTGGACGAGTAGCGTTGGGACCTATATTGGGGCCAACGTGTGGAGCCGGCGTAAGTGACTCACCGGGATGACGACAAGCTCGACAGATGTCGACGGTGCCATCCTTTAGGATGTATCTCCGATAGTTGTTGGTCTTAATAATCTGATCCTGTATCTGTATACCGTGTAGTGGCGGTTGAGAATATCCACTACCCCATATCTTGCCGTAGGTGTCGTAAGAGGCGACAGAGGGAGACAGGCAGGAGATGGGCAGCAGCATCTTCCTGATAACAACTGTGATATAATAAAAAAAACTGCGGTTGCCAACCCGCTCGCCAAGCGTGGCAACTATGGCAAATATCCCCCCATGAAAAACGACGCAAAAAAACGGCCCCCAGTCCCCGGCGGCCCCGCTATTCCTGGCTACGGTGGTGACCATGGTAACGGCGGGGCAGGGGGTGCTAAGAATCTCCGGTGGAGGTTCGGTTGCCACCTACGACGACTCGACCTGGCAACATATAACGCACGCACCCTGAGGACTGACGACAAGATACTGGAGCTGGAAGAAGAGGTAGACAAGTTGCCCTGGCATATTATTGGATTATCCGAGGTCCGAAGAGAGGGGGAGGACACGGCAATCCTCGAGTCCGGCAACTTGCTCTACCACCGGGAAGGCGACCATCTGTCCCAAGGAGGTGTCGGATCTATCGTCCACAAGTCTCTCGTCAACAACGTTGTAAAGATTGGGAGTGTGTCGACGAGGGTCGCGTACCTGATACTCAGAATCACCAAACGGTATTCGCTAAAGGTCATACAGGTTTACGCACCAACCTCGGCACATCCCGATGAGGAGGTGGAGGAAATGTATGAGGATATTTTCAGAGCCATGCATTCCTCCAAAACCCACTACACGGTGTTGATGGGAGACTTCAACGCAAAACTAGGCACAAGAGAAAGTGGTGAGCTGAAGGTAGGGAAATTTGGAGTAGGGCAACGGAACCGAAGGGGCCAGCAGCTGGCCGACTTTATGGAAAGAGGGACTCTTTAAGATGAACTCTTTCTTCCAGAAGCGGCCCCATAGGAAGTGGACCTGGTCGAGCCCCGACGGTTCAACAAAAAATGAGATTGACTTCATTATGACGACCAGACGCCAACTGTTCAGTGATGTCTCAGTGATCGCAAGGGTGAAAACTGGCAGCGATCACCGAAGGGTTAGAGCCACACTGAACCTAAACGTTAAGTTGGAGAGGTCTCGTCTAATGAAGTCAACGCTCCATCCCCCTCGTGCTCTAATCCAGAATCCCGAAACCTTTCAGCGCGAGTTACAATACCGCTTTCAGTGCCTAGAGGATTGCAATGCAGTGGACGATATGAATGACAAGCTCGTGGAAACTGTCCATGCGGTCGGAGCTAAGTTCTGCAAGACCCGCCGCAGAAGAACACAAAAACTCTCCGATCACACTCTTAATCTCATGGCTGTTAGACGGGAGATGAGGCTGCAATCGTCAACAGATTTGACAGCGTACAGGCAACTGAACAGACATATCTCCAAATGCATGCGGCGAGACTTACGCAACTTTAGTACTGCTCGTATTAAAGAAGCGATCGAGCGGAACCAGGGCTCCAAAGTCTTTGCCAGAGATCTGTCTGCCAGAAAGAGCCAACTGTCAAAGCTGAAGACTGAGTGTGGCAACATCGTTTCCGGGACACCTGAGATTCTGAGTGAGATTGAGAGGTTCTATGGGCAGCTGTACACATCATCGTTGGAGCCACACGCAAGTGTGAGTAACGATCCAAGAGCAAGTCTTATCCGACACTATTACGATGATATCCCGGACGTCAGTCTGAGCGAGATTAAAATGGCTCTCCACCACCTTAAAAACGGCACGGAATTACAGCGGAGCTTCTGAAAGCGGGTGGAACACCGGTACTTGAAGTCCTTCAATTCCGTCCTCCATGGTGGCACTACTCCGGAGGCGTGGAGCAGAAGCGCGGTGGTCTTGTTCTTTAAGAAAGGCGACAACGCTCTCTTGAAGAACTACAGACCGATTTCCCTTCTGAGCCGCGTCTACATGCTATTTTCGAGTCATTACGAATCGTCTCACACGCAGACTCGACGACTTTCAGCCTCCCGAACAAGCCGGTTTCCGAAAAGGCTTCAGTACCATAGACCACATACATATCCTGCGGCAGATTGTACAGAAGACCGAAGAGTACAATCTGCCACTTTGCTTGGCATATGTGGACTATGGAGAAAGCCTTTGATTCAGTCGAAATTTGGGCGGTGCTACAGTCCCTTCAGCGGTGCCAAGTTGACTGTTGTATATCGAAGTGCTGAAGTGTTTGTACAGTAGGGCTACGATGGCTATCCGAGTACAGAACCGGAGTTCGAAACCTATCCAACTGCAGAGAGGTGTAAGACAGGGTATTGTTATATCCCCGAAACTCTTCACCGCTGCGTTGGAAGACGTTTTCAAGCTACTGGACTGGAAAGGATACGGTATTAACATCAATGTCGAGTACATCACTCACCTTCGATTTGCCGACGATATAGTCCTTATGGCAGAATCGCTGGAGGACCTTAGCACTATGCTCAATGACCTCAATGGTGTCTCCCAACGAATATCTCTTAAGATGAACATGAACAAAATAAAGATCATGTTTAATGTCCATGTCACACCTATGCCGGTAGTTGTTGGGAGCACTATGCTCGAAGTTGTTGACGAGTACGTTTACCTGGGACAAATAGTCCGACTAGGTAAGTCCAACTTCGACCGAGAGGTCAATCGACGGATTCAACTCGGCTGGGCAGCGTTCGGGAAATTAAGACACATCTTCTCGTCAGGTATACCCCAATCTCTGATGTGAGTGAGTGAAAGTGTATAACCAGTGCGTGTTGCCAGTGATGACTTACAGATCTGAGAAGTGCTCCTTCACTGCTGGCCGTATGAGGGCGCTCAAGGTCGCTCAGCGAGCTATGGAGAGGGCTATGCTCGGAGTTTCTCTGCGTGATACACTCAGAAATGAGGATATCCGCAGTAAAACCAGAGTGACCGATTAGTAAGCTGAAGTGACAATGGGCCGGCCATATAGCTCGAAGAACCGATAACCGATGGGGAAGAAAGGTTCTCGAGTGGCAGCCTCGTACCGGTAGGCGTAGTGTAGGGCGACCCCCCACTAGATGGAGTGACGACCTTGTAAGACATGTGCAGGAAGTCGATGGATGCAGGTGGCTCAGGACCGTGCTTTGTGGCATTACTTGGGGGAGGCCTATGTTCAGCAGTGGACTTGTGAAGGGCTGTAATGATGATGATGATGATCTGTATACATGAGTACAGGTGTTGTGTATATGTAATAGTTTTTGACATATACTCTAAAATTATTATCGGAGATTATATATTTTTGTAAGATTGAAGAAGGCCTAGGCACCTACCTACCGTAGTCTTTCATGATTAGTGACTGTGATCCACTAAACAAGAGCGGCCAAATACATTTTGTAGTATAGGTATATAGAGGTCAGTGGTGTGCTCCCAATTATTAACGGTCGGCCAACGGTGCAACTAGCATTACCTACCAGGCGTCCAGATGGTCGGACAGTCACGACTTTGATTGCGTGTCAGCCAAATCAGACGCGTGTACTTTTTAAATTTGACTTTTTTTTAGTACATAGTTAAATAGTATAATAATATAAAGTTTAATAGTCGCTATAGTATGTATTTACATATATACCATAGCGACTATTGAATGATTAATAATGAAGGAGACCGATTCATTCAATTTTATACTAATCACTTCACTAGAACTTAGATTTTTTTGGTAAACGATACACAGTTTTACAAAATTGTCATGTTATACTAAGACTGAAAAACTAAGGTGGCTGGTCTGTCCGGCTTTTCGGTTTTAAGACCTGACAACTCTAGGTGCAACCGTACTTTTGCACAAATACGATTTGTTGTTAATGTTTTTGTATTATTTTGTCTGTTGTTAAATACCATGATCCACTGCCCCCATACGTGAATTACTCTTACTCTACTCGTGGGTGTCGTGACAGAGAAACTGAAGCAGGATATGGTCAGCAGCAAATTGCGGTTGTCTGTTGCCAAGCGCGACTACAGTAATTTTTTATGTTTTTTTTTTTTTAAATAAAACGGATCATTATTTAAAAATACATAAATTTATTGGTAGAAAGTTTATAATCCATATATAAGCAAAATACCACTGACTGACCTCATCACGAGATCTCGAACTATATAAATTTTGTACAGTTAGGTACTCATTTCGCAATGTAGACGCTCACTAAGAACGGAATTCTTTCCATCAAAATACATACATGATTTTTTGACTCGATATTTTACATATCGACGACGAAGTGGCAATTACTCCTATCTCAATTTTTGCGAATTTTTTTTTATTCCAGTTATACTTAAAATTACCTAATTCAGGTCATGAAGACACCAGGTCTTTAGGGTCAAAATTGAGCGAGATATTGAGGTATGGTAATACCTTCTTGGTTATTCTAAAAAAAAATTGCTGGCAATTTATCCCATCTAAGCTGTGGCACATCCGTTTCATGGTGATCTAGTAGCCGACTGAATGACGGTTAATTTTCGCGCAACTTATCGAGCAGGTTGAAGTTAGTTGTGCATGGGATGAAAATCTATCTAGAATCAATTAGATTTAATAGGGGTTGATATTGAACCTTATCTTAAGTCTAACTCACCTAAGCCAAGTGTTCTTCTTGAATATGTATAATGATTTAGGTCGTTTCTCGCAAATAAATCGCTATGTTGAACTAACTAATGCTTGCCTTCATCCACAATCACTAGCTGTTCGGAGCCCCTATTTAGCTGATGATGACACAATATCAATATATAAAAATAACTATCACACAACTGGCATTGCAGCAACCGTTTAACCAAATCTTGGTCGCTTTCTAATATGATACCGTGAACCCCTTCAGCAGCTTAAAAAAAACGATGTCATTTCCTCTGCTGAATCAGAATTGTGAACACTTCACTATAGATAACCTTTCATAATGACTTAACAAATCATAGTGGTAATGATTCTGACCCAGAAACCGACATTGATACAGATACAGATATTGAGGATATCAACGAGGGCAGGTAGCGTCGCCACAAGGCCTTGCCAAATACGTGGAAGAGAAACAAAGCCAAATTACGTAGGATGCAAGGAGAGCAGTAGGTACTTAGGACATTCAAAACCAGCAAATAGAAAATTTTTGATCTGCTCGAATAATGGGAGAACGATGCAAGTCTGATTATTGTGTTAAAAGTAAGTTAAGGGAGTGTTCTCAAATAAGTGAAGACTGTAGAAAACAAATACACAGATTTTTTTGGAAGCAAATGAATTGGGAATGCAAAATCTAGTCTCTCTAGTGAAACGCTCAAAAACAACAATGTTCATTCCAGGCGTACAGAAACTGCATTATATTTTTTGCCTACCAATAGTGACGGATCAGATAAAGTACAAGTGTGTAGAACTATGTTCCTTAACACGCTTTCGCTGGGAACTTTTACTGTACGTTCTTGGACAAAAAATAATGAGTTTGGTATGATACCACATCAAGAATTAAGAAACTTAGTCCGCAATCCTACTTCAAGATCCGATAATACGCAAAAGTTATTGACGTTAAACCACTTTCTAGATAATAAAAAAATAAAAGGAAATTGATAAAAAGAAAGCTGCTGACGGGGAATTTATTTTACTGAGCATGGATTTGGAATCTGTAAAGGTTATGTAGTCCCTTTTTAACACTTTCACTGTCCAAGCAGTTATTACAAATTTCCCGCTACGTCCAAGCAATTATATATAGTATGTGCTGGGTACCGCATGTGGATCCCTGAACTCCCCGGGCTGATTGGGACGAGTAATTAGCATCAGGAGTCCGAGGTCCCACATGTGACCCATTTTTAATTTTAATCTGTGGGGTTATTTTTATATCTATAGTACATTTTGTTATTAATCTATAGCAATCAGCTGTTTACATTTTTTAATAAAATTGTTTAAATAAAAACGAAAGATGTCTCGCAGAACAAATGACGAAGATATTTTACGTTATTTAGAAAACAGTGACGAAGAATTAGATTATTGCAGTGATTCGTCATTAGATCCATTCCACGCTAGTGATGAAGATGATCCTGATTATGAAGTGCCTCGAGATAATCGACATGATTCAGGAAGTTCTGATAATGAAAAATTTCAAAATATAAATAGATTCATTCAATATAGTCAGCCCCAACAAATGCACGTTGACGAGGAATTATTTTTACCGCAAAATGATTCAGACCAGAGATTTTGAAGACATTCCTATGAATATTGCACAGTCACCAAATCCCATCGAAAATCAGGTGCCGTCGGTGTCTGCAGTTTCAGTAAGTGAACTTTCTTCTCAAAATAGCCTTCGAAGTGATCCGCATGAACATTTGAAAACTAAAGATGTGAACAACGGATGGAGTTATACCGTTCGTGATCTACAACGTTTACCATTTACTGCTGAAGAACGTTTAGGCGTCGATGTTGAAAGTCATTCCACTGTGGAGTCTATTTTTTGTTATATCATAGACGACGAGTTTTTGGATATGATGGTGGAACAAACAAATATATATGCAGCGCAAATTAGTTCGGACGCTGGTAGACTTGCTAGATGGAAAGACGTGGATCGGAATATGATGAAAAAATTTCTAGGAATTATTCTTTACACCGGTATTGTTGTGAAGCCAACCCTGGAATGCTATTGGAGAAAGGATCCAATTTATTACCATCCACTCATGCACAAACTAGGCATGTCCTATAATACATTTACTCTAATGCTTAGATGCTGGCATTTTGCTGATAATTCAGCCCCACGAGATCCAAATAATAGATTATACAAAGTACAGCCCCTTGTTGATAAAATCGTAAACAAATCTCAACAACTGATTACTCCTGGCGATTGTGTTATAATTGATGAGTCCATGGTACCCTTCAAAGGTCGTCTTCTACATATTTAGACAATACAATCCATCCAAAACTAATAAATACGGAATAAAAATTTATAAGTTATGTACGGCAGATGGCTGTACTTGGAAGTATGAGATATATTGCGGCGCCGACGAAACTATAGAGAATTTGGATAAGCCTGGCAGTATCGTGAAATTATGTCGTAATTTACTTGGTGCTGGTCGTTTGATTGTCGCAGACAATTTTTATACTAGTTTTCCTCTAGCGACATATCTTTTAGCTCATCAAACTGATCTTTGTGGCACTCTAAGAAAAAATAGAAAACATCTACCGGAATATGTGAAAGCAAAAAAGCTACAACAGGGTGAAATTATTGCCAGCCAAAAAGAAAATGTTACCGTCAGCAAATGGAAGGATAAAAGAGACGTTCTTATGATTTCCACCTGTCATAGTGATGAAATGTTTATGACTAGACAAAGAAATCCTAAACCAAAACCCAAAGTAGTTTTAGAATATAATTCAAAAAAAAGGGCATTGATTTCTCGGACCAGTTATGCAGTTATCAATCACCAATAAGAAAGTCATTGATATGGTATAAAAAAATTGCAATCGACATGATTTTCGGCGTAGCAATTACAAACAGCGTTGTGGTTTATAACAAACTACATCCAACTGCTGTACGTAAAGAAAAAATTACTATACTTCAAGCTAAATCACGTATTATACGACTATTTTTGAATTTGGAAGAGGACACTTCCTCCATTCATCGTCAGTCATCATCGTCCATAATATCGATACCACCGTCACGAAGAACCACAAATCATTATCTTGAGGAAATACCGCGTAAGGACGACAAAAAAATTATAAGGAGACGGTGCTCACTGTGTTACGATGAACAGCGAAAATTGGGACCGACAGTTGCTCAAGCAAAATCAAAACCCAAAAAAGTTGACCATATTTGTAAACAATGTGAGAAACCATACTGTTTGGCATGTTTTGCTAAATTTCATTTAGGTTAGGTCATAATATAAAACTTATATTCTATGTTCATTTTCTTTATTTCTTTTACTGTTTTGTTTTTGTCATAACTTGGTCAAAAATAAAGATATTTGGAGGTACACAAGATTTTTAGTTCACTAATTTCAAGCCCTACAAGTTCACCTCTTGATAATAATCCTTTCCGTAGAGTCCAAGGATATTTTCTTGTATGAAATACTATACTAGTCGGGTACCACATGTGAGACCCGGACGTGTAGTGCTATACGTCCGGGTCCCACATGCGGTACCCGGACAGTGAAAGTGTTAACCGCTAGTGCGTTATAATTTAAATCAAATTACAATTACAAAGGAAGCACGCAGGATAAATCCTTATGAAGTTATACAAGTTGACTAAAAGTTTGTAAAAACTACGCTGATACTGAAAATTGGTATTACAAAAGTATAAGACCTGGGCGTAGGGCTGGCGATCCACAAGTAGTAGACATAAGAGCCATAAAATAAAACACAATGACAGATGAAGTAAAGCTCAACTTTGATAAATATTGGACTTCTCTTCCACAGAGACCCAAGATTATAAGTTCCGAAATGTATTCATCGTCAAATGTATTCGAATAGAATTCCAATAAAAGCTACAAAATTTCATCTTCAGCAATTAAAGGCAGTACTTCCTAACGATTGTCATGCCTTTTACAACTCTTTGCCTTTCGAATATGCAGGGTTTTATTATAATTGCACTATTTTATGCCATGATGTAGTAGGTGGCTGTAACAATTATGTTCTTTGTGTTTTGTTTCTTTAATTACAATTTATCTTTTTAAAAGGTTTATGATTGTTATTAATGCAAAATTTTTTTGTTTACAAATGTTACGAGGTATAACTAATGTTAATTTGTATTTTAGTAGGTACCTAGTTAAGTTCTTAGATATTTGTCATATCTTACTAATTTTGTAGACATTTGGGTATTAGTTCCATAAGCGAATACTTCTACTTGTGTTTTAGTTAGGTAGGTAATCAGAAGATTGTAAGTATATTCAACAGCAAGTCATATCTACTGACACGAATATATTTCTTGCAAATTGAGTTGATTTTTTATCATGATACGGTCCAGTTAATCGTTAATTTACTATTTATAGTTCTCAGATATCAAGTTATCTTTTTGTTATGTGTCTTTACTTTTTTTAAAAATTGGTGCCTACTTGTATTTTAGATTATTGTAACACTGTAGATTTTTGAACATACAATGTTTGTGATATCGTCCAGTATTTTAAATACTAAGCTTATTCCACCAATGTTTTAATATATATTTCAGAAACCTGTAATATTTCACTATATTTAACAATACAGTCTTATTTCTTATCTTCATGTAACAAAATTAAAACTTTACAATATTCCAAAAGTATACGTAAAATTAAGTGAAACGTTTTTTTCGTCTCCTGTAAAGTAGTGTTTTTTGAGTTAGGAGTAATTGCCACTTCGTCGTCGATATAGGTTCCGCGATAAAATATTATCGAAGCGAAGGGAGCGGGTATCGGCTAGTATATATATATATATATATATATATATATATATATATATATATATATATATATATATATATACACAGTATACTTAATATATATACAGTATTCCCTGCATAGTGCATACCTGAAAAAAAAAAAGAAAATGAAAAACCAACGAAGCTCACTAAAGTACACAAAAAGTACATAATTAATACTGTTTCTCGCCGGATTGAGGTTAATTGAAAATTTTGTTACAATAACCTCACCTAGACAAGATAATAATATTTCCAAATTCTTTATCTCATTAAAAAAATTAATAAGAAGTTAAAAACCGAATTTGGATATTTGTCAATTTATAAATTTTTTCGAAATAATATGACGGAAAGGATCGTGCAGTGGAGGTGTTTACACCGCGACTTCCCCGTATCATCCCGTGCATGTCGTAAGGGACGGCAGATGGGAGAAAATCAGATGGTTACAGCATCTTTCTAATAATGACTACTGGGTTTGCCAAGCTGATAACTATGGCAAAAATCAGACGCAATCTAGGGGGAGGGCTGTGGACTTTATTTAATAGGCTTTAACAGTAACTGTAATCTAAAAGAAATTGAATATTAACCGAAAACAATAATTTGAAGAAATGAGTTAATAGAGAAAAAACCAATATTTTGATTAGGAGAAGCACTGTGTAAGTTTTTTTTTTTACTAAAAGGCATACCTTTTGATAAATGAAGATGTGGCAAAACAGCCAGAAACCTGAAAGGAAATGAAAATAATTATAATATGTTAAATATGATAAACAAAAAATTAAAAAACAAAACTTGTTCAGCCATCCAAGGAAGTTATAAATGGGTGGTAATCATGGTTTGCGCATTTCATAAAGCATTTTATCATCATTATGAATTACATAAGAAAAACAAAGTCTAGATAAATTGTATCCCTACCTTTCTCAATGCTGGAAATGTTCCACACATGTTTTGAATTCTGGAACAGAATTTAAAAAAAAAATTATTGCTAAAAATATAATATAAATTAGTTGTAAGATATTTAAATACTTACATGTTTTAAAATAAGTGTGTGTAGTGTGAGTGTAGAATTTATTAAAGTAGAGAATTAAATTAAGAACCAAAAATTTGTTATGGTATTTGTAAAGTTGTTTATTTCCAATCCCAGACTCTATCTGGCAGCATAAAAATGAAAAAAAGTCTGAGATGTGGTTATAAATATTTTTATCGCTTGCGGTGTAATTGCAAGGTGTTTTTGCGGATCCAAGCAGCACGTCGCGAGCCACCCTTGGTCTGAGAGTATCTATGACCCTTGCCAAGCCCTCGTGAACTTCTACCAGCTGATGTGAGACCACGCATTTCACGGTGTTTGTGAACTGGGTTCACTATCCAGTTTATCTTCGGATCACGGCGGATAGCCTAAAAGAAAAATGATGTGAATGAACTCAAGGGCTAAGTAGATTTATTAAATATAAATAAATATTTGAATCAGATTAAACGGTAGGTGAGGATACATCAAAACCTTTCAGATTGGTGCATGACAAAGTTGTTCATCATAAGTTATATACCAATAAGTTATAAAATATGCAAGCATAGAAAAAATTACTTCTATACTGATTCTCTCAAAGTTATAGCTTCAAGTCATGGTTAATCTAGCCAAAACAAAGAACAAAAACAGAATATACCTTGTGTGATGGATCAACCAGGATTACTTCATAATATTTGTAGGATGAGTCTTGAGCAACCCAATATGAGTTCAACACTCTTAAGCCACCACAACGACGACCTACACGCTCCTGTAGACAAATATTAAAAATAAAGTCATAAATAAAAAAAAATATATAAACACCCCACAACTATACATATAAGGCGGCACTTAATCATCCAATTTGTAGATTAGCTTAATGACATGCTAATTTCATATTGTATAGACAGTGACGCAAGACAGCCTAGTGTAAATTGATTTTGCATGTTCAAATTGTTCTGAACTGCTGAACAGTTTGGTGGATTATAAAAGCTCTAACAGTGTAAATATTCTGTGTTAAATAAATAAACAGTGCTAGTATTTGCACTGTAGGTATTATTCAATGAGAGAATATCTCGTTCTAATCTTGTAGAAGGTGTAAGAGACAACAGAGGGAAACAAACAGGCAATAGCATCTTCCTAATAACACAGCTTTAAATAATTAAAAATATGCTGCTCCCACCGTCAAGCTCGGCAATCATGACAGATACAAATACCCTATGAGGAAATTTTTGCACTGCAATAGCAATGGACTTTTTATGGACTAAATGAATGATGAATGAATTCAATATAATAAGACTCTTAGCAATTAAACTAAGCATCTGTTAGGCATTGGCATTAGCTTTTGTTATTTATTTCAGTTATATGCATAGAATATAACTGAAATAAATAACAAAATACATACATAATAGAATGGGGGAGCGGGCGGAACCCATGTCATGCCACTAACATCTTAAGACGGTTCCCCTAGCGAGAGACCTTGAGCGTTCGATCCCATACAATCCACTAGTGTAATTCTCAAATGATTAGAGCATTTCCTTTAGCAACAGATGCATGTAATCAATAATTTTAGTCATTTTTTAAAGGTAGATTTTAAATGTATTCATAACACATAAAAACAAATTAGAACGTGGAATTTGATGATAGGATATCGAACATTTATAATGTGCTTTTAGATGTAGCTTATTTCTCATAACTAATGAGATAATAGTCTCTGAAAAACGCACTTTTGCCAGGTTTTGGTCAGGGTACCGCCTTGATTCACACCTATAAATGTCAACACAATCAATCGTTTCCAATTTTCATGTCAAGCATCACTGCATGCAAATTATTTAAAAATGGCAAATTGTGCAATAATGATGTGTTGAAAGAACAGCAGAATATGGAATTTAAATAAAGAAGAAATATCCTACAACCAGTAAGTCTAAACTATTTACATTTTGTGAATATTAGAAACAAAAATAAAGAAATACTGTCAAAAACATTAATCAAGTCTAAAATGTGTAAATTTGCTCAGTCTGTCAATACAGTGAATCAAGTTTGTAGTAATAATACAACATAATTGCTTGTCTGTGTGCGACACCAATCCTTGTACAAAATAAGGTTGACAGCCATTCAATTGTGTATTATTATTTTCTATGGTTATATGTATCTTAGGAAGGTGTGGTTTGAACCAAAATAACTTCAAAAATAAAGGTCTAGTGCTCCGTAAATTGGATAATGTATATATTTTTATAAGATATTTTAAATATATATGAAGATATGCATAAACATAGCAGAAGAAAATTATTCTTATTTCATATAGATTACAAGAGTACTTCAATATTACAGATATTTATGCTTTTACCACCGGTTGAGAAAAATTAGGCCTTGCAGGCCGCAAGCCCTGAGTCAGATGATAGACTAACAGCGAAAACATCTCTTAATACTATAAATAATAGCCTTTATAAACAATTTTTGTAACAGGTTGCCTATGGGCTTCTCAAACAGCAGCACTGGAGGCCATGCTGAAACCAACTCCGTTCCATCTTCTGATAGTATGGCAGTACATAACGGCATTACAAACTCACAGCAGCAACATCAACTTTGTTATATTACACAACTGTTATCAACATTGTTTTTATAACAATGTAACTGTTTACCATAGGTATTACAAATAGTTTGTTATGCAGTGCTTAAAGTAATTACTAGTTCTGGAATAGCATTCCAGTGTTGGAAATAACTTCCGGAACTGAAATTGCATGTGCCCTAATCTGAATACTGGACGGACCAACACATCATCAGTAGTCGCATGTAAGATCACTAAATAGTTTTTTACCAAACGGAGTCCCAATACCGAGAATACGAGGAATCAACTATTCATTTATCATGTACCTACCTATTCACCCTTCTCACACTCAACTGCTGCTGATCTAACACCACATTAACTCATCATCTCCTAGACATTTTGTCTACGAGACAACATATTGTTTTATAGTCAACGAAAATGCAATGTATTAAATACAATTTTTTTTAAATAAGTTTTTTTAATTTAAATAGCTACACCAATGCCATTTAATTGCAGAAACTGTACTCTAATATGTCATATTTATTATTACGCGTGAATTTTCAAGATAAGCTAAGATTTGACTAAGGTACGGAAACAATAAAAATATTCAAGATTGATAATAAAATAAAGTTAATTGAATATTGTTACCTCAGCAATGGACTGCAAATTACGCGTAGGCTTTAGTTGATTCACACCGTGGCTTTTGGGTTTACCATATGTAGCACCCTTTGGAACAGGGCGTTTGCGGCCACCTCGCCGCACACGGATTCGGAAGATCACATAACCTAAAATAACGTAGAAATACGTTAATTTGTTATCGCAACAAAACCACGTGATCACTCACTTTAATTTTACCTCACCTTGCTTAGCACGGTATCCTAGTCTCCTCGCTTTATCGGGCCTCGTAGGCCTCGGAGCACGATGCATCCGCGTTAACTGGCGATACTGCCATACTCTGACGCGCAATAGAAAACGCATAACATCGCTCAATTTTTTGCGGTACAACTCTTGAATATATCTGTACGCACCCATCTTGGGAAGCCTGTGGCAGACCTAGCAACAAAATCAATTATAATTGATCAGAAGTCACATCATCGGTCTGGCCACAAATAGAGCGATTTGAGACCCGCCAAGATTGACATGCTGACTAATAAAACTGCAATAATATCAACAAAATATACACAATTTTACTAAAATAAACAAACAAGAATCACTGTTATAAAATATTTAATCAAAAAGGGGATGATAATCAAAAAAAATTAACAATTAACTACAGATGTCAAGAGATACAATTTTCACATACGTCTCACGAGCCCCACAGGTAGACCGGAAAAGAGAAATATGAAAATAATATATTGTATTGTGAAGTGGTGACAGTTGGCAATGCACCACAGACAACTTTGGCCATAGACAGAGAATCCTATAGACACCGGCATAGCGTATCGCAGAAAGGGACAAAAAAAAAATACGTCACTATATTTAGGGTTAGAAGTGTGAGGAAAAATTTACCCCACAACTAGCTATAAAATTAGAAATTATAATTATATTAATTATAGTACGTAAAGTAAGCCTGAAAAGGAACACTGCCATTAACGATTATCATTGATAGGTATTTTAGTGGATGGAGAGCTTAGTGGACTGTAGTTGACTAATTATTTATTATAATTTACTTTTGTGAAGAAAGAAGAAACTAAAAAATTGTGATATCTATCTGACTAATAAACTTAAAGAAACTATTGTGCAATGAATGAGAGCTTAGTGGGCTGTATTTATGTAGGTTGTGTTTTAATCTTGAAGAAAGAAGACACTGAACTAACTGTTACCAGCCGTCTGTCACTCTTGCTACCTGCGTGAAATAATTACCTACAATCGCTAGGCACCCAGGGTAACATACGCAGTCGGGGCTCGGGGCTAGCGCGTTGTAGGCGATTGAATGTTTGTTTTGAGTTTTTTAACGGTGTTTACGTAATTAGTTTTTTTGTAAATACTTGTTGAAATAGTCTGCACAAAATAATGTTTGCAACTAACAAAATAATTGTACTAGATAGGACTAATATGTCATTAACTGAATATTTACCAGAATTGGTACAGTATAAGGTAATAGCAGAGGAAGTTTCTTCATTTTATTAACATTTTATCCTTAAAATGTCTGCTGTAAATTTTTGATGACGGTTTTGGTGTCCAAACTGTTTGTCCTGTAGCTACAATCCAATTCCGATGTAAATTATCATGTTCAGGAGAACTGCAACAAACCATTAAATATTTCAGATAGGTATTTAATTAATAGACACTGCAGAATACATATCTATACACCGAAGGCAAATGATCATAAGTCACATTAAGCTAATTGTACAGTGCACACATTTTACAATCAGATCTCAATTTGAACATTACTCACATGTCACTTTACTACACAATTGTGTAAAGTTCTAAATAAAAATTTAATTGTTGCTTAAAAGTAGGTTAATTGGTATTTTTTAATTACAACAAGATATTACTAAAATGTAATTAATTAATTAAATAATGGACTTGGGACATGCTACCTCTGAACACTAAAGATTATTTTTTTTAAGTTAGATGTAATAAAAGAATATCCTAAGTTCTGATTCTCAAGGCACAATAAAAATCATGTTTCATTTAATCATGTAACTGACTTTGAAATTTGAAATGGTTCCTTATCAATATTTACTTTTTTTATTAATAAGGGGACCAATAATAAATCTTGAGAATTTTAAAATCTTCAAGTTCCATGTTGTTGACTGTAAATTTGTAAGAACATAGCCGAATAAATTGTTGTCAGTCCCAAGGTGTTAATATTATAAGTAGGGTCCAGATTAATACGTAAATCCATATTTTTACTTGAAATGGTTTTTGTTCTTAAATATATTAATTATAAATTGTGATATAATAAATTTATCCATATCTTCATTATTATATGTTAGATGGATCAGCAGCTCTGTGAAGTGCCTAAAAATTAGTTTTAGTTAAACATGACCAAGTTTTCTTGCTACTTAGTGATGCTGCTCCTTATATAGTAAAAGCTGCAGGTGCCCTACAAGTTTTGTATCCAAAAATAATTCATGTGAAGTGCTTGGCTCATGGTATAAAAAGATTAGGTGAATGCTTAAAGTCTCAGTTTAAAAAGGTTGACAGTTTAGTATTAAACATTAAAAGTAAGAAAACTTTTTTGAAAGCACCAAACGGGATCTCAAAATTTAAAGAGATGTATCCCGACGTTTCTTTACCGCCAGAGCCATTGCTGAACCGCTGGGGAACTAGGCTGACAGCAATTGAATACTATGCCCAGTATTACACTTGAAATCAAAACCATTACTTTTTAATAGGAAAATGAAGCTGCCGATATTTCAATCTCAAAAGAACTTCTCCAAGATGACACTATGTAACGATTTGCTTTATATAATAAGCAATTATTACTTCCTATCACACCAGATAAAGGCACTCGAAAATTCTTCCACTTCTTTAAATGATAATTTGAAGATTATCGAAAATATTGAAAGTAAGTTTTGGAATCAGAGGGTCCCGTTGCTGAAGTAGCGAGGCAAAAATTAATCTATGTGCTGGAATAAAACAAAGGATTCCATACCCTAAATAAAATTAACAGCATGCTGTGTCGAACATTAGAAGGCACCATAAATGAGCAATACTCACTTGCAGAATTATGCAAATTTAAATATGTTCCAATCACATCCTGTGATGTTGAAAAATTATTCAGCCAGTACAAAGCATTATTTCGTCCATACGGAAAGGATTTTTATTTTGAAAATTTAAGGAAACACATAGTTATATACTGTTATTCAAATAATAATGAAACAGTAAAATTGTATTTTTTTTGGTTTTTCTTAATAGAGAATCGTTTTAATGTAAAATGTCGTTATCTTTTATTACATTATTTTTCACAGATTTTAAGTCCATGTTATATGTACATATTTTTATATTTTCTATTCATATTAATCTGGGCCCTAATTTAGGTGAGTTTTTATGTTTTCTCTCAATATTATCTCTAAATATGTGTGTGTCCTTTTATTAAAACTTTTAGTTCTATAACTTTGAACTGAGGAAACTTTTTACGAAGGAAAAACATGCACATGACAACATAAATATTCTTATTTTGCCGAAGTTATCTCACAATATGGTCATTTGTTTAATATCTGATCCTGGTACGTTTTTAGATGCCCAGTTTAAGATGCTTGAAGCTATTTCATTTCCACCCCTTTGAGCTTTAGTTTCATCCCACATAAACAAAAATGCAGAACTGTCAAAACCATCATAAATAGTGTAATTTAATGTTTCTATAGGAGAAAACTTTGATTTTCTCCTATAGAAATTAACTCCACTTGTCCAAAAAGGAGTTGTAAACATTTTTGTACGTCTGCATTTTAGGTCCGTATTTTGATTCAGACATATCCTGGGATTTTTGTTTGTACCTATTATCAGCTTCAATTAAAAGTAAATCTTTTCCTATTTACAGAAGTTGTTTCTCAGGGCCATTCTACATCCTTTTAAGTTTTGCTGAAAACATACCGCAATCGTCACAAGTATAAAGTACAGTAGGGCCTCAGTAATCCGGACTCCCGCTTGTTCAGTGATTGCTGTAATCCGGCCGGGCAATGGGCTTCCGGGGAGGCGGGCGGGTGCAGGTGCGGGCTGCCATGAGTCTGCCTAGTAACCGATAGAGTGGTATACGAATGAAAAGACAATCCCGCCTTTTTCCTTTCACTATCACTTTTACACCCTAATACACTACACAGCACCATGTTTTAAATAAAAATGGTTGGAATACTACGTCTTAATTGTTCACAAGAAAATATAATATGAAATACTTATCATAAAACACGTAAAACAGTATTTTATACAAAGAATTTATCACTCTACACGTTAGCTGTCAAACTTTATTTAGCAAAGTGGTTTGCTAAATATTAAAAAAACGCGACACGCTGTGCGAAACAAAAATCTTATCGTTCTTTCTCATTTCTTTACACGACATCGGCGTAAGTTGCTCTTTCTCTTGTGTGACTGCGATAAAAGATAACACTTTGTCTATAGCATTCTCTGTCTACGACTTTGGCACTTGCAAGCAGTGTTACCAACCCGAAGAAGTGCTGCCAAAATTAAAATATAACTCCCGTTGTAGAGAACACTGAAATCCCGTCAAATCCCGCAAGTACGGTAGACAAGTATCAATCATTCATTTCTAGTGGCCAAATCATTCTAGTACATTCTGTCACGAGTGCAGTACATTCGGATCGATCATTCAAATGGATCACTTCAGGCTCCAGTACTCTGTTGAATCCATAGATAAATAAATATGTAGCAAGCTAATCTAAATTAAATCTGTAAGATTCATTGGGAACTGAACATTTTCTATTTGAGATTTGTAATAGCGCCATCTACCACATGCTACGGTACGGTACGGTAATAAAGTCATTTTATCGAACTAAAACTTATTAGCTTTCGAGGATATCGCAGGATATCAGAATCAAACAGTAAAAGTTACAGCCTATATACGTCCCATTGCTGGGCTCAGGCCTCCCCTCATTTCTGAGAGGGTTTAGGGCAAGGAAGTGGACGAACTTCACATGTCATTGAAATATTTTTTTTTCTTATTCCTCAGACATGCAGGTTTCCTCACGATGTTTTCCTTCACCGTCGAGCACGTGGTAAATCAGCACTTAAAATTGCAATTAACAATTTCATTGGTGCTGGCGGGGATCGAACCCGGGTTACTCGCGTTCTGTTATATTTACAGCGAACGTTAACCACTGAGCTACCACGGCTAGCAAGACAAAACAGTTTCCGAGCTGTATTTAAAAGAATTACGTCAAATGAAAACTTACTTTCCGAACTTTTTAAGGATAAGAATGTATTGCACATTTTTTCGTATTTTTAAAGAAAAAAAATGAATTAAAAAAACAAATCTAAAAAAAACATAAATTTTTGTTGTCCCGTTAAAAAACCCGTTAAACACAATTTTTTCCCGTTGCCATTCTCGCTGTCCCATTAAATCTAACGGGAATCACGTCAAATTGGCAACACTGACCCGAAGTTTGTCTCGGAGGTAGATAATATGATTTCAGAAGTTTACAGTTTCCTATCAATCCTACTTTGAAAAGTTAGTAGATCTACCACCTATATATTATTTAAGTTATCTAGAGACTTCCCAATAATATTTTTTCTTCCTTTTAATAGGAGAGGGGACAAACGAGCACTCGGTTCACCTGATGTTAAGTGACTAACCGCCGCCCATGAACAACTGCAACACCAGGGGAATTGCATGTGCGTTGCCGGCTGTAATGTGTTATCTACTTCGCGTGTGGAGGCAAGTGGGGACGCATGATAGCTCGCGCGGCTTGCTAGTGACCTCAGTGACTGTGAAGGCACAACTCGCCTAAATGCATTTCTGTAAATGCATTTTTTTTAATCATCCCAAACACATACGTTATGCAAATTATATCTAATTGCTTCCAATAAGTTTGATAATTATTGAAATATTTATTTTCTTACCCTTATATTGGGTGTGAGCAAATTTACAATATAGTATAATAATTACATTAGTTTGATTTTTTAAAGAAATATATAAACAATACATACTTAGTATGTAAATTAAATTTGTCATATTGTTACGAGCTTGAGGTTCGTGACAATAAAAATTGCCGATAAAATTACCTAAATTAACACTTTAATTTACTTTACACAAATTAAAGTTAAAACACTAATAATTAAACACACTAATTCACTTAATTCCGCTCCGAAGCTTCGCTTGTGTCGCCGAGTTCAACTCTGCCTCTCGATCGCATCTTGCGCCACCTATTTATTTAAATTAGCAAAATATCCGGAATGTTCAAGTAAACACGCGTAAGGTACCGAGAGTTCGAGTATAGATTTTCTAGAAACTTAGTTCTTCGGGTGGCGCTGTTGGTCGAAAAATTTGTGATGTCATAAACTGCAACGCTCCCCTCGCTCTCGTTCCTGACACTAGATGGTGCTAGTTGTGTCGTCGACTGGAGTGCGTAACAATATGCTAGTTATTTTGTCATGTAATTTTTATGTCTTTTCATTGTACTTAGCTAGATATAACTTTAATTTTTGCCTCTTTTGCTATTAGCATGTACCGCCGTACCAAATTTATTAGTTTCACTCTTCCAGTTAATTCTAGCGGTGGACGTATATGTTTTCAACCTTGGTTGCAAGGTAAATTAAGGATTTTGACTGTGTGTTCCAGGGAACTTTGCTGGAGCTGTGAATCCATATTATTATTTTCCCAAATATTAAGTATGGGAGGTTATAATTAAATATATGAAATAAATTCATACGAATTAAACTCGCACGAGTGGAATCGATTGGAAAAGGACACTTATCCCCTACCACTCCCGCCGGACTCGCCGCCAGAAGTGTCAGGGAAGTACTCACTGTTCCTTCTGATCCTGAAAGGCGTCGAACCCGCGACCTTCTAATTTTATTTTATTTCTTTCATATATATCGATTTAGTATTAGCATAGTTTTAGTAGTTTTGTATTTTAGTATAGTTTTTTTTTAAGTCTGTATATTAGTAGTATAATACTAGGGTTTGAACCAGAAAACGAAAGGCTCTGTAAGATACTAGTCAAGGAAAAACTATACAACACAACATATATCTGTATTTATTCTCCAACTGAAGATTCACTTGAGGAATCCAAGGAGAACTTTTACGAATTTATATTAAAATATTGCAGAAACTATGCGAAGCTGTACCTAAACCTTATTTGTATTAGGTGATCTTAATGCAAAAGTAGGAAAAGAGGACGTAATAGGTAAAAACTCTCTGCATGACGAGACGAGCGACAATGGAGAAAGGCTGTGAAACTTCACCGCAGCTAATAAGCTCTTCATTTGCGACACCAATTTCCCTCACAAAAATGTGCATAAAGGGACCTGGAAAGTCCCCGGCAGGTCGCAATGGAACCAAATAGACCATATTTTGGTAAACGAGCGGCGTCTCACGAATGTAGAAAACGTTAGAGTGTTCAGAGGGGCTAACTGTGACTCCAACAACTTTCTCGTAATATCATCTTTAAAGAATAAAACGTCGAGAATCAAGAACGCTCCAGATGAGAAACGTTTAAAATGGGACACAGAAAAACTGCGAAACCCGTTAAAACTAAGTTTATATAAACAAGAGATGACAAGAAACCTTAAAGCAACCCCCCATCAGAAAACATTGAAGAAAACTGAAATAGCATAAAAACAGCAATAATCGATACGGCTATGTGTGTCATAGGTGAGAGAAAAATTAAGAAAGACGAAGGTTGGTTTGACGAAGAATATAGAGAAGCTATAAATGAAAACAACGAAGCACGGCTAAAATATCTTCAAAATAACATAGACGAAAATAAGGAGACCTACAGAGCAGAAAGAAAAAACTAAATGTAACAAGATGGCTAGCAGGAAAAAAGAGACATCAGTGTCTCAATAACAACAACATCATTAATATGGAAACCATGCGAGAAAAGAATTATAGTAGATACTTTAACAAAGAGATCAACAACCACCGTAAAGGTTACCAGCCCAGAACTAGCTCTTGTCGAGAAAAGTCTGGAACCATCCTAACAGAAAAAACCGACGTTATCAAGCGATGGCGTCAATATTTTGAAGAACTACAAAATATTAATAACCATGTCGTAACCACAGATGCTCAAACGTATTTTGACGTAGAAGAAAATCTACCAGCTCCCACAGTTATAGATGTTCAGGAAGTCCTCCGCAGTTTAATAAATAATAAATCTCCAGGTCTAGATTCCATTACTGCAGAACTACTGAAGAGAGGTGGTAATGAATTGACGGATCATATACGTATCATATGTTGGTGTTGCAAGTCTGGAATGAAGAAAAGATGCCAGTAGAATGGAATATGGGTATTACAGTACCAGTCTTCAAAAAGGGAGAGAAAACTGTCTGTAGCAACTACAGGGGCATCTCAGTCCTCCCCGCTGCCTATAAGGTGCTTTCAGGGGTACTGTATAAACACCTGAATGTATATGCTGAGGAGATACTCAGGGAATACCAATGTGGCTTTAGACCAAACTGATCCACTACAAACCATATCCACCTAATGCGTCAGCTACTAGAGAAAACCTAGAATATAATATTAATTTGCATCACATATTTGTTAATTTCAATCAAGCTTATGATAGCGTAAATCGCATAGTAACATGTTGCTCTTAGGTATACCTAGTAAACTAGTATAATTTGTCAAGGCAAATTTAGAGCATTCACAGTCCCTAGTTGCAATTCAAAATGAGTTTTCATAACCTTTTAGTATATCCACGGGAGTTAAACAAGGAGTTGCATTGTCAACTCTTTTTTTCAATTTGGTGCTGGAATCAATCATTCGGAAAGTTAATATAACGGGACTTATAGACTATAATACATCGCAGATCGCTGCCTATGCAGACGATAGTGATATCAATATCAATATCCAGTAGATCTAAAAACAGAATGGTGGATCACTGCCTCAACCACAGTAAAGAACCGGAATGTTTTGGCCTGAAGATCAACACCGAAGAAACATAACATCTCTATGATGAGCAACATTTTCGAAGGGGTTTAAACTTTGAAACTTTTAAATACTTAGGGTCTACATTAACTTCCCAAAACAGCACTGAAACTGAGATCAGAGCAAGAATAGTCGCGGGTAATAAATGTTTTTACTCATATGAAAAGCAACTTAACTCCAAAATACTGAGCAGAAAATCCAAACTCACCATCTAACGGACGATCATAAGACCTGTTGTGACTTATGCATGCGAAACCTGGACACTTACACAGAGGGACGAAGCGAGATTGGCGGTATTTGAAAGGAAAGTGCTCAGAAACATATTTGGACCAGTCCAAAAATCTGATGGCACGTATCGCCAGTGCATGAATCACGAGCTTGATGCTCTTATAGGACGTGAGACCATCGTCAGGTTCTGTAAGTCACAGAGGCTGAGATGGGCGGGCCACCTGGAATGAATGAGGCAGTAGAGTCCAAGGGGGAGGCATTGGCCGTTAATTTGGACATTGCGAAGGCCTTCGATCGGATTTGGCACAAAGCGCTTCTTTCGAAGCTCCCTTTCTATGGGCTTCCCGAGAAATCATGCGATTGGATCACCAGCTTTCTTGCAGATCGGAGCATCAAGGTCGTTGTTGACGATGCAAGCTCCGATTACAAGCCTATTAATGCTGGTGTTCCACAAGGCTGCTTGCTAATCGCCAACGCTGTTTCTTTTGCATATCAATATGTTGCAAACCCTTACAGCTTAGTTATGCAGATGACAGCACTGGTAATGCTCTGTACACCGGCCGTGCCAATATCTCTCGGGAAAACGTCTCCGAGTACCGGGACAAACTTGTTTCTGAATTCGAGTCTTTGCTGAACAGAGTCTCGGATTGGGGGCGACTAAATCTAGTCCAGTTTAACCCCCAGAAGACACAAGTTTGCGCGTTAACCGCTAAAAAGAACCTCTTTATCGTATCTTCTTAGTTTCAAGGCACTCCCTTGTTGCCTCAGCCAGTATCGGAATCCTCGGCGTCGACATATCGAGTGACGTGCAGTTTCGTGGTCACTTGGAAGAGAAGGCCAAATTGGCCTCTAAAAAGCTTGGCGTTGGTATTTCATGCCGGCACACCGCCTGCAACTTTACAAGGTGCAGGTTCGGCCGCACATGGAATACTGTTCCCATCTCTGGGCTGGGGCTCCCCAGTACCTGCTCCTTCCACTTGACCGCATCCAGCGCAGAGCGGCTCGAATCGTCGACGACCGTGTGTTTTCCGATCGGCTCGATTCACTGGCGCTGCGAAGAGATGTTGCATCTCTTTGCATTTTCTTTAGCATATACCACGGGGAGTGCTCTGAGGAATTGTTCGGATTAACCCCAGCCGCCAAATTTCGTGAACGCACTACGCAGCAAACGTCCCGATGCCATCCACACCATCTGGATGCTTGGCGGTCCACCACTGTACGTTTCAAAAGGAGTTTTCTTCCGCGTACAACCTCTCTCTGGAATAGTTTAATTTCTCTATCTGTAAAGGAGCTTACTCCTTTCTAAAGGGCCGGCAACGCACCTGCAATTCCCCTGGTGTTGTGGTTGATCATAGGCAGCGGTAGTCACTTAACATCAGGTGAGTCGCATGCTCGTTTGCCCTCTCTTCTAAAAAAAAAAGTTTTACTGTGATTAAACTTTGTCTACTAATTCCTGAAGGTCATTTTCTAAACTGCAAGGAATTTCGTTGTCAATATTAATTCTTCCATTGTTTTGTCACATTTGCCCCTCTTCAAAATGCCAGTTTTTATGTGCTGGCACCGTATGAGGCCGCGGTGGTGGCGTGCCGGTCAGCAATGATTTTTATGTTGTTGCACGTAATTTTGAATCTTTTTTTTTTTTATAGAATAGGGTGACAAACGAGCACACAGTCCACCTGATGGTAAGTGGTTGCTGCGGCCCATAGACATCTACATCTATCTTCCATTACAAATCAAAATGCAGATGCGTTGTCACCCGTGAGGACTAAGATGGAATGCCTCATTTCCAGTAAAAAGGGTCTCCGGTTCTCTACACTCACCATACGAAATACAGCAGCATTAAGCTACTATTTCACGCTGGTATTCTGTGAGAGCGTGGTCCTTCCCCGGTCGAGCCGACCCATTCGTGCTATAACTATACTACTAATACACTGTAACTGCAGCATGGCTCTACCACGTAAAAAATCTGTAATATCGTCTATTTTAAATATTCATTTAAATTATATAATTTAAGAAAAATTACATGAAATGGCCAAGTTAAATAACATATTTATATACCTACAAAATGTTGAACATTCTGTAATATTCAAAATTTTATTCCTTCCTTAAAGGTTAACCCTTAACTTGGCGGAGTGCACCAGTAGACACACTGCTTTTTAAAAAAATATTCTAGGAAACCTTAACAAATTTTGATATAGATTTTCTTGTAATAAGCTAGTCTATGAACAATAATATTTATATAGCATTATAGCATTATAGCACGTGAGTACTCTTATTAGTTTGTGATAATAGCATTTATAGTTTTACTGCTGGTAGCACTGAACTGTCAGTAACTTGTGGTATAGCTTGTTTCGGAACGCAACAACCGAACGGTTATGCAAAAAAATAATATAGCGGCCGCCATCTTGAAAGCGTAATTGTTGTCATGTTTACGTTGTGTGAGAAAGGCGATTTTTATAATTCATATTATATTATTTAGGTATAATCCTATTCAATAAGCTTTTTTGTGTACAGATATTGTGTAGATAACTTTTTACCAAATATTAACTTATCTGAATTAAAGTGTCTACGTATACGTCTTGTTCTGTTACTTTACAGAATAGGCGCCAAATTGTTCAGTCACTAACGATTTTATTCTTTTTATGAATTTAAGTAAATAAAACATAACAATGAAAATTTACTACTGCATTATTTTTAATTGATGTTGCAATGTTTTTTCAGGGTGACGTTAATGTGACGGATTAGATCCTGTAATATATAAAAATGTTTTATGCACACTTTGTGCTGGCCAAAAAGGGCCCTTTGGCCAAGATTTGGCTGGCCGCACACTGGGACAAAAAATTAACAAAAGCTCATGTTTTTGAAACAAACATTGAGAAGTCGGTTGATGGAATACTTAAACCCAAGGTGAAAATGGCTTTACGTACTTCAGGCCATCTGTTGCTTGGTGTAGTAAGGATCTATTCAAGGAAAGCGAAGTATTTACTCCAAGATTGTAATGAGGCTTTTGTTAAGATTAAGGTAAGATTGTTTTAGTATGATTGCAAATATCATCTGATCTGATCCAAAGAATTCCTTACAAACAATTACAAAATCATAATTATAAAACTTTAAATTCCTACAGCTATATTGTGGTTTTAGCATGAATGAGCTCGACTAGAGAAGGACCATGCTGTCACAGAATACCATCATAAAATAACAGCTTTATGCTGCTGTGTTTCGTATGGTGAATGTTGAGAACCAGAGACCTTTTTAACTGGCACGAGGTATTTCATCTTAATCCTCAGGGGTGACAACACATCTGGATTTTCATTTTGAGTGGGGATAGATGTAGATGTCCATGTCCACATACAACATATGGCTACAATGGCGACTTTAATTTAATACACGGGTAGGGCTAGTGACCATTAATCATATTCATTTTGAAAAGTTAAAATTACTCGTAAAATGAAAAATTATTTTTTTCAAACAAACTAAATATTAAAAAAGTAGATTGGCAACAGCATTCACTTACCATCAGGTAGACTGTGTGTGTTCATTTGTCTATAAAAAAATTTGGATTCATTAACTAGAACACAATTGATTTAAAAAGTGACTGTATAATGTTTATATCATACAATATAATAATAATAATTATAATTTATTTGACTAATTGACAGGTTACACTTATGTATTATATCTATTTTAAATTACAAAATTACATTTCAAAGTAGTTGGCATTAATGGCCATACTAGTATAAACTGTGTTACAGCCTTCAGCGTCTTCCACCATTTAGGTAGTGCATAAATATTATTCATAGATGCAAAATAACTAGTTTATGCAGAAAAACTAAAAAATACAGGCCTTGTTCAGGTAGAGATGAGTAACCAATTAATAGAAATCAGGTTGAGAGTTCAATTTTTTCGGACCGATATGACTTAGTGACCTTCAAGAAAAGAGCCTACTCCTTTTTAAAAGGCCGGCAACACATCTGCAATTACCCTGGTGATGCAGTTGTATCTTGGGCGGCGGTAATCACTTACCATCAAGTGAGCCGTATGCTCTTTTGCTCCCTCTCCTATAAAAAAAATTTCACTGCTAATTTTTAACAAAATTAAGAATTAAACATTAAGATCGGAGTGTAAGATGGGAATCTTGTATATTCTATTAATAGTGCCAGTGTGAGTTATCATACTTTTGCCTTAAAGATTTAGGAGTTTTGAGGAAGGTCGTTTGTATATCCCATGATATGATTGAGATTTTATAAATGACCTCATTCGCAAATGAAATATATGCTGATGTCGTCATTATTTATCACCATGTTCTAAAGGAGAGGTGATCTAAAACCTTCTAGCATGTACCCTTTCACTAGTAGCTTAGTATATTATGCACCATGCAGTATATTAAAGCTGATTCAACTTGGTGTCTATTGAGTGCAGCTTCTATACTGGAAAAATTTATTTTGTCAAAAGAGCCTTCTATGTATATGAAAAATCCTAGACATTATATTGAAACATTATACAAACCGTATTGTATCGCACGCCAGGGTCCTAAGATACAAGCTGCGCTTAGTTTAGGACCCGCAGCTACCTGTGTTCTTTAATGTTACTTATTGTTAAAATAAATACATAAATAAAAAATTATGGCCTTGTTTTAAAAAGCTTCAATCTTTGTTACTACTACTTGGTGAAATACCTGTTTCTGATTGTTGACCAGAACTTTAATCATGTTGTTTATCATGGCCTTGTAACACCATTATTCCCGAGTAGACACCTTAGCTCAAGAAGCAGTTTTAAAGGTGCAAGACATTGCTAATGCAAACCTTAGATTTGCCATCATTAGAACATTTGCTAAATGTTGTAATTACAGCAAATCTTCCCTAAGAGAGTCTAGACTAGTGGGTTATACTACTACTGATACAGAGTATGAAGTATTGTATATCAGAGGCCTCTTAGCATCTAAATAAACAATTGAGTTTATCTATAACTGAGAATGTTAGAGTTTAAATTTCAACAATTAAATATATTATACCATGGCCATATGATTTTAATGTTAAACCTACTATTTCAACATTTTAACTATGATTGTTTTCAACCTTAGATTGAATATTATAACAAATGGTTTTTAAAATAGGAATAACCTGTATGTACCCATTTACTTTTTATAGGCTGATATGATAATTAAGCAACCATTATTTTGATTTTAGTGTCCGCTATAGTGAATTGCTTATTATATAGCTTAGTGTTAAGTCTTTTACTAGTAATAATAATAATATTTATTGAAAAAATTAATTGAAATATAAAAACAAAAACTTATAAAATGATATTTACAAGACTTAATCTAACTAAAACTCAGTACTACATTTAGGTATTTTTAGCAACCATGCTAGGTTACAGACCTGTGTTACAGCTGCTAAGCCCTCCCCATTGAATACATACCAAATAGAATAATAAATGCATAAAAATTATTTTACCTTACAAATTAAAGTGGGTAGAAGGAAAATAATTAGTTAGGTACTAATCCAATTAATGGCTCAATAATATTATGGCTAAATGTTTAGTTTGTGTGGTACAAGAGCAAGGCAAAAGAGATATTCTATAAATGTATCGCACACTTATATTAATATTCAAATGTTATTATAGTAAACATTTGCAATGTTTATATACAAAAATTTATTCTATATTCCACATAAAAATAATTGAAACATAGTGAGTAGTAACTCAGTTAATATTACGTTTTCGAGGAACAAAATATAATATGTAAAATATAAATTTAATATTGGTGATTTATTAATCCTAACCAATATTATAAGTTCAGACTAAGTGTAAAATTAATAGGTAGATGCCAGTGTGTTTTGATTGAGTGATTTTTACCCATCTATATTTAAAAAAAAAATTTAGTTTCCTCATAAGATAAAGACATTAAAAACTTAGAGCTTACTTACATTTAAAACGCATTTGTGTATATATTGTTATAATATTGCTAATTTTTTTTTATAAAGGTAAGGTCCCAAAATCTTTATTTGTCTTTGAGCATAGAATGAGTAAAATTTATCTGGTAGTATAATTTGATCTTTTCTTAATTTTTGAAATAAATTTAAGTTACAGTTATTGTACTTATGTGTTTTAAGTACAGATTTTAAAATAAATAGCTATCGGACATTTACTCCAGAGAACAAATTACTTGTGGAAAACTTTAAGGTTTAGAAAGCATAACTTTGAGCACAGTTTTTTGAGATCTTTCAATGTGCAAAATAAAAGTTTTGTAAGTACCTCCCCAAGCAGTAAGACATTATTTATAAAAATTTATTATAATTATTATTTTACAGTAATTGCTTAGGCTTGAGGTGGACTGAAAAGTAATTGAAGTAAATAAATTAAGGATCCATATTCAATGATATTGTGCAGAGATGTGTTGATTACTATAAAGACGAGCCTCAACATTTTTGACTTGTAAGAGCTGTGGCTTTGAGCAAAACTGACCAAAATAAAATAAATTATTCATACTCAGTCTTAGGGCTTTAAGAGCATAGAGTAGAATTAAAAAAATATGGTCTATACATATACTTGTTGTGTATGAATTAAGATGTGAACAATGTATTGGTACATTATCTTTAGTTTATTTAAATTTTAATTTGTATAATAATAATTTGTACTCTAGATGGCCTTCAGGCCTGGTATGGTGGATTTGCCTGAAGAACATAGAGAGGCTGCTATGAATGCCATTACATTGCCAGAGGTCTTTCATGACTTTGACACAGCTATGCCTGAACTCAAGTAAGTTTGTTATATATTCATTTTCTTTTATGTTCATTTAAGGTTGAGTTTAAGAAATTTATAGTCAACCAAATCTAAGAAATACATTTTGAAAGCTGTCAGAATTATTGCACCAGGCATGCCAATCAAAAAATAGGAATGTACAATATTTGATTCTTAAAAAAATTGATATAGATTATTTACAGTTTGGATTAAATAAAAGTAAAAGTTACAGCCTATATACGTCCCACTGCTGGGCACAGGCCTCCGCTCATTTGATTGAATAATACCAGAATAAATTAAAAACGCATAATTTAAAACACAAGATTTATTAGTTCTTATGTATTGTTTGTTAGGTACTGCTTATTTCTAGAGGCACAGTTATAAAAATTTAATATTATATCATCATCATCATCATCATTATTAATACAGCCCTTAAGTCCACTGCTGAACATAGGCCTCCCCCAAGGTATGCTACAAAGCACTTTCCTGAGCCACCTGCATCCATCGACTTCCTGCATGTCTTACCAGGTCATCACTCCATCTAGTGAGGGCCCGCCCTACACTTCGCCTACCGGTACGAGGCTGCCACTCGAGAATCTTTTTTCCCCAACAGTTATCGGTTTTTCAGTCAGTTTTCGGCCAGTCCATTACCACTTAAGCTTACTAATTTGTAGTAGTTGGGCTATGTCAGTCACTTTGGTTCTACTGTGGATATCCTCATTTCTAAGTTTATCACGCAGAGAAACCCCGAGCATAGCCATAGCTCGCTGAGTGACTTCGAGCGTCTTCATAAGGCCAGCAGTGAAGGACCACTTTTCGGATCTGTAGGTCATCACTGGCAACACGCACTGGTTGTACAACTTAGTTTTCTGGTTTTGAGGTATACCTGACGAGAAGATGTGTCATAATTTCCCGAACGCCCAGCCGAGTTGAATCCGTCGATTATCCTCTCGGTCAGTTAAGATTAACTAAACTAAAAATAAATTTATTCAATCACTTTCAGTACAACTAGTTGAGCTATCACTTGTTTGATTTTCAATAATGCAGTCAAAATTAATGTCTCTTTCAAAGTCAAAGTCATCAATAATAATGTTTTTTGTTTCTTCTACCACTTTTGCCCAATGATCCTTTGTGAAATGGGCATATGCTTCAACAAATATTGAAGCAACGGTCCAAAAAGTTAAAGCCGAGTCACAAAATAAGAAGACAAACACAAAATTACGTAGTGGGTTTTATATCGCGGCCTTATATATATATATATATATATATATATATATATATATATATATATACGATATATTGAAGAGCCGTGGTAGCTCAGATGGTTAACGCTCGCTGTAATATAACAGAACGCGAGTAACCCGGGTTCGATCCCCGCCGGCACCAATGAAATTGTTAATTGCAATTTTAAGTGCTGATTTACCACGTGCTCGGCGGTGAAGGAAAACATCGTGAGGAAACCTGCATGTCTGAGGAATAAGATAAAAAATATTTCTAAGACATGTGAAGTCCACCAACACATTGGGGCAGCGCGGCGGACACTTCCTTGTCCTAAAACCCTCTCATAAATGAGGGGAGGCCTGTGCCCAGCAGTGGGACGAATATAGGCTGTAACTTTACTTTTACTTTACTTTACCGATTATTGGAATATTTTTGCCGATTATTCGCATAACAATTAATTTTAATCATCCAAACACTACGGTAATGTACATAGCGACATATCATTGAAACGACGTGAAGTACAAAAAGTTGATACTAGTTATTTTTTAATATTCTGCTTTGTTTGAAAGATTCAAATTTAAATTAGTGATAAAAAACTATACACGTTATAATAAAATATATATAACTTTATATTTCTTCGGATTTACGTAAATGGTTATTTTAAATCGTGCGAGTACGCTTGTGAAAAGTTATTGCTGAATGATTAATGTGAAACGTCAAAAGGTATTTCTTAGATTTGGTTGACTATAGTCAATCTAATAGAAGGCATGTGGCATGTAGCTTATCAAAGAAATTAATTATCAAAGAGTTTTCTACTTAACACATGTTTTCTAAAACTGTGTTAAGTAGAAAACTCTATTAACTACATACAGTGTTCTCTAAACTACATAAATAATTCTGAAAAAGTAAAACTGACATACAATACTTACATATTGTAGTAAGTATTCTCAAACAACGGCTTTTTTGACCCAGTAAGTTTTAAGTAGTCGAGAATTCTTTAAAACAAGAGAGCAAATTTAATAATTGAATTCACTTTATATAAGAGAAAAAACAAAAATAGAAAAAATCTTGCCAATCATAAGTATTTCCATTAATATTTTTTACTTGATGGCTTATAATTATTAAATACCACTACTTTTTTTCCCCATTTGTTCAGTGAAGTGGATATTGAGGCACAGTTCTCATTGAACCAATCAAGAGCTGAAGAGATAACAATGAGGGAGGATTATGGTTCCCTAAACCTGGTCACACATGATGATGGCTTTGGTGACATGGGGTTTGACACTGAACATCCCGATATAATGAGAGAAGCTATTGGCACTGAAGGGGCTTTGGAGCAGGTAAATTTTTCTGTTATTCTTTTAAAACGTTATAACCGTAATAAAATATCTAGCATCACCACCAAAAGTGCCTGCAGAGTGTTGGTTAAGCCATTTCTTCCCACAACATTATAAGGGTTGACTTACTACAAAAGTTGTTGGAAAATAGATGTATGCTAGCATGCATGAGTTCATCCGTCTATGTGTTTGTGTATGTGTGTGACTGTCTGTTAATGTGTCTGTGAGACAAGAGACTAAGTCTAAAATAATAAAGGGTATGTCGATATCTATTCTATGGCTTATGTGCACCAATTATAATGTTATTTTAATTTTTAGAGTAATCTGCTGTTTGCGGAGGGGTCTTCATTGGAGTTGACTGGCAAGGAGGCGGGGCCCAGCGAGCCGCGTGAAGCACCGCGTCTTGAAGCCGCACCGCAGCACATTGACGATGGCTTCGGCGCCACTATCGCTGAAGTTCCCGATTTCGGACGTTAGTGCAGTTCTGGTTCCTTTAAAGTTTATAGTACTATAAAACGTAAAAGATAACGTAGAACGTGCATTTGTGTGGTGTATGTGCAAAATTGCCTAAGGTAAATTCTAAGGTGGTTTTCTAGGTGAAAGAGTTACTTTTTATCTAGGATCTAGGATTTCATCTGGCTCACTTATTTCTATTACTAGCATCAGCCACTGCGCTCGTGTGTATAGAGTAAGGGTATGATTGTAGTTGCAGATGTATTTTATTTATTATACAAGTGAAAGTGACAAATTAGCACTTTGATTTGAATGATTGATGCTGTGAACTACAGACACCTACATTTATTTTCGGTTAAGAAAAGAATGCATATGAGTTTAGAAATTTTACATTTTTTTCCTTGCATTGCTACTTAATGATATATATATATATATATATATATATATATATATATATATATATATATATATATATATATATATATATATATATATATATATATATATATATAAGGGAGTCTCTGGCTGTTGTGTTGCTTGACCACGTAAAAAAAGCTGTGAGGCATTTCATCTTAGTCCTTACTTAGATCATGGATTATGTTCGATAAAATCTTCAAATCGATTAAAAATTCGATAATCTTAAATTCTCCCAAGATCTTGCTGAAATTGCTCTTGTTTTCCAGTTATTATATTTATTTGATCAATTTTTTTTGACCAAAAATCGTGTTCTGAAGCCCTTGTTTTGTATTTGTGCAAGTGCCTCTGGTACTTTCTTAGCTTTACTCCAATTTTGTTATATTGATGTTACATTTGACCTATGTAGATTTAACTGCCGCGTATTTTTTGGTACACAAGCAAGCAATATAATATGTAAGGCATTTGATAGCTTCCCATGATTGAAGATGCTGTGATAGACATACCTCGTGAAAAAATTGCGTTGTTATAGGTATTTAATGTTATTCACAGATGCGGGAGGTTTGTTCGAGGGCGATCTGTTCGGTGACGTGACGGCGGGCACTTCAGCGGCCGCGGCGGCGGGTCTGCCAGGCACCACCACTCAGCCGCAGTCCTTACAGGTACAATAATGTTCTATAAACTTTCTTAACTATTTCTTAAATGCTATTTGTAACTGTATGACATACTGGATACCGGAAAATTCTGTCGATTTTTGTAGTGCGCAGAAATGTTCTCAATTATTTCTATACAATGGTTTAAAAATATTGAATCATAAGTATATCTTGTGAAATATCAGTGAAAAACTTGGTAGAGAGAGTAAATTCTTTCAAACTTAAATGTTACAAAACTGTACCAGTTCTTGGACTTTATGACACCAAAACTGGATGTGTTGGAATGATATCTATATATTAGACAGATGAGAGAAGGTAGTAGAACACCAGGCACAATATTTAATTGACTTACCTTTAGAACTAATCACATAGCATAAAATTATTAGTACAGTTACGCGACGCGTAACGACGCGTTAAAACCGGTGCCAACTCAGGAGCACACATCCACAGCACAATTGGGGGGATTCCGTCAGGCCCACTCGACTTGTGGATGTCCAGGCAGAGGAGTGCTTTGCGAACCGAGCGCTGTGTGAACTGTACTTCCGGCATGGAGCACTCACACCGCGGGATATTCGGCGGCGTACTCCCACCGTCATCGAGAGTCGAGTTGTACGCAAAGAAAGAGCCTAGCAGATTGGCTTTCTCCTTTGCACTATGGGCCAAGTCATCCTCCCTGTGCAGAGATGGAAGAGATGGCTGACAGAAATTCCCCTGGACAGCCTTGGCCTTTTTAGCATTCTTGGCAGAATGCACGGGTTCCAGAAGGAAGGCGAACTAGTTTCTCGCCAATTCTGCCTATATGCTTTGACTTTGCCCTGGTAATGACTTTTGAAGGACCTGGAGGCGGAATTTCCTATTTTAGAGCGATGATGTTTACATTCCGGGACGTTGATGCGTCAGCCCAAGCTTGGTAGCACTCCTGCTGAGCGACCAAACCATGGCTGAGATTATCTCCGATAGGCACCGCAGAGGAAGGAATAAAAAGTTCCATAACCTGAAATACCACATCAGCGACAGAATCCGCAACAACGTTGGGATCGTCCGGTGAGAAGCAAACCCGCCCCCAAGGGCAAAGAAAGACCGCATCCTATCCCAATCGGCTGACCTATAGTGCCTAACACGGCGGCAGCCTGCAGAATGCAACTGCGATTTCAGCGTGAACACCACACTCCGGACAAGACAATGGTCCGAGGAGCCTAAAGGGGCGTCGACGGAAATCTGATATCCGTCCTGGTGAGAGGTCAGCAGAAGGTCCAACAGGGAACGTGCATGATCCTCCACATCTGGAATCCGCGTAGGCGAAGTAACCAGTTGTTTCAGACCATATGCCAAGGCAAAATCATGAACAGATCTCCCCGCATGATCGGTTAAACGTGTACTAAGCCATTCGGCGTAATGGGCGTTAAAACCGTTGAGGATCACGATCTCTGCGGAGGGGATCTGCTGTAGCAACGAATCTGTAGCCATTTGTACGTGATCGAAGAGTCTGTCTGTTTCGGCATTACCGCTATTGGACCTATAAAGGCACCCGTAAACGCGCGGATGGTCGTCGCTGTCTACGCGTAGCCAAATGGTGGAGAGGTCCGAAACTTCAAGACTGCCGAGGCGTCGAGAACAGATGTACTTTCTGACGTAAATGCAAACTCCAGCCCGAGGCACAAAGGAGTGTTCCAGTTTGTACCCCGGGTAGGAGAGATACGAGACATCAGCCGGAGAGGACACCTGCGTCTCGGTCAGAAAGAGCAGAGCCGGCCTCGCGGTCTCGAGATGGTAGTGGACGGCGTTTAGGTTAGAGTGAAGTCCCCTGATATTGCAGAAATTTACGAATGGTTTGGAAGACGTCGCTTTGGTCTTGTTGCTCCGTTTGCCCCGGCAGCCTGAGCATTCACGCTCAGGAGTGGAGGAACTTAGTCGTGGATGCTCAGCGAGGGATTCTCCAGGGGTGCTGGTACCCTCCTGGGATTAATAGGGGGGAGGGAGGTTTGGGCCTCCGGCCACCTGCATTCACCAGGCGAAACGCGGAAGCAGAGCTTCCACTTCACGCCGGTATTCTGTGAGGTCGTGGTACCACCGCGGTTTGAGCCGGCCCATAAGTGCAACAGCAAAGATGCCGCGTGGCTCTACCACTGTTAAATAGCATAATATATTCTGCTATATTCAACATAAATGTTACTTAATTGTATATTTTTTTTAGTTAGTTATTAAATATATATATACTTAGGTTTCATGAAGTTGTCTGTAAAATTTGAAAATGTTAACATGCATGACAATAACTGGTAATTAAGTTATTTAAGACAAAATCTGAATGTTAATTACCTCTAAAGTTTATGTCTTCAATAGTATTTGTTAGTCAATCACCCATTTGATTAGTCAGCTAAAGTGGCAAGTGGACTGGAAAAAGTTTTTTGAGAGCATTGTTTCATAGTAGAATCGTCTCATCGTTTCATAGTAGAAAGTGCAGGTCCCCATTATATGGTGAGACAATTTGCTTCAGACAAATGGAGGCAAATGGCTCAGGACTAGTGGACTTGAATAATTGTAACATAGTATACTCAAAAATTCCTATCTTACAAGCCAAGTATGATAGGATCCCAAAACAATTTGTATTTGATAAGAAGTACAGGATACAATTGAAGGAAACTGACCATCTGGAAGGATTGGGTCCAAGAGAGCTCAAAGTTTTCACGGATGGCTCTAAGACAAATGAAGGTGTAGGGTCTGGGGCTTTCTCTGAAGACTTTAATATCCACATATGCACACCGCTGGGTACCCACAACACAGTCTTCCAGGCTGAATGCATGGGTATCATCCAAGCGGCCATAGCAATAGATGCTAGGAGGGTTAAAGACTTCTCCATCAGAATACTGACCGACAGTATGGCGGTACTACAAGCTCTGAGTTGCAATGTGACGAACTCGGGACTGATATATGAGTGCCATCAACGATTGAATGAGGTATGTAAGCACAACAATGTGACTCTGCAATGGATCAAGGGACACAGCGGATCCAGAGGCAACGATGCAGCAGATGAACTGGCCAGAAGGGGATCGGCCCTAGCAACTATAGGGCCGGAACCAATAATACCAATCCCCTTTGGCTACGTTCGTTCACTGGTACATAGATACTTCAATTATTTACACGCTCAGCTTTGGAAAAATTTTGTAGACTGTAGACAAGCTAGGAAAGCCCTACCTGAAATAAACAGTCATCTAACCAAGGTTCTAATGAGACTGAACAAGCCACAGATCAGGATAGTAGCAAGTGCTATCACAGGACATGGCTCTTTTAACGAATATTTGTTCACCATAGGTGTTACTGATAGCCCCCTGTGCAGGGCATGCATGGGAGAGGAAGAAACGGCGGCTCAGATGTTGCTGACATGTCCAGAAGTCGCTTCACATAGGGCTAAACATCTCGGCACGCCGGGATCGCTCCCCGAAGTTGCTTGCAACATCAAGGGACTGCTGAGCTTCTTCGGGGAGATCTCATGGCTCGAATAATCACATTATTCCTGCCCACACGCAAAATACGCACTTAGACGAGGAGTTGCGGAAAACAGCCCGTCGTAAACTAAACTAAACTAACATAGTATAAAGAATTTATATTTATAACCATTTATTCATAGTTTTTACTTCAGACCGACAAATAAATATCAACTTGTTGATTGCTGTTTTTAGGCTGAGATAGAAGCGGCAGGAGAACGAGCTGCTGAGGCTGAAGCCGCAGCCGGCGAAGCGCACGACTCTGACGAGGAAATGGGTGACCACTATGACGCCGGGGCTTCGCCGCCGCACAGGTAACACTTACTTCCATAGACTACATATGTTTTTTAAAGAAAATTCGTACAGGAAAAACTTTCCTGAAAAGAAACTCAGTTTCGGGGATATTATTATTTTTTTACTTCAAAAAGAATGCCTACTTCTTTTCTACTAACTTTAAAAAAAAGGAGGTTCTCAATCCTTCCCAAATATTTCTTATGGTAAGTTCAACAATAATTCTTGTTAAATGTCTTAGGGGTGATCCTATATAAATTTAGTCAAGATTTGATAAAGTGATCCAGGAAAAAAATAGTGAACTCTTCAATTTGGAAAGAAAATTGATTATTATTCTTTTTGTTATTTAAAGGAGGTTTTTACCTTTTTAAAAGCGTCCTCTATTGTTGCGAATGTTCACGGGCGACGGTATTCAGTATCAGGTGTGCCGTTAGCCCCCTTTTTGTTCTATAAGAAAGTTATGTTTGTGTTGCAGCTGGGGCGGGTCGCCGGTGCAGGCGCAGGGCGCGGGCGCGCTGGAGGCGGGCGCCGAGCTAATGCCGCCGCCCGCCGCGCCGCGCCCGCCCTCCACCAGGCCCATGGTAACTACACCTGCACATACACTCGCTAATACTTCTTGCCTGTCAGGAGAACTAACATAAATTGCAACTTGATACGTACTCAACTGCACACGGTGTATTCAAATGATGACCATACAACGCTTAGACAATCTGTTTTCGAGGTGGACTTAAATAACATATTTAAAATTTAAGCTTATTTTTAATTTTATACATCTGTAAATGCGAATTTTCTGAGACTTACGCCCACAGATGCTAACCTCGAGTGTTTATAAGATATAACTAATTTAACAACATGAATTAATAAGGAAAAAACATACAATCAACATTCATTCAATACGACCTATCAAAAGTCCACTGTTGTACACTTTTATGGGGGAGACTATCCCCCATAAAATGCCCTCGTTTGCAGTCGCATTGACAACCGTTATTTTTTAAAATATGGAGTTATTTTCAAAAACTCGCATCAACTCATGTCCTATTTAATTTCCCTCTTTCACCTCTTCGACACTAACAAGATAATATAAGCTAGAAGATTCTCCAACGCTGCCACTAAACAATAAAAAAGACGGTATATTTATAAAGATGCTCAAAATATATTATGATTGAAAATAAGCAAAACCACTTCACCTGCATTGAATTATCCTAGTTGAAAAGCAAAACCTTTTTTTTCAGGAGGTAGATGAACCTGAAATAGCTGCTGAGGCGGTAGCAAGACCAATAACTCCCGCACCAGCTTTGGACTCCACCACTTTGCTACAAAATGACGAGGAATCCTTCGCACTAGCGCCTGTGGACGCCACAGTTCTTAAAGGTACCTCATTCTACCTTTGAAACTTTTATCACTATATTATAACTGTCTTCATGACTAGGGCTACATTTGCTTATAATAAAACATAGCTTACCGAATGGTTAATCATCATGTTCATAGATAACTGCGACTTTTATGAAGCATAAGAAACTTTTTTTATTCAATACTAGCTGTTCCCCGCACCTTCTCTCGCGTTTAATGTAGGGTTTTCATTTTTTTTGTGGGACCCTTATTACTTTTCTAAACTAAAGCCTAAGTTACTCCTTATAACATCAGCTATCTGCCAGTGAAAGTCCCATCAAAATCGTTCCGGCCGTTTCAGAGATTAGCCAGAACAGACAAAAATTCTAAAAATTGTGTTTTTATATATATATATATATATATATATATATATATATATATATATATATAGTACCCTCTATACTTTCATATGTATTTAGTAAAAAGCTGTTATTTTGACATTTCAATTTTATTTATTTGTACAGATTGATTATAAATAATACTTGTTGAAAGTCACTTTTTTAATTTACCATCAAGATATTAATTTACCCTTGAATAGTAAATAAGTTGGTGGTTCCGATCACTACCTTTGAGTCTCCACAAAACAAATATGTAGTAGTAATTAGGACTAATCAGTCAATTTTATAATCAAAATATTATAAAAAGTTATTAATAAATATTTTTGAAATATAGAAATAATTATTTTAGTCGGAAGTATTCTCTTTTATTGCATTTATTTGTTAAATTGACCATGACTACTTTTTTATAAGGCGTCACAAAAACAAAGCGAAAGCGCAAGCTGATCGTGGATGAAGTAAAGAACATATCTGGGGAAGAAATGAAGAATCAACTCAGTAACACTTCAGACATTGTCACTACTTTGGACCTTGCTCCGCCTACTAAAAGACTGATGCATTGGAAGGAAACTGGTGGAGTAGAGAAATTGTTCTCCTTACCTGCCAGGCCTATACCTTCACAAGTATTGTTTAAGGTAAAATAAATGAAAATTATATTCTAGTATTAATGGAACCTTTATAAACTATAGATTTTGAAGTAAATTTGTTATACTTTATAATTTTTCGATCAACAAAATACATCTTTAGCCGATTATTTTGTTAGGTATGGGATGAGTAAAAATGCCGATTAGGATGAAAAATGTATGTTATCTTTCACACAGAATGTGTACAATCACGTCCTCGAGCTCCTTATAATTTGCAGATGTACGTCGAATGCTCCTAATCGATTCCCAGTGATTTAAAATAATTATATACTCCGATCGCCGGCGCACGTTTTTATACCCAATAATGATATTCTAGATCCATTCGGTTCATTCGAACATTCCTCTATTTCAATGCGAAAGTACTAGAATGACAGAAATAATAATAATAAATGAATTAGCGCTCGATTACTTCCAAAACCGATGTCGCCACATTTTAACACATACGCAGCGACCGATGCCTGCAGCCGTATTATAAACATACGCAATGAACAATGATATCTAATGTTTCACATTACATTAGTTGGCGAATTTGTCAATTTCGCGTATTACGATAGAACAAAAGCAGCAATGGTAATTGTACAATACGAAAAGTAATAAGTCTACGAAGGTAAATATCATAGTAAAGTATTCGTCTATCATATTATGGATGAAATGTTATGCCTTTATTAGTTGAATTACATGTCCTTGATGAGTTTTTACTACTGATTATGCTGCAGTTCACCATTATAATAACATGAATTCCTCGCGCAACTAGATCATCACGATTTACAATATTATGTTCTTCAAAAAAAAATGTTTTTTTTTTTAAGTTTGGGCATTGTCTATTCTTACGCCCACACATTTTAACAGCAACATTAAGATTGGAACCATAATTAATTTAAGCCATATCGTGAATGCTTGGCGTCTGCATTATCGAGGCGTCTTTCTGGCTAATACAGGGTTATATCTTTGCTGCTGCTTCATTATATCTTAATAAACAATATATAGGTACTTAATAAAGAACATAAAATAAAACTGAAAAGGCTTGACAGCAAATAATACAATTATATTAAGAGGTAGAACTCCTTTTCTGCCTACGGTTCGGTGGGGTATAATTTGCGGCACGTAAGTCTAGCGCTGAACGATGCGTGGAGGGGATGGCTGCGTATGTCGTATTAGTACGGGGGACGGAATGCAACTGGAAAGGCAATCAGCGCATGCGAACGATACTCACGCCCGCCCCGCGACTCGCTTACTACCCCATGACTTTCGTGCCGCTATTTATAGGTGCCCTCTTACCTATTTCAGTCTGGACTGGACGGTGCTCGAGTGCCCACACAGGCTGTGAGATTTTCCACTGTAGTCCTCTGATGTGGAAATGTATTTGTAGCCATGTTTGTTTTGAAGCTGGCTGCAGTTGTTCATGGGCTGTAGTAGCCATAATGTATCATTTCAGTGTTATAACTAAAAACAATTATAAGAATAAGAACAAAAGCATAGGAAAACACTATGCTAACTGCACGCTTTTTCTGTGAAATTGAACGCATATATTTCTTGAATTTCAGAAATATCAGCGCAATATGACATTAAGAAGCGAAGCAGAAGAGGTTGAGGCAGCACGATCGCCAGAGCCCGAACCCACGAGACGAGCGGGCCGGAAACGTCGCCATGAAGAGGTAACCTATCCGCCTAATTTTTAGCTGAAATAATGTTGAATTGGCTACCCACAGTATTTTCTCCTTTTTTAGTGTTTGTTACATGACTGATATTTTACAAAACAGATAGTGTATATACTGTTCCCATTTATAAATTGATGACATTAGCCGTTTTTTATAATTAAATTTTTATAAATCAGTTACTGTCAAGTGTATTAGTCAAATACGTAAAGGCCATGTTAATCCAGGACTTGCGACAAAGTCGCCATCAAACCTGGCTGCGCGGTACGCTCTGAATAATTTTTATTTAGTGTAAAAAGTGTTACCTTCTACACCAGGAATTTTGCCTGTATCGTGGAGGCAGATTATAAACATTTATTACTGGTTTCGTGCGGTATACGAATCCGTACGCAGTCCTCGGCGTCGCAATTCGATGTTAAACCACTGCGCCATGAAGCCGTCAGTGATGCATACTACGCAATTATAGCGCCATCAACACCACACACTATATGTTGCTCCACTTTACCATTTATTACAGTTGTTTTGGAACTGTTTGAGTTTGTTGATGATGTCCGATATTTTATTTGTACAATTGTTTTACAGTTAATACAGCCTCCAGAAACACCGGCACCACCACCAACGGTAGAAATGGAACCACCCACACCAGTGCCACAAGAATATGAACCATCAGTTGGTAAGTACTATTTTAAAATATAACCTCATTTAATTTTACCAATAACAGGATTATTTCCTAACTTCATTATGCTTTCATTCATAATTATTGAATTCGCTAAATAATACTATATTTAAAGTTAAAATAACAAATTTTAAATATTTTATATATAACAAATGTTAATAACATATTTTTTAAATGTATATATGATAATGATAATCAAAATCATTTTACCTACTAGAAATGTTCTTATAGCGGCAGCAACTAGTCTTGATATATTTTTTTATTGAGCAAGAAAAATTACATTATCATTTTTATGTAATATATAATTTTGTTATATTTATTTCCCAGTAAATAAAAAAATATCATATATCCTCATAACTTTTTTTTGTAGTGCACAATAAATTTTAATTAAAATTTTGTACAAGGTACTTCTAAAAATATGAACAAAATAGTTTTTGTGTGTTTAACAAATATATACATTTATACAATTAAAAAAAATAAGAGATAGAATACATTGTACAGTCTTTCGTATTATCTCAGTCTCCTTTTCTGGAGGTTTCTACCATGTGGAAACTGCACACATGTTTATTTTGTTATATTTTCGTATTTATTAGTAAATTTTATAGAGTGATTATCTAAAACAATTTATGCAAGTGGATATTTTCAAAGAAAACATTTTACTTGTGGTGCTTTTCAACTATCTGGGTCAATTAGATACAAATAGATACAATCTGTGATTTTGATATCCTTTATATCCTTACGAATAATTATAATTAAGTTAGTCTAGCTTCATAGCTAGTGTCATCACCATGGAATACTATAATACATACATAATAGAACGTGGGATTGGGCGGAGCCCGCGTAGCCACTAAAATGTCACTCACACGTATAAATGTCAACACGAGATGTGTATTGACGTTACAATCGTTTCCAAATTTCGCATGCAAATTATTTAGAAAATGCCAAATTGCACGCTATTTACAAATAAATACGTATTAAAATTTAAACGATTTTTTAATGATGATCTTGAACATTAATCAAAAGTATAAATGTGTAAATTTATTCAGTCTGTCAACACAGTGAATCGGGTTTGGCGACGCCAAGCCTCGTACGAAATAGAGTTGACAGTCATTCTATTGTGTATTATAGTATTCTATGGTCATCACTATACATAAGCTGTCTAAGGAACAACCATGGAATTGAATGATAAGGAGGACTATCTTATAATGGCTTAAATTAAAAAAGTAGTTAAAAAATATTTTATATTTAGAATATGAGCATTATATTATAATAAGCTTACAAGAGATTAAAAAAACCCAATAGTGAAGCATACTAAGTATGTCAATTGAGAGGTGAAATGAAAAAGTCTCGTAACAACAAGAGCTATTGGGAACATCATTATGAATTGAAGGTCAATTTTTAACATAGTCTAATAAAATTTCAGTCAAAATGAAAAAAGTTTTAAATTATTAAGATTTCAAAATAAACAAGAAATTAATAGTTTTTATTTTAAAAATTACTAAAATTATGTAACATGTAACGCCTACTATGCCACGGTTTCTTAATTTGGAAGCAGTCATAACTATCTTTCGGTCTAAAGTAGAAACTTTAGTACATTTTAAGGATGTAAAAAGAAAATGTATAAGTCAGATAATAATCAATCTTCCTATCTTCCAAATTTAAGCCCTGTTGGCATTAATCACTATCGTAATTGATTTTGATACATTATATGCCGAAATGGTACTTCTTACTTATACACTACATACATAAGTGCACAACTATTAACAATGCATTAACGGTGTGGTGCATGGCTAGCCTCCGAGCGTGTCTTCGAGCCCGCTTCACCGCAGAGTCCGCGTACTGAAGACGTTGAAGCACCTCAGAC
Source organism: Parnassius smintheus behrii (assembly GCA_036936625.1). NCBI lineage: Eukaryota > Metazoa > Arthropoda > Insecta > Lepidoptera > Papilionidae > Parnassius > Parnassius smintheus. The sequence continues at coordinate 12,411,341 of JAUPFT010000014.1, forward strand.
TCCCGGTATGTATATATCTACATAACCCACACTCCATCAAACTAAACATTTGTGTTACAATATTACCTTTCATTCCGTAAAAAGGAGGGTCTTAAACAAGCATTTTGTAAAGGAGGGTCTTATTGAACTTATTAGTTATTAATTTTGTTTAAAACAATAATAGTGAGGAAGTGGATATTTAATCATTGCTCTCTTGTTTACACAATAATTAACAGCAATAAAACAACGTAACGCGTTACACATAGAATTTATAGCACTTAAGATTCCGTTATAAACAACTCATGTAGTATATGTGATGGAGGTCCATTACATGATCACTCCAAAATAGATTGAGTATCCAAAACCAACAACAATACTCTTCTTAGCTTGTTCTCGTGAAATAAAACAATATGGCCAGTTGAATGACTGATGGAATTGCCCAGGACATCGCCTACGTCGCATTTTATTCTGCACAAACAAGTGGAGTTTTCGAGTTCTACCCTCACTTCTATTTATCTCTTCTTTCGACGGACTATATGAGACACTAGATAAACCTAAAATTAGGTAACGAAATCTAAACATCTTTGTAAAGGATGTGTAATAGAATAAATAATAAAATAGCTGTGCACTCATCAACCCGCCGGCCAAATATTTTGAGATATATTAAGAGATGCAGGAAGTCGTAAATCTAACAGTGCTGTTCTTTGTGGCATTTCTTGATGGGGCCCTATCTTTAACAGTGGACTTGTGATGGTGATGATATTATTTATTTATTAGGATATTAAGTTTAAGCTAGCCGTAGTAGCTGAGATGGTTAGCGCTCGCTGTAATTTTCACAGCACGTGAGCTAACCGGGTTCGATCCCCGCCGGCACCAATAAAATTGTTAATTGCAATTTTAAGTGCTGATTTACTACGTGCTCGGCGGTGAAGCAAACGTCGTAAGGAAATCTGCATGTCTGAGCAATAAGCGTATAAGACATGTGAAGTTCGCCAACACGCATTGGGGCAGCTCGGCGGTCAATTCCTTGCCCTAAAACCCTCTCAGAAATGAGCGGAGGTCTGTGCCCAAGAGTAGGACGTATATATAGGCTGTAACTTTTAACTTTAAGTTGTAAAGCATTAGTACAACTACTACTATACTAAAATAAACATTGTTTCCATTTCATTACATTCTAATTTTTGTGTACTTGTAATTTTTTGAGCTATTTTCGTCACCCGTGTATTTTTATATGATAGTCATTGTAGAAGTAGTATATGGTACTAATTAGTTTATTTGTTACTCTGTAGGTGGCATGCTGAGTACTTTAGGTCCACCCTTAACTCCCGGTGTGTTAGGGCCTTTAACACCTGGTACCCTGCTTGACGGAGGTCTGACGCCTGGCGGCTTACCACATGGAGCTATAACGCCAGGTAATTGACACATTAATTTGAATATGGTGTTTCATGATCGATTTGGCCTAAGACGACATATTATTATTAAAGTTTGCTTTATCCAAATCCTTCATTTTCTGTTTGTCTTAGTGTTTAGTTCTATGTTACCTAGTGTCGAGTTTGGAACAATTCATGACTCGAAAGTTATTGTTGTATGAATATTGTTTTACATTATCTCTACATTCCATCATTTTATTAGCCAAAGTGTAAACTAGTAAGATATTAAACTAATACTATAAGGTTTTTGGCGCAAGCATAAACTCGCCAAATGAAGTAATGACCGTGATACAGATTGGCTAGGACCATGCTCTGTAGTGTGGAGAAGGCTGGATTCATACATATGTTTCATATGGCCCGGCCACACTAAGGAGAAATGCCGTTAATTATCGCGTTGATGGACGTTGAATGTAGGTGTGGCCAGGAATTAACGCGATAATTTTCAACGGCATTAACAATGCCGTTTCCCGTTTGCCGATAACTCGAGTGGCGGTACATCAAAGGATTAACGCGCGAATTATCGCGTTGAAGCGGCCACACTACGTTTGTCTCATTGTGCACAGTGAGTGCCACGGGGTTGCACGTATGGCTGCGATGGAGTGGAGTAATGAAAAAGCTTTTCGAGATTGAATTAAATAAAATTACTTCAAAAGTACTTTAATTTTACGGTATGAAACTAAGAAAAATAAGCATGAGAAAAAAAAAACAATTTTTGCAGGTCAAAATTCATAGTGTACAGTGGTACGAAACCCTGAGTAGGTACGTGTATCTAATTCGCACTTGACCAGTATTTATGATTGGCTTATTAGTTATTACTTCATTAAAATATATTTACGTTTGTCTTATTATTTAGCTTAAACCATTGGACGTCTTTCTAGTGCATTTTGGGTGCGGGAAAACAAAATAAAACATAAATAGATTTACAGTGTATGTTTCCTGTGCATTTGTAGCATCCACCACCTTCTTTTTCTTTGTATTCATTTTTTCTTTGTTTACTTTTTATTTTATAGGATAGGGTGACAAACGAGCACACAGTCCACCTGATGGTAAGTGGTTGCTGTGGCCCATAGACATCTACATCTATCCTCGATTACGAATCAAAATGCAGATGCGTTATCACCCGTGAGGACTAGGATGGAATGCCTCGTTTGCAGTAAAAAGAGTCTCCGGTTCTCTACACTCACCATACGAAACACACCAGCATTAAGCTACTATTTTACGCTGGTATTCAGTGAGAGCGTGGTCCTTCCCCGGTCGAAACATTTAACAACGGCAAATTTAACGCCGTTCAATGGCAAATTTAATGCCGTTCAACGGGAAACGACGTTGACCGTTCAAGTGTAGCCACTCATCGCGTTAAATTTGAGGCAATAATTGTTGCGTTTATGGGCATTGACGTTGCTCGTTAGTGTAGCCGCAGTAATATTGGTCCATAAAAGTGACAAATTAACCCTTCAATCAACATAAAAATCCCATGCAGTCGCATGCGTCCGTCAAATCTCGAGCGGTCGAATGCGACTTTTATCACCCCCACACATCACTTTAAACTAGAGATGATTTGGCCGGATACCGGATATTCGGCCAGTCTTATCGCTGGATAGCCGGATATCCGGCCGTCGGGTATTCTGCTGAACATTACCGTTAGGTGCATCGCAAGAAGCAAAAAGTAAAGTCAGTGCAAACTGTTCGCGATCGTGACCGTTATATTTGTGGTGTGGTGGGCAGGTATTGCTACACAATACCCGTTTATCGAAGTTTGCTAAAATCTACCTTTCAGTACCTTAAGACTAGACTAGACCTAAGACTTTTTTCTATTTTATTATTATTATTATGTTCGATAAAATGACCTACGCCATCTACCTACTATACGATATAGTAGATGGCGCTATTACTGAAGTGCGCTCAATCTTACAAAAATAAAAATGTGTACCTTGGTAACTGTCTGAAATAAAATTCATATAAGATTAGTATTTGAACAAAAGATCGTTGTAATCTTGTAATTGTACTACTTTATACTTAATGGTATGTAATGCCCTGCATTTGCGATTTGAATGATCGACCGAATGCCCGGTACGTAGTGTTTACTCCCACCACTTCTCGTCATACATAAAGGTTGCGGATCAGGATTTCAATCAAAGCCCTCCCGTAAAAAAGTTTCACTTCAAAAAACTGTGGTTGCCAACCCGCTTGCCAAGCGTGGCAACTGTGGCAAATATCCCCCCTATGGTGCAATCTATAAGAAGGCCTATATGTTCACCAGTGGACTTTAATAAACTGTAACAGTAACGGTATAATTTATTCGAATCGAATTTACAAAAATTATTTATTAACATACATGTTTAAAATATTACATCTAAGATAACAATAACATTCGAACCTCTGACTTCTAAACTAGAATAATCTATGTAATTCATAAAATATGTGTTGCACCGGTAGTACTGTTTGTGGTAATGTTTCGATTGATTAAAAATACTTTTACGGATTTTATCGCGTTTATTTTACTATTATTTTTAATTCCCGACGTTTCGGGCGCTTTCCAGCACCCATGGTCACGGGGGACTGAGATGACCTGACGTCCCGATGTCATTGTTAAACCCGGAGTACCTTCAGCTTTTTTAATTATTGTTTATGGTAACGTCGGGAATTAAAAATAATAGTAAAATAAACGCGATAAAATCCGTAAAAGTAGTTTTAATCAATGTGTAGTGTTTGCGTAAATAATACAAGAAATCATAATGTTTCGATTGTCGTTTGCAGTTTGCACATTCAGTAGCAAAGTGTTACTATTGATACCGATATCTGAAAACGCCCATGCTTACTGCAAAGTAAAATGACTAACAAACCAGCTGTAATGGTTATTTAAAGCGTCATACATTAACGCCATAAACATCTACATATTTTGGAATTCAAATATTTGTTATTGGATTTGGGTTGATTTGAGTAAAAATACAAAACAATAATTATAATAAAATCAAAAACAATAATTTTGTTATGATGTAAGTCACAGACCTGTTATTGTAATATCCAGAAGGGTGCTTAAGTTGTAAGATATATCATACTTTAAATTAACGCCAAATGTAACACTTAACTTACTATAAATATTTTGAATCTGAATTTATGTCCCAACATTCAGTAATAGATTTATTATAACTTGCCCATAGTCTAAAAGGTACAATTGAAACAGAAACAGAAAATGTTTTATTCAATATAGATTATAAAAAATACTTATATAGGAAGAATTATAAAAAATACTTTAGAGGAATATGTTATAAAATTTTTGGATTCACATGTTTTATAAGTATATATTTTTGTTGTACTAATAGGCGGACTTCCACATGGCGGCATGACTCCAGCAGGACTCCAGCACGGCGAACCGCAGCCTATGGATCTGGGTCTGGGAGCAGGTGACATGACTGTTATTTATACACTTAAACAATTCTTGACATATTATCACTAGCTATTTGAAACGTTTCATCAATCCAGGACCATTTACATACCCAGAAAAGTCATATTGTTTATGAGGTGATTGTTTTCAAACTCTATTACAATTTTCGAAGTACATAGATTCGATGTTGGTACATTGAAAACGAGTTTGAATAGTTACTAATGTATAAATAGAAATTGAATTTTGGTTAATAATAATTTATTAAAATCTCAAAATATATTTATTATGAACAAAGTGTTACGATAGTTGTGATATTAATGTTTATTTCTGTTCACTTTATTTACTGATAATATTGACTATGCAGGGTTATTTTTCAAGGACTATCCAAATTTTATATTTTAAGTTCAAATATACAAATAATGCCTCTGACTCGTTGGTCTAGTGGTTGTAGTAGTGCGACTGCTGATCATGAGGTTCTGGGTTCGAATCCCGCGTCGGGCCAAAAAATTTATTATTGAGTTTTTCCGTTAAGAAATTCTCAGTAGTTGCCCGGAGTCAGGAAGTTGGCGGTGTCTCATCCCCGTGCCTCGGAAAGCACGTAAAGCTGTTGGTTCTGCGCTTGATCTCTCTCTAGTCGTGTCGGTGTACCGTCCCATCGGATTATGAGAGTGAAGGAATAGAGAGTGCACCTGTGCTTGCGCATACACTTAGACACTATAATCATGTCCTGCGCCGATGGCTAGTCTCCGTTAAGGCAGGCCGCCGTGGCTGAAATTCGGTCTGGAGGACGTTATTATTATACAAATAATGATAAATCCGTAAAAACTAGTTTTATTTAAAAGTATATTGCCAGCTTCGGAGAAGAGGCTCTCGCTATACACGTCTAGCTGGACGTCAGAGGTTAAAGTGTACCTCTCTTATCCACTCAGCAAGACGCGACATTCCGGGATATCTTGAACTGTTACGACTCCACCACTCAATTGAGCTGACAACGAAGCGATTGCCTATACCACCCAAACTTCAACGAAAGAAATGATCGGCTTGGCAGACTACTGGGCCAATGTCATCGTCAGCTTATACAGTAGTGTTCGCGGTTCAAACATTTTCTCTCCGTCATTAATAACTAAGCGACACTCACTATCTACGAAAATTTAAAAATCGCACACTCGTATGTAATGAGGTCACGGTCATCACTGTCAGTCAGCTGTCGGGCTGACGTAGGTATCTAGCGGTGTAATACCTGCAGTACACTGCTCGCAGAGTTGAACGAAGTTGGGCAAAGACGAGTGTGTACAGAGACGTTTCGCTTCACTTCGGGCAACCACGCCTCGCCTCGGGTGACTTCAGACCGTTGTCGGTTTCTTCCGCCCGAGTAAAAGGACCGAAGTTTCGAGCACAAAGTGATCCTGTGCTGTACATATTCGGCTTACTTCTATAAAGTTAACGTTGTGTTGTTTAATTTAAAAACGTTTTAATTCGATTCAAATTGCTTAGGCCAAAAATGAATTGGTCACAATAGCAAATACTATTGTTTTTGGAGTTGCTCCAGGGCGAAACGGTAATATGGGACCCTGGAAATGATTTTTTTTTGCATTAAATTTACGCACATAGTTAAAATACGCAACAGTGCACAAAGCAAACAGCTGCCACTTGTACGTCCTCCATCTCGCCTAGCGTGTAAGCGACTAGTTCCTCACGAAGTAGAGCGAGTGTGTACAGGGGCTCCTCGCACTTTGTCTGATCTCGGGGAACACTTCGGGCGAGGAACTTCGCGAGTAGTGTACTGCAGCCTCTACGGTTAAGGGAAGGGAAGCGTGCGGGAAAACGCACGACAAGGTACCTATAGGCCGCGCAGATAGAGAATAGATCTGAAAATGGCGGCGGGTACACATGGTACGGTTGGCAAAACAAGTTCTCAAACATCGATTTTTACTTGTTTATTGACTTTTTTGTTACAAATTATTCTTTTTTAATATTATTAATTAATAATAGTGGAAATAATGTCCAAAAATATTAATAAAATAAATAAGGAGCAAGGGTACATATGACACTGGATTTTGAAATTTGTCTTTATTAATTCCTATTACAAAAAACAATCAAGCGTAACGCAAACAAATAACAATCAAACTCAACAAAAATAACAATCAAACTCAACAAAAACAACAATGAATATCAACGAAAACAACTAAAAACGGAACGAATTTAACGATAACTCGGAGTGCGTCAAGTAGCGTGGAAAGCGAATCTTGACTGACTATTTTTTTGTAGCGCGTATTTCACTGTGTGAGTATAGACAGCGATAGAGAGTGAGCGAGAACGCATGCGAGCGGACGCCATTTTCAGATCTATTCTCTATCTGCGCAGCTTATATATATGTAGCCGAGCGACCATTACATTAATATATGCTAGCGTAGTAAAATTGTAGGCGTTAGATATTTATGAATGACAATCAGTTGAAATAATGCATTACCACGCATTTTGAATTTAAAAGATATGAACGACAGAATGTTTTAGATTTTTTTATTAATTTTTTCACCATTCGCTTATATCACTTGTTATGAGCCTTCTCTGCAAATTTTTGACATACATTGCCAAATAATAACATAACTTATAGTTTAGTGGCGGCTGAAGAATATCCTCTACCCCATATCCTCTACCCCATATCCTCTACCCCATATCCTCTACCCCTTATCCTCTACCCCATATCCTCTACCCCATATCCTCTACCCCATATCCTCTACCCCATATACTCTACCCCATATCCTCTACCCCATATCCTCTACCCCATATCCTCTACTCCATATCCTCTACTCCATATCCTCTACCCCATATCCTCTACCCCATATCCTCTACCCCATATCCTCTACCCCATATCCTCCACCCCATATCCTCTACCCCATATCCTCTACCCCATATCCTCTACCCCATATCCTCTACCCCATAACCTCTACCCCATATCCTCTACCCCATATCGTCTCGTGGGTGGCGTAAGAGGCGACAGAGGGAATCAAACTAGGAGGTGGACAGTTACACCTTCCTTATAGCAACTAGAAAATAAAATACTGCATCAATTATATAAAGATGTAATTGACGGCCGTATCGCTTACAAGCGATCTCTGCCAGGCAACTACGTTGCAGAGGATATAATGACCTGTGGAGAAGGATAAGGGTATACACAATTTACTGGAAAATATACACGTACAGTATTTATATAAATAAATATTTACGCAATATATACATTTAAAGTACATAAATATGGAAATATTTATACAATAGGATAAGATAAACGAGTAAACAATATGTAATTATAAGTAACAATAATAATAAAGGAATATTATTTATAATTATTACGGTATAGGTAATATATATTAAATTGATTTAATCTGCTACACTTTTAGATCTCTAAGATCTAAGAAATATATTTTGTTGATATCCAGACAGCATGGGATAGTCTATTCAAATATATTCCTATTTTTTTCTGAATAATGTCACTTTACACTTTATTGTCTAGTTCGGTTATTTTAATCTATCCTTAACGTAATAAATTTCATAGCGTAGGAAAGAACAAATATTTTTTGTACATTTTTATGGACTGCAGTTTTAATTTTCGTTCACAGGTATGACCCCTGGTGGTATGACGCCCGGTGGTATGACGCCCGGTGGTATGACACCCGGTGGTATGACCCCCGGTGGTATGACTCCCGGTGGTATGACCCCAGGTGGTATGACTCCGGGTTGTATGACTCACGGCCTGGGTTTAGAAAGCGGAATGACGCCAGGTGGTTTCGTTCATGGAGGGCTAACTCCAGCTGGCCTTCAACACGGCGGTATGACACCAGGTCAGTTCATCTTTACTTATAATTAAAAGATTTTTTAAAGCATAAGGGTAATAAGCAACCACAGAGTCCACCTGATGGTAAGTGCGTACGGTGGCCCATAGACATCTACATCTATCCTCGGTTACGAATCAAAATTTAGATATGTTGTCACCCGAGAGGACTAAGATGGAATGCCGCATTTCCAGTAAAATAGGTCTACAGTTTTTTAAAATCACCATACGAAACACAGCAGCATTGAGCTGCTATTATACACTGGTATTCAGTGAGAGCGTGATTCTTCCCCGGTCGAACCGACCCATTCATGCTACAAATGTACTACCAATATACCTGCAGCATGGCTCTACCATGTAAGAAATATTTATGTTTAAATAGAAGGTTAAGTTATTAAGGAAAAAAACATTATAATAGGGTGTGCGCCTTATGCACTGCTAAAATTACTAAATATTCACAAGTACATAACTTGTACAAAACATGATAAATTAAATTATTCTTTTATTAACTACAGACCATTAAGTCCACTGCTGAACATAACAGATATTTGCCAAAGTTGCCACGTTTAACCGGCGGGTTGGCAACCGCGGTTTTATTATAATTATTATAGAGTTGTTCTAATTCTCTCTGTCGTCTCTTACTACACCCACGGGATGGAATGGGATAGTGCTCATTCGAATGAGCTCTGTTTATCCTTTGTCGAGTTAAACTGTGCTTTATCTAATTTTCACAAATTTTTGTTTTACATCTTGATCTAAAATAGCTATTTATTTAAAAAAAATTATGTTTAATTTGCAAACATTTGACACTAGGCGATCTAGATCACGGAGGAATCACGCCAGTGGGGCTGGAGCACGGCGGGATGACACCATCGGGTGAGTTTATATTTTAGAACTCGATTAAAAGTTAATGGCCGCTTAATTTAGGCGGCTCAAATTAGTTGTCAGTGTGTGGCTTTGCACAGGTACACTCAGGTTGACAATAATATCTACTTTTAGTAGTTTTTTTACGTAGTGTACTAAAGTACACTACATACACTTACTATAAAAGTCCACTGCAGCCGCCGTTTTTTTTAAAATTATCTTGAGTTATTTTTGGAAAGATGTCGCTGTCCACATAATATAAAGAAAATAAACCCATTATTGGCTGCATGTTTTAGTAAATTATCTATTTTACGGCAGCTGTGGGATTTGAAAATTCATTAAAAAGATAAGTAAATGTTTACCTGCATTATGCATAAGCTGGTTCATTTATATTATTGTATGTGTTGTCGTTGTGCCTATAGCTGTGTATTTGCCCGGAATTTTCATGTATTTTATTAAAAAAAAAACAAATCAAGAATAATTAAACGGAACGAAAACGCGAAAAGTTGTTTGATGTACATGATTTACTGTTTCACAGCCCTTGCACCAACTTCACAGCTGCCATTTAGGTTGAAACATGATCTAATTTACCTTCTATTATGCACAAGATCTGAAGATGTATTTATTTAATTTATTAATAGGTACATATCATTTAATCATCTTGCCAACAATTTGAATTTGATTACAGCTGAAATTATTTTTAGAGGTAACTTACTGCGTGCTTATCAATTATGGAAAACATGCGAGAGAAAAATTTTAAAATTATAAAAAAAAATATAAAAAATTCTCATTATCAATTTTCTTTGGGTATATGGAGAACAACTAAGTTCCACCAGTTCACACTTAAGATTGTTTTTTTTTCTGCATTTTCAGTAGTTTACTCCTTTTCTTCCCGTAGACAATCCCAGCTTCAGAGGAAATACGCCCTGAATAAACTCTTTCTTCCTTGCCGAATACTTTTCCCTAATATTCGTATATTCGGCCAGGATGCTCGCAGAATATTCGGTATTCATCATGTGGCCGAATATACTATTTGTTGCATATCTAGCTTATACGAGTAATCTCCTGAGGCTGGTTGTTATAACAAATGCGTGAATTTAGTATATTCTATGTCTCACAATGGATATTGTATGAAGGTACAAACAATAACTATAGATGCATCTTTTGTTGCATCTAAATATGATAGTATAGTCACTGGTTGGTTTTTAACAAAGTGGGGCCTATTCTTTAATGGACAAAGCGTATTCTACAAATCTAGGATTGTCTATGTTTTTGTCATATACACGTCACACCATTATGAAAGATAAAAACATTTTAAAAATAGGTTAAGTCATAATTATGTTAGTTGATAGTAATGAATGATGACGAAAAAATTAACAGCTAGTTTTGGGCAGAATTAGAGATATTTATTTTGATTTTAAGGTACACCACCCTCTTACCTATATCTGCTGCCAAGCAGCAGTTCGTATTATGATTTGTTCCAAACTGAAGAGTATGAAAAATACATGCTGTGAGGCATTCCCACTTAATCCCTAAAGGTGTCAACGTATCTTTGAAGTTGGCTATGGGGTACCATATACTGCAGTGGCCTTTTACCATCAGGTGGACTGCAAATTAATTTGCAACTTTAATTTTATACGAGAATAATATCAACAGAATTACAACATGGTGCGCTACTCCAGCATGGTATGGGCCAGCTGCCGATGATGCCTCAGCTCGGGGGAGAACAAGTATCAACATTATTATCCCGGACGGTACCTACCACGCAGCCGTTGCAACATGACTTACCACACACGGTACCTATGGAACCACTACCATTACATGGATTGGATGAACAAACAGATTATCAGGTATATTATACTAAATATGTTACTCTAATCACTCGGCTACATTATGCTCATCGGACTGCCGCGATATTGCCCTGTCTGTCCACTCACTGCTCTACTCGTGCAATTAATCGCGACGCTTCAGACTAGTTCGCTCGCGTTTTTAACACAATGGATGTTGAAACTGTGGCAGCGTGCGCGCCAACGACTACACAGCCCGAATAGACGCCTAATGTATGTACTTCTGCACCCAAACCTGTCTGTCAAAAGTCTGAAGTAAATTGGTTAAAATCAAGGTTGCGATACTTGCTAATAAGCAAATAGTGATGGGGACTTTAACTAATAAACTTGGTACCAAGTCTACTTAATCAGTACCAGAATTGTATTCTACTATAAATTAGTACAAAATAAAAAAAAACAAAAGAAGTTTTATTTAAGTAAAAAAATTATAATAATATACCTATATTTTTTTGGTTTAAAGAATATTTTTTATTAAAACAAGCTTTCTTTACAATATTGAAATAAATAATAGAATACTATTATGAATAAAATAGCAACAGTAAACTGTCAAGTTCATTTCCGTTTCCTACTTATCTTGACATGGCGTCTTAGCAGTAAAGAGAGCGGGGAGTGCCGTCTATTAAAAATTATATCAATTTTATAATAATTTATTTTAAGAAGTTTCGAATAATTTGATTTAATTATTAAATCAATTAATTCAAATATGGATTAACGTACATTCACTAAAAAACTTACACCTATGTCGCTTATAGTATAAGTCTGTAAAACATGCACGATAACATGCATAATATTTACTTGTACCAATATTATAGTTTTACTGGTGCAGCACTAGTTATAGTTCATTTCAAATAGGATGGCAGGATTCCACTTGAGACTTAGCAATTACAGCTGTAATGTTAATCTATTGTTGTGTGATTATTTTATTGCTTTAACACTTGAAGTTAAGCATCTGTTGATAATACTGAACCAGTATAGCTGGAATGACGAATTTTGGTACTTGAACATTAAAACAAATTAAATTGTAGATAAAAAACCTTTATTACTTTTAACTTAACTATTTTAAATACTTATAACAACTTGTTAATATTTTGTTTAATCAATCACTCTGAAGAACATTCATCGGTATCTGTGTCCTCACACGTATTTATTATAAATGGTTGTATCCGATCCCTCGAAAATTCGTTTTCCACTCTTATGACATGGTCACAAACATTCTTCCAAAAAATGGGATTTGTAGAATTTATTACGTTTCGTACATTTTGGATTACATTTTCCCCTATTGTAGGCGTAACGTTTGACTTACGGACAGTTTTTTTTATTTGACTCCACATTAACTCAATTGGGTTCAATATACAATAATAAGGTGGGAGTCTCATTATCTCATGACCAGCCTCTTGTGCTAATTCATCGACCACATATTTTTTTTCAAATCCCATTTTTTATAAGGACACAGATACCGATGAATGTTCATCAGAGTGATTGATTAAACAAAATATTAACAAGTTGTTATAAGTATTTAAAATAGTTAAGTTAAAAGTAATAAAGGTTTTTTATCTACAATTTGTTTTAATGTTCAAGTACCAAAATTCGTCATTCCAGCTATACTGGTTCAGTATTATCAACAGATGCTTAACTTCAAGTGTTAAAGCAATAAAATAATCACACAACAATAGATTAACATTACAGCTGTAATTGCTAAGTCTCAAGTGGAATCCTGCCATCCTATTTGAAATGAACTATACACGTGCCGGTAATTAAAGAAAAGTATAGCAACAATGAACTGCATTGAAAGGAAAGGGATGCATAGTCTGAAAATATCCGAAGATGTCCGAATGAATAAACGCGAGTTGCTTCTGACAAATATAGGTTGAGCTCTGATTTAATTTTAATTAATGAATTTGGAAATTAAATTTCACTTATCTATGAAAAGTGATGCCATTTTTTTTTGCACATTTAGCTACTATTTTATTGTACAGGTAACCATGTTACGCGTCTGTTGTATTTTATTTTGTAGAAAATTCTCGAGTCACAAGCAAGATGTTCACGGGTCAGGGAAGTGGTCGCTACTAAAGTAGATCGTGCGATCGTTTTCTTAAGTAAGACATATTTGTCTAACGTGTTGACATAAAGTCTTCGCCTTGCATGAGGCGTCTATTCGGGCTGTGTAGTTGTTGGTGCGCGCTATCTGTATTATTACTATAGCTAATTATATCAATGTCATAATAAAGAAATATACGTTATCGTCGTTGAGATAGCTTTTTCTCTGTATCTTCCTTACTCATGTAATAATGTGGCTCAATGATGATAATAGGTACGCTATTTATGATAATAAATGAAGTGTCGTTCTTCCGTAACAATTGCTTGATGAGTTCGCGCTATTATGTGGTCGAGTCGTCGCGCTCATATTGCTAGTCCTTTGACTCTTGCCCAAAAAACCGACAAAACAGGGAGCGATGTGCATGACGAGTATTGTGACCGCACTACACTGCTTCCTTTACTCGTTACTTCTCATGCCACGGGACGAGTGTGTGGCTGGGGCGTAAAACAGTCCTATTTAGGGTTTCATCACTGCCATAAAGTGCGATTGAAGTCAATTACTGTAAAGTAAAGTTACAGCCTATATACGTCCCACTGCTGGGCACAGGCCTCCTCTCATTTCTGAGAGCGTTTTAGGGCAAGGAAATGTCCGCCGCGCTGCCCCAGTGCGTGTTGGCGAACTTCACATGTCTTCGAAATATTCTTTATTCTTATTTCTCAGACATGCAGGTTTCCTCGCGATGTTTTCCTTCACCGCCGAGCACGTGGTAAATCAGTACTTAAAATTGCAATTAAAAATTTCATTGGTGCCGGCGGGGAAGTCAATTACTGATTTACAATTAATTGACTTCAATCGCACTTTATGGTATAAATGATACATATCATTCATATATTTTACAACATACTTAACTGCTTCACTTTTCCGTGAGTCATACATGAACATTTCGATTGTTTGACTATTGTGTCTATATTGCGGACAGGGAAGTTGTTAAGGATATTGTAGTGGAAATGTTTAGAAAAAATTCCCAAGCACTGAGCAGTGATGGAAAAGATCTAATATCTAAGAAATAAAATATTTTGAAGACATGCAAAGCTTCATAAAACTCTTAAAAAGGAGAAGAGACCTTAAACACCTAAATACCATATAATATTTTTATACAGATATAAGATATATTTAAGGCTTTTATAATATTTTGTGTATATTGAATTTCCTGAGATTTTTGTTCAATAATCGCCGTGATTGAAAATGTTCAGTGGTGAAATAATAATTAGATAATTTTAAAAGACATGAATGGGCTTCAGATCTTCATCGGATTTGGTTACAGTTTATTTGAGACCACTGTGGAAGTACATTAAGAAAAGTCTAACAGCAGAAATACACTGTGACGAAATAATCAGTTGTATAAGAGAACATTTTCCGTTTTTAGTTGGTTAATAATATGAGTAATATCGATTGTATTTCTCTTTCATTTCAGACTAGTATGCAAATGACCAATTTAGGATATGACGAACAACAGCCGCCTCCCAGTCCGCCACATGATTATGATTTGCCTCTCAGTGTGGAAGCTGTAAGTATTATGTTCTTAAATTTTTAAATAAGTAAAAACATTCAGCCCACCGCCTCTCCCATAGAAGGAAAGATTATATGATTAATTTAATAAGAATGAGATATAAACAGTCTTTGTATTTAATTTATGAACACATTACTAAGATAGTGAGTAGAAATATTTATTTCTTAATTGTAATGCTCTTACGAGGTCGTGAAACTATTTGACCTCGAGAAGAAGCTTTGTATCATTCACTTAGATTCCCACACAATTTCCATGAAAAAAAGTTCTGCTTTAATATCTCATAAAACTACCTATTTCAATTGACGTAAGTATCAAGTACTTTATTTATGTATGTAGAACGCCTCTCATGTTACTATAGAAATTTCTAGTGAATATACCTAGAGTAATATTATATAGCAGTACTAAATGAAAAAGTTTTTAGTATTTAGTTTTGGCTGGGATTTGATAATGAATCGGAATCGGAATGTTGCTCTTGTAATGATAATGTTTTAATAATTTTTTGAAGTAGATTTTGTTACGTAAAAATGGTGGGATTTTGTGTATTAACCGTCTGCATATGTAAATAATTAGTGGAAGCAATGAAGTAAGTGTTCCGATGCTGATATGAATCTTAAGTTATTTTACCTCCTTGGGCGCGCTGGGATACATATTATCGTCATCGATTGTCTGTTGGCTTAAGCTGCTGTAAAGTACGCTAAGTTTTAAAATATTGCGAAGAATTTTATTTAGCCATTCATTCATTACAGCTTATCAAAAGCTACTGCTGAACCATAGAATACTATAATACACACATAATAGAACGGGGCAGTGGGCGGAGCCCGTGTAGCCACTAACATGTCAATTCACACCTATAAATGTCAACACAATCAATTTTCGTGTCAAGTGTCGCTGCATGCAAATTATTTAAAAAATAACAAATTGTGCTAGTATTGCAAAGTGACGAAAGAACAGCGAGAAATAGAATTCGAATAGAGGAGACATATCCTACAACCAGTAAGTCGAAACTATATTTTCTAAATATTGGAAACAAAAATGGAGAAATATTGATGTGTCAAAAACATTAATCAAAGTCTAAAATGTGTAAATTCGCTCAGTCTGTCAATACAGCTAATTGGACATCAAGCCGATTCTGGAATGGATAAAGGCCAGTGCTCCCAAGCCTAAGTGGAGCGACGTCTCAGCAATGAGTTCGACCACTAAACGCTACTGGGCCCAGTGGGACAGCTTGCTGCTTCAGGATGGAGTTCTGTGCCGTAAATGGGAAAGTGTTCGGGGAGACAGCTGTCATTTGCAAATGGTTGTCCCTAAAGCTAAAGTACCGGGTGTTCTACAGCTGTACCATAATGATTATTCAGGAGGCCATCTGGGAGTTAAACGAACTCTACTGTAGATCCGAGAACGGTTTTACTGGGTCCACTGTCGAAACGATATCGAGGACTGGTGTCACAAATGTACAAGTTGAACGGCTGTAAAGGGACCTCAGACTCGTAGTAGAGGTGCATTGAAGTTGTACAATGTTGGTGCACCATGGGAAAGAATAGCCATTGACGTGGCGGGGCCGTTTCCGGAGAATGAAAGCGGTAACAAGTATTTCATGGTTGTGATGGATTACTTCACTAAGTGGCCAGAAGTCTTCGCCATTCCAAATCAAGAAGCTTCAACAGTTGCAGATAAACTAGTTCATGAAGTCTTCTGTCGTTTTGGAGTACCTTTAGAGATTCACAGCGATCAAGGAAGGAATTTTGAGTCTCAAATATTCCAGGAAACTTGCCGAGTTATGGGTACTCTTAAAACAAGAACGACTTCTTATCACCCGCAATCTGATGGAATGGTAGAACGATTTAATCAGACATTGGAGAGGTACCTAGCAAAAGTTGTAGACAATCGGCAACGAGATTGGGACAAGCACATACAACCGTTTTTGTTGTCATATCGAAGCGCTGTTCACGAAAGTACATCAGTGACACCAGCTTTCGCAAACTTTGGGAGAGAATTACGGCTGCCTGCGGACCTGATCACCGGGATACCACCTGATGCTCCACGCAGTATAACCGATTATGCAAATGACTTGCGGAACAAAATGAATGACATTTATGAGCACGTCAGACAATCGGGCCAGCAAATGTCTGAGAAAATGAAAACCCGGTACGACCGCAAAATGAACAATAAAGGGTTCAACGAAGGTTCATTAGTGTGGTTGCACAATCCAGTCCGCAGCAAAGGGAAATCTCCTAAGCTTCAAGCTAAATGGGACGGCCCGTACCGGATTGTAACCAGGATCAACGATGTGACCTACCGGATACAGAAAGGCGCAAGATTAGAGAGACTCCTAAGATCGTCCATGTGGATCGCTTGGCGCGTTATTATGGGACCGATAATGCTCGGGACGAGCATGTCTTAGGAGGGGGTAGTGTTGCGTGAATAAGTCAACTAGCGCCATCTAGTGTCAGGAACGAGAGCGAGGGGAGCTTTGCAGAAAATGACATCACAAATCTTTCAACCGACAGCGCCATCCGAAGAACTAAGTTTCTAGAAAATCTACACTCGAACACTCGTCGCTTTGCGCGCATTTACTTGAATATTCCGGATGCTTCATTGCTAATTTGTATATATAGGCGCTGCAAGATGCGATCGGGGTGTATTGGATTTGGGCGAGACAAGCGAAGCTTCGGAGCGGAATAAAGTGAATTAGTGTGTTTAATTATTAGTGTCTTAACTTTAATTTGTGTAAAGTAAATTAAAGTGTTACTTAAGGTAATTTCACGAACCTCAAGCTCGTAACAATATTGTATTGTGGCGCCGATAGTCTAAGATCCCGCTGCAAAATCACTACGTTCATTACGTCGTGTCTCAAACACACATTTTGACATACGTTTATGAATAGGAGAATACACTGATGCGCGCTAACTCTCTCACTTTATCTCGGATATCTCGCGTTTTTAACAGATAGCACACCTAATTTGCGGCTATTTTTTCACAGGTAGCAATGTATCATCATATTAGAAAAAAATAGCTTTAATTTGATATAAAAAGCATCCGTGTAAGTCATGAACGTATAAATAGATCAAAATATTACCTGCTTACACCTGGCTGCGAGTTAGTTGCGGCCGAGTGTGCAACGGCACCTATAGGTTTTAGAATTTTTTAGATGCATTGTTACGATGTGGATGATATTTTATTTAAGAGGAGTGAACGAAGTTTTTTTGGAATATGAATTAACATTAATTTTATTAAAATTACTTGCGGCCACTTTTGACTGGCTGCGGTGTTATCAGTGTATTCTTTTATTCATAAACGTATGTAAAATGGTTTGTTGACTCACGATGTAACGAACGTAGTGATTTTGCAGCAGGATCTCGTACTATGAGGGCCGTGGGTTCGAATCCCGCATGAAATAGTTATTTTAATTGCACGCAAATAACTGTTCCAGGTCTGGATGTTTGTCCTTGTGCAATTTATGTCTGTAATCTGCCTCCATGATATAGGAGAAAATCCTGGTGTAGGGTAGTGTTAAAAAAAATTATTGGCGAAAAGCCAAGTAGTTGATGCATCGACTAATAAAAAATATTATGTACGCAGGGCGAGTTCTAAAGTCCCTGTAGCCAATGCCATAATAAATAAATAAATGTTTTTGTGTGTAGGGACCAGAGGACGGTCGTGGGGGGTGCGGGGGCAGCGGCACGCGAGAGGAGCGCGAGGCGGGTGAGACGGAGGAGCAGTTCTCGGAGCGCGTGCTGAACCGGCGCGCGGCGCAGCTGTTCGCCGCCATGCGACCTGCGCTGGCCGCGCGCCGCAGCCTGGCCTTCGTCGACGTGGCGCCGCCACACAACACCAGGAAGCAGGTGTGAACGTGCGCCCGCACTACTGTGCCGTCTTGAAGCACCCGCCAGGCCGTATCACTAGTTAACGTTACCGTTAAAGCTTTTTAAGCGAGTCACAGGCTACGCAGATACGAAAATATTTTATCTGCGTATAAAGACTTAACTATCTGAAAGTATCACACACTACGCAGATACGTTAATATTTTATCTGCGTATAAAAACTTAACTATCCGAAAGTATCACACAATACGCAGATACGATAATATTTTATCTGCGTATAAAAACAACTATCTGAAAGTATCACACAATACGCAGATACGATAATATTTTATCTGAAAGTATCACACACTACGCAGATACGATAATATTTTATCTGCGTATAAAAACTTAACTATCTGAAATTATAACACACTACGCAGATACGATAATATTTTATCTGCGTATAAAAACTTAACTATCTGAAAGTATTACAAACTACGCAGATACGATAATATTTTATCTGCGTATAAAAACTTAACTATCTGAAAGTATCACACACTACGGAGATACGATAATATTTTTATCTGTGTATAAAAACTTAAATATCTGAAAGTATCATACACTATGCAGATACGATAATATTTTATATGCATATAAAAACTTAACTATCTGAAAGTATCACACACTACGCAGATACGCTAAAATACAAAATGATACATTCACTCAAAATCCTTTAAACTTAATAGACGTGTTTTTGAAGCGGATTGTTAATAACGAAATGGCGTATATTCGCTTCTACTTTTGCTAGACAGCTTGTCAAAATAGCGTTCAGATTTTGATGCACGTGTAGCATTTACTAAAAGGCAAAGGATTTGGATAGAACGTCATATATAAATTAAAGAGAACCGAAGCAAATTTAATTACAATTTTTCAACAATCACCTGTATATATCTGTATGTAAAATCCTATGCCATATATTTGTATGTGCAGATAATATTGCCACTATCTTTCAATACATGTCTGTGTGTTTATCTGCATTGTGTATGTTAATTCATAAAATTTTATAGAAAGCGATACTGAAAGATATGCACTCAGATACAGATATGTTATCGTATCTACGTTGTGTGTAACACATTTAAAAATCAACTTGTAAGCGTCCCCTATAGATATATTATATACGTGGTTGACCCATGCTGCAGTTATATTAGAAGTAGAGTTGTAGCACAAATGGGTCGGCTCGACCGGGGAAGGACCACGCTCTCACAGAATACCAGGGTAAAATAGTAGCTCGATGCTGCTGTGTTTCGTATGGTGAGTGTAGAGAACCGGAGACCGTTTTTACTGGAAACGAGGCATTCCATTTTAGTCCCCACGGGTGACAACGCATTTGCATTTTGATTCGTAATCGAGGATAGATGTAGAGATGTCTATAGGCCACAGCAACCACTTACCATCAGGTGGACTGTGTGCATTTATCACCCTATCTTTAAAAAAAATAAGATTGCCTCACAGGGGTATATTTGCTATAGTTGACTCACTTGGGAAACGGATTGACACCCGCAATTTTATGTTTGTAGTAGTTATTAGGAAGACGCTGCTGCCCATCTCTTGATTTGTTTATCTGTTTCGTCACTCACGACGCGCACAGGATGGTACAGGGCGAAGGTTATTTCTCCACCGCCACTACGCGACGTTATTTGCGCAGGCTATTAGCTGAAAATAAGTTTATCCAAATAAAACTCTCCTGCTTAGCAAACACGTTGATTGTTCTCTTAAAACACTGCTAACAACTTTTCTCCGTTTATTTTCCGTTCTGACAGTACTCGGTGATAATTTTTGACTTAATTATACACACCAAAAATGTGAACCTTTTCTACAAATTATAACACGCAATCGTTAGATAAATGCCTATCCGTCACTTAGTATTATTCTTACGTTCATCACAGATACAAAACGCGTCGCGCCAGCGTGGCATCCGACTTATAGACGTTTTATCGCACGGAGACGGACGAGTCTTATCTATGATTGTAATATGGATAGACACGTGTACTTATATGCGTAACTGCAGATAGGTATAACAAATATGGGGGGGGGGGAATGTTCGACGTCCCAAGGTCATAGTTAACCACGGCTATCTCAGATTAAAATTATTCATTTTTGTTCCGATCTACACAGTATCAGGCCTCTATCACTCTTGCTACCTGCGTGAAATAATTACCTAAAATCGCGACGCGCCTGAGCGAAATAACGCAGTCAGGGCTAGCGCGTTGGAGGCGATAGAATGTTAAAGTTTTTTAACGCTGTTGACGTAAATAGTTTTATGTAAATAGTTGTTGAAATAGTTGTTGAAATAGTTTTTGTTTAGTGTTTAGTATATTTAATTGTAGGTAAAAATAGTTGTAAATGTTTTAATGTGTTTTAAAAATTATATAATATGTATATTACCTATTTGATAAATTATAATAGCAACACGTCGTTCCTACTATAACTGTTGCTTAGATGGATACTAAATGAAATGATATGAAAGGTCAATTTATTAATTTTTTTTGTTAGATAGGTACTCATAGCAAAAAAGAATTAAGTAATAATTTGGTCTACAGAAGAAATACCTAAGTACCATTACAAAAATTAGTTAAAATTACTTCACTATCCAAGTGTTTACTTACATACCTATACTTGTCTTTTGTAATTAAAATATTTTGAGTTATAACAACAAGTGGTGGAAAAGTAGTGCAGTGCAACGTGAACGATTCCTCAGAACTCATTCGCATTTTAGAAAGCGTCGTCTCGCTTGTATAAAATTACAAATAATAAATGTTTATTTTTTTCTAAAGGTATGAAGAGCAATTTTTCAATTTGTGTTGTGCAATTTTCTTTCTCAATCTCAAAATCATCTTAGATAGCATCAGCATCATATCAAACCCCCATTGTCATAAGAGCGTAAGACTTTTCTTCTGTGCTTCACTTGGCCTACGCCTCCCACGACACATAAAATATTTTGAGTCGATCTCTGTATATGTTGGTCAGATCGATTTCGAAATCGATACACAACGTGCGACACGGCTATATCTCTAAGAAAGTTTCAAAAAGGGAAGGTCAGCTACGCCGTTGTCGTCCAGTCGTGACAGTGACGTCATCGCGATGAAGACTAGTGCTGTGGTTTACTACTATTTTATTGTTATTGTCTGTTTTTTATTTATGGACAAAGTACATATATAAAGAGTGGAAGACAGCACAAGATTAAATAAAACATCAGATTATAAAGAGTCATTTATTGTATAAAAAACCAACAAAATCAAGTTATTTTGTGTTATCGATATGTCAACTCTTGGCTACACTATTTTTTTTCGTAGGTATTTTTGTTTACTTTTCGCTTTGGCGTACAGGACACGGTAATGCGTTTTTGGCGTGGCGCTCAAAAGGTTAAATCATACTTGGAATGACTTTCCTTTTTATATTCTTATTACACCATGTGCATTCTATTCTAAACCACACCTATCTCCACGCACGCAAATGATAATTATTCGTCAGCGGCTGATGTACTAATTTTACTTATGTAAATGTTGATTTGTTATAATTCTTACTACAGAGATTATAGGTTTTATATGAATAGTCCAATTAAAAAATAGACTAAAACTTTTAACAAAGTTACGATTATCGCCTTAAAAGACAATAACTTTATTTTAACAGATGGCTTAACATTGCCCAGCTATTTTGACTGTTACGTTAAATGGTTTTGGCTAAGCTTTCTTTTGACATAGCATTGTATGCCGGCGTTTAACTCGATAGTTAACCATTGAGATAAATCAAACATAAACCTTATTGGATATTTCAGTATTCATTGAACCAAAAGTGAAACAATCTTAGTATGCAGGGTGACAATGCATCTGCATTTTCATTCTTAATTTAGGATATATGTAGACGGCTACAGCATCCCACCATCATGTGGACAGTGTGCTCATTAGTCAACTTTATGAATATAATAGTAGTCTTTTCTTCACGGATGTAGTATTATAATACTATATCTGTGAATAAAAAAAAACATCTATCATATCATCGTCTATATATTATTATAAACTGCAAGGAATTTACCATTTTTAAAGATTAACAGTATCAAAGCATTGTTGGTTATATTGATTTATCATGATATCTTGACAGGGTTTTTAAAAATATTGTTTTCATTCTAGGTGGCACAGAAATTCTACAGTTTATTAGTTCTCAAAAAACATCAAGTTTTGAAGCTGGAACAGGAAGAAACATATGGACCCATAACAATATCAAGAGGCGAACAGTTCGAAACGGATGCGATTTAAATATAATAATTGTATTAATTATATTAATGGCAACAAAATATCAAGTAGTTTTAAAAGATTGTAATTAATATAAAAAGGGCGATACAACGCTATGTAAAAAAGATTTTACTGGAATAAGTGGAGCCAACCAAATATATTGCATAAGTCGAGCTTCTGATTCGAGCTCATAGAAACTTTAAATCTTGTGTGAAATGACTTTTAAAATTCTATAAAATTATGAATTTTTTGTCAATTATTTTTAAATACGTAAATATCAGGTAAATTTTATACCTTATAAAATTAACTATGATGTTATAATCAGGTCATTTAAATTGTGTAACTATGCATGATCATGCAATTTGTTTGCCAAAATCATAATATTTGTTTATCAAAAATATTTCTTTATGCACACCTTTGCCTTTGTCCATAGCAATAAACGATTATAAAATATTCTTGGTTTGGCAAGAGAATGTCTTATAACTATTAATTAATCAATTTCTTAGAGATATAGTGGAACAAAATTTCGTTTTGTGGCTTTACACTTCCAGAGTTGACTTTTATAATGGTTTCTATGATCTCGTTTGATAAGCGGAAGTACAGTTTTGATTTTGAAAATCTTTTGTTGGATAGACTTGTAGCATATTGCCTTACTTTGTTTTGATATAGGCTAAGTGAAATTATTGTAAACTACGATTTTTTGTTTAATAGAAACTCTAATTTAGATGATTAAGTATTATTGTTAAGTGCTACTTTGTGAATCCAAAATTGTGTTGTTGCATGTGTTACTGTGAAAATGAAAATTGTGATCATGACTGATACATATTTATAAAAATTCTATTCTCAAGGGAATGTAGATATTAAATGTCAAATCATTATATTTTACGGTCAGATCGACGTTAATAATAAAAAAATATTGTGCGTGTAATTGTGTACAATTGTACGAAATGAAACATCTCTACGACATATTCTTTTATTTATATAAGTAGGTTATATAATAGTATTCTCTGCAGCCCCGGCGGTGAAACGTTACAAGAAAACGTTACGTTTTTTTAATACCGTACTAAATTTCTCCACTACGTCGATAAAGAAGTTTCATTTCAATTTCACTATAAGTTATCGTATTTATTTTTTTGACATATTGTTCTTAAACAACCATTTTCACATATTTAACCCTTCAATCGCAATAAAAATCTCATACAGTAAAAATCATGCGCCCGGCAAATCCCGAGCGGTCACATGCAACCGCACCTACTCACAGCACTTAAAACCATTAAACTTATATTTACTTTTCTATGAAGAAGTTTGGCATTATAAAATCTATAAAAAATTCTCTATCCTGTGGTCTAAATAAAAGTGAGGTTATACTTCATTATAAAAAGATTTTGTAGTAAAGTATAACCTTATGTATTGTATTTTGATAACAAAAAATAAAACAACATACCAAGCGAATGTCGGCAGCGTGAAAATCAAAATTAATAGAAGAAATATTTCAATATATATTACTCGAAATTATTTACGTAAAAAGATAAATTATATTCACACAAAGACTTTCATTACAATTTTGTAATAAAACACTGTATTAAAACTAATTAAACACTAGAAAAAATCAAAAATCAACACAATAACATTCACGCGAAAATGGCGTACGAAATGAACGTAGATCATAAATAAATATTCATAGGATAACGTACTTTTCATTGCACTAGAGGATAGAAAATTTCATACTGATTCTGTAATGCCAAACTTCTTTATACAAAAGTAGTCTTTATATAAGATTTTATGTGTTGAAGTGCTGTGGGTGGGTGCGGTGTCATGAGACCGCTAGGGGTTAGACGGAATATGGCCGCGGTCACATGAAACCGCTAGGGGTTAGACAGAATATGGCCGCGGTCTCATGAGACCGCTAGGGGATTGAGAGTTTAAATGGGTAGACACTTTCAAACTGGTAAATATTTTCTCACATTTGAATAGGGACCATTGAAGTTAATTCCGATTACAGATATATTTAATGCTTTAGGGATTTACTCTAAATTTATAACTCGTGTGTAGTAGAGATGTTGGTTTCATAAAATTTTCTTTTTTATCTTCAAGTTTATTTCCACCCTTATTAACGAACGTTAGCATTTTTATCTGACTGCAATCTATGAAGTCCTCTTTTATAGTTATCAAATTAAATTGTTGGTATAATATATTTTCTCGATTTTTCAATACCTTACGAGGATATCCGAGCGGCATTTAGTCTTTATGAACGTATTCCTTATTTTCAAGATACAATCTATATCTGCAAACCATAAATTAATTTTAGCTTAAATAGACTCACTCCACCGTCCCGGCCCACCTTGCTCGGTTGGGCATAGTGAAGAGCAGCTACTGTACCTACTGCAATAATTCTGTTGGTGATATCGAACATTTCACATTTATGTGAGTGCTTTTCATTTGACATATTAATTCTTGTCAGTGAAATTAGTGACATAGTGCAAAATCAAGTGACAGTGCAAGATCCCTCCCGCCGCCTGAGTGATTGTTAAAAAATAGATCTTATTACGTGCTTCTATATAAATTTATCAAAAATAAAGTTGGGAAATTATAATAAACCGAATAAAAATACTCAAGACTTGGCCTAATCTCCTTAAATTAATATTTTTTAGAAGGTACGAACGAAGCATATGAGAAAAACATACATACATATACAAAGACGCAATCCCTTTTACGGTTCTTTAAAAAAATATTAAGTTTGTCCATTTTTATAGGTATAATTTATTGGAATAGAAGCTTTCTCTTGCGCACACAGATCTCTGCTAGACAGCAATAGATCTGTGAACGAGTCAAAAATAAAAACATTTATCAAATTTTCGCTCACATATCTTCTGAAACACTAATTTCCTGAATAAAGAATTGTTACAGCAGTGATTAGAATGGAGGAACCAATAAATGCGTTATAATCATATAAATCCGTCGATCTTTTAATGTGTCTAATATTAATTTTGAATAGTTATAACCAGTCGTTAGAACACCGTTAGATAAATCGTATGAGTTGTGTTATAGTTTATTCTTATATTTATATTTTCTTTTCGCGTCATTTAGACTATTATCAATCAAATTAATAAAAAATATTTTATTAAAAATAAATGTACCCTGTAAAATTATATGTATAATAAATAGAAATACAAACTACATGTGTAATTTTTGTATGATTCTTACTGATAATAAGCGAATTTCGGGTGTGTAAAAATAAGGAACTATCATAAGATAAAACATAATTTGAAAATATATTTACAAACTCCTTGTAATTTGGTGATATTTTTTTATAAACAAATCATGCGAACATTTGTATTAATCTAAAATAAGTCTACTTTTACATTTCTTTGAGAATGATTATTTTATTTTGTTATATGCGCTTGTTGACGCCAAAAGGAATAAAAATACATCCATATTACTTACATTACGATAGGTAATACGCTGCATTTAATTTGGAGTTATCTAATTCAAATTATGAAAATGTTTTAAGTAACTCATTAAGAATGCCTGGACCTGTTTCATAAATGTAGAGTTATAAAAATTATGTAAAACTCTTATTTAAACGCTTACCCCTGTAGTGTTACATGGATTTTCAACAATAACAGAAAATCCATTTTCACAGAGGTATTCGTTTAGACGCATGTCAAAAACTGAAATAAATTTGTTGATAATAAATCTTATATTTAATTTAACACATTAAATTTTTTCAAGTTTTTGTTATTTCCAAACTTTCGAAGAATCTTTTAATACCTACACTTCTCATTTTCGCCTATGTACGGATAAGTCAACTGACGTCTGATGGCAGCCATATTAGATTAGTCTATTGGCGCGATAGTCAAAAATGGCGTACGGGGTGCAGCTATACTCCATGTAAGGAAATCAATAAATGTTGGTTATTTAACGAGATGAGTCTATAGTCTAATCCAAGGTCTAATTTAAGGTCTATGAAATTGCCGTTTATTATGAAATAACGTAATTTTTTACTATATTTTTATTTATATTAAAGTAATCACCCATGCAATCGATGCATTATTTGCCAACGCAGTGAGTTTATTTCCACCTTCTTGAAGAAATCAGCCGAACGGGAGGCAACAAATTCTTCAAAGGCATTTTGTACTGTCTCTTTGGTATTGATTTTTTGCCCGCCAAGAAGCTATCTAAATTCTGGATAAAGTAGAAGTCTGTACGCACTAAGTCTGGTGAGTACGGTGAATGACAGAGAGCTTCCAGTCCTTGTGACTTGGAGACCGTCCGTTGTGCATTTATGAGGTGGGGTCGCGCGTTTTCGTACAGGAGCAGCGAGGATGAGCGATTGACCAAAGCTGGTTGGAGACGTGCGAGCTTCTTCATCGTTGTGTTCAGTTCTTCACAGTACACATCTGCAATAATGCTCATCGCGTTTGGTGAGAAGCTGTGATGAATCACACCGGCGCGGCGTTAGGGCATTGTTTGGGTGCTGAACCCGGATCCAACCAACTTGCTGAGCGCTTACAATTGTCAAACAATCCATTTCTCGTCGCAGGTAACAATGCGGTTCAAAATTCATTTTTTTGTGTGCCCGTTGAGCAAAGCAAGGCAAGTTTATTCGCGCTGGCGATCATTGAATTCTTGGGGCACCCATTTGTCAAGGGTTTTTACTTAGCCAAATTAATGCAAATGGACCAATTTTGTTTTGATACTAAAGTCGAAAGCTGCGGCTAATTCAGCCGTAGATTAGTATCGTCAGCTACTACAATCACCTTTAATTTGTTGTTGTCGACCAGTTTTCGGACGACCACGGGGTTCATTTTGCAGGTCGAAATTTTCAAAATTGAAGCAGGCAAACCAATAACAGGTTCGTTTGTAGTCTTCGCCCCTTTAACGTCGTTAGGGTTGCCTTAGTCGATGGCATGAACTAACTGGTAGGCGGGATTAAAATGCATGCTATCTCAGGCGACATCACGTGCGAAAGGGATAGACGCTGTGATGAGCAATAAGAAGCTAATGCACACACACACATACGTACTCCTGAATGACGCAATGTGCAACGGCATCATCGCGACCCACCTATGCGATTCTTTGAATGACAACATACATTCAAACGATATTGAGAGAGCTCCGTGACGCAGTGGCTTAGCAATGAGTGGGTGCGCTGGGGGCCGCGGGTTCAAATCCCGCACATATAGACCGGGAACAAGTATTTGTAGGCCATACAGAAGTTAATGAACCTGAAAGAAGCGAAAGAGGTATGTAAGGATCGTGACACTTGGCGATCTGTTCTCTCTGGCTACCCCGTTAGGGATTGTGCTTGAAGATAAGTAAGTATACAAATACTTGTGTTTGTAAACTGCCTCCACGATGCAGGAGAAAATCCTACTGTGGGGGTAACGTATTTTTTAAAAAGAGAAAAGAGAGAGAAAACAAATTGGTTTTATTAGAACTTATTTATTTATATTTCCTACTTACATTTACCATTACAGGGAAAACCTAAATCGATAAATGTAGCATCTCAATTAGGATTTGGAATTAGGATTTGGAATTAGGATTAGGATTATGATTAGGATCTGCTGTGTGAAACGTAATTATTATGAACCCAGTTTAGTTGTTATTATGAAAGTTCTTATGTGAATTTAAGTAGATGTTGTTATTATATAATAATTTCATTGATTTGCTTTTACTTAATTTTTAACCGACTTCGAAAAAAGGAGGCCGTTCTCATTTCGTTGCTTTTGTTTATGTACTGTTCCCCGATTTCTCGAAGATACCTGAACCGTTTTAGAAAATTATTTTTTTGTTTGAAAGAATATGCTTTCCAGATGATCCCACGGTAATCGATGATGGTCAGGTCAGGATCTGATGAAGGGATCTTGGAGAAATCGACGGAACTCTTCAATAAATGACAGCAAATCAACCGCGATTGCTGCTATCGCGTATATCTATGCATTATTGACGCAACCACACGGTATAATATCACGCCTGTACCCACCAAAGGGACATAAATCTCAACTAAAGGTGCATTAAAAACTTTTTTTTTGAAAAAAAGTATAACCGACTTCTAAAACAAACTGAAAAAAGTGTAAAATAATTTTAATTTTTTGTGTTTTCGTATTTTATTGTAGGTTATGCAAATATTACTGTAGGTACTATATATTCTAAATAGATATTTACTTACCATAGCTAGTTAGCTATAATAGCCCACAGGCAACTCCCCGAAGTATATGTCAGCCAGTGTCAGGACAACTGCTTTTTCGAAAGCGCGACTGATGTGAGTGGGGCTTTTATGCAGGTTAATTACTAAAATAAATAAAAATTGTTAGTTTGTAAATTGTTTATTGATTGTTTGTGTTAAATAGCGGTTTGCAATATTCTCTTAGTACTGCAGGGACAAGCACAAACGTCTATCAAAATAGTAACGTATCTAAACGGAATACTTACAGCACAGACTTCCTTACAGAAGTCCAAAGAACACGTCTAGAAAAGGTAAGTTATTAAAAGAAAACTACAATTTAGAGATCGATTGTAAATCAAATTCACAGTATAGACACAATTAACGAAATATAAAAAAAATGACTTATTTTATGATAGGTAACGCTAGTTGAAAACTAAACACTGTATGGGAATGACATCACTGAACGAGTCGGGTGGTCATTCCAAACAAATAAAAGGCGAGATTGTAGAAAGAGATTCGTTACGAAACGTTTGTAGGCTAGGGGGCTTGGCCTGTTTATGCTATTCATAACGAATGCTATAAAATATGTACAACTTAGAAACTAAATCCTATGTGTACTTATCTGTATTCATAACCCAATATCTGAGGTAGGTTGATGCGCTCCTTATTTTTCATATAGTTCGTATTACTCTGTAATAAATTAAATCTAATCCAAAATATACTATAATACCATAGCAAAGCTACTACTATTTTATTTCGTAGTAGCTTATATAGAAGTATAGTAATATATAAAAATATATGAGTATATCAGAGGTAAGGTTAAATATAAACAAATATTTGCCAAGTGCTAATCGGACTTTCGAGCTTCCGTACCATCTTACAAGATTTAAATATACATATTACTATCGTTGAATAAAACTATTATTTACGGATTTTATCGCGTTTAATTACTTTAATTTATTTTTATTATTATCCCGACGTTTCGGGTGCTTTCCAGCGCCCATGGTAACGGGGGGGACTGAGATGTTTGACGTCCCAATGTCATAGTTAGTCCGGCTACCTTCAGTTTTTTAATATTAATTTTTGGTCCGATTTACGCAAAACGAGCTTATAGTATCATGAAGTCTTGCAGTGGTATGCTTGGGTTTGGGTTTAATTTTGTTAATTATAGGATCCCAAGCAGATGGTAGCACCCAACCATCTTCTCTATTGAAATTTGGATGTTTTTTAATTTCAATAGCCTCGCGTATCATCCTTGGTAGGAATCGGTGTTCTTTTGCGAGAATTTGTGGTTTATCAAATCTAATGTAATGGTGGGGACGATCTTGAACATGTTCGCAGACTGCAGACAGGGAAGTCTGTCTGAAGTAATTAAACGCGATAAAATCGGTAAATAATAGTTTTATTCAATGTGTAGTGTTCGCGTAAATTTAAGAAATCATTATATTACTATCGGTCAAAAAAGCAAAAAAAAAACACGTTTCTTTTTCTAGTAGAAAATCCTTTAATTTCAAGTTTATTTTTACTATTTGCTGTTATAGCGGCAACAGAAATACACCTTCTGTGAAAATTGCAACCATCTACCTGTTACGGATCATGAGATGCAGCCCGCTGACAGGCAGACATACGGACAGCGGAGGCTTCGTAATAGGGCCCTGCTGGTTACCCTTCGGGTACGGAATCCTAAAAAGTACTTAGTTGTCCACTCACATCTGTATGGTTCTTTCTTCAAAGGACCATATTAGCCACCTGCCTGGTTCTCGTATGACATGACCAATGTAATACCTGGACTGACCTCTCTGAGTTTGTTTCGGCAGATGGGGTGCTTCTTCTCAGTTTCATGTTTATGTTGTGTTAGTGTTTTAAAAAAACACTTACAAAACAAATTTTATTTATCATTGACTGCCCTTCTTAGATTCTTATGTACTTACATAAATCACATTAGGTTATTAGGATATGAAATTCCTATACGTAAGCACAATTATCAAAAATCTAAAAATTACCTATTCTAATTAAATTAATAGATAATTTTAAAATTTTCGATAATCGTGCTTATCAATGAGATGTTTTCGTTAGTAAGCAAATTAAAGTAGTTAAGTACCTAACGTACTAACCTGTATCGAAAGTTCATTATTATGTACCTACCTGTTTTCAATTTTAACTAAATGTGCTTCAACAAACTTATGGGTACATTTTAGCAGCTATATTCATCCCGGCTTCAGCAAGTGGACACGAACAAAAGGAAGCAATTTTTCTAAATAAAGATTTAGATATGTAGATATTACAACCATAAATAGATAGCAGCCGCTAACCTAGTGAGCATGTGTCGGTGCGCGCTGCGCCCCCCCCCCCCCCCCTCCATCCGTCCTACACTTATCGGGGAAACAATTTGTAGCGAAAGGCAAGATGATTTACAACAAAAACGAGCGCGCGAAATTTTATAAACAGACCTTTGGGAGTCTGGATGTCATGAAAAATCTATTGAATGTATCTGTTCAAAATAAAATTATTTGCATTTTTGAACAACTAATCTATCCCTGTATGGTAACTGTTTTGCAATTTTCGTTCTTCTTATGGTATTTATTTCCGCCCAAAGATGTGTTAAAACTAGGGATGGGCCGAATATGGATTTCACCGAATACGAATATTCGATCGAACGTTCGGTAAAATTTTTACCAAACCGAATATTCGACCGAACATTATTCGGCAGTATTACCTCGGTGCTCCTAACCAATTTATGTCGAAACTTGTTACCGTAAAGGGCGCAGGATTAGCGTGAGAGCCTTCCCCTTGCTCCCCCGCCACACCTGACATGTTATTGCATCATGTATGTTTATATTCATATATCTTTT
This sequence comes from Parnassius smintheus behrii, assembly GCA_036936625.1. Taxonomy (NCBI): domain Eukaryota; kingdom Metazoa; phylum Arthropoda; class Insecta; order Lepidoptera; family Papilionidae; genus Parnassius; species Parnassius smintheus. Next base: position 12,443,393 of record JAUPFT010000014.1, read on the forward strand.
ATTTCGGGTAGAGGTCCACTCATCAAATGTCATTGAAAATCTTTTGTTTTGGGACTTCATTTCCTTTAAAAGACGTATCAGTGTGTTTTTTGTATTATCATGTAGCTCTAAAACTATCCTGGTTATAGTTGTTGGCGATTTCGGTAGATCATAGCCGGATTTTTTGAAAAAATGCCTTAGGTCTTCAGAAGTACAAAATTTGCTCAACGGGATACCATCCGATGCTGCCATTCTAGTCACTCTTAACTCCATGGAAGAGTCGCATACATAATAATCCGTCAGTTTAGTTTTCTTTTGGGGTGCTTCATGTGGGGCCTTACCGAGAATGGGGAAATTACCGAGAGCTACAGATTATATTCCGGATTGAATTTATTTTCTACGGGGGAATACCCGCTCGTTCTGTTTCAATGTTGGCTGGGTTATCATGTCATACTGTTTAAAAAGAGGATGTTGTATGTAATAAGTCGTTAAATTGATTTATATATTATTTTTATTTATTATTAAAACCCTTCTAGCAGTAGTGGGTAGAAATAGGCTAATATGATGATGATGATAATAAGGACTTATCACTTACGTAATTATGGATTTCAACTCTTTAGTTACCTACAGAATTGTCAGAAGTTTAATTTTTTTGCGTAATTACGTAACTGCGTAATTACGTAATTACGGAATGGAAGCCCTAGTCGTCACGCAATAAATATATTGTGCTGGAATTTTTATATTTTATTGACAGCAAAGCTATTTTTTTTCACTATATTTGAAAATGGGACTTGGTCTGTGTCTTGACATACCTTTTCCACAAATTTTAGACCATTTTTTTGATAGTTTTGCAAAATATAACCGTGTAAAGATGACTTAAATTATCTATGGCTTTAATAACGCCAATATAATATTTCCAATTCTTTCTTATATAGTAACGCACAATCACAGTTTCGCCTACATTCCACGTGTCTATATTTTCAATAAAGTCTGTTTCGTTTATTTCTCTTTCTGCTTTATTTTCTTTGCCATTTTCTCAGCCACATATCTTATTCGTTTCTTTGGTAGTTATAAAGTCCGTAGTTTTATTTTGTTTCTGTCCAGTCTTTTCTCCTACGGTTTCCGTACTTTTGGTTTATTTCATTTTCAATCACTTCTCTGTTTTCATGTTTTGCAGTTAAACACACTCTACTTTCCGTCGCATATAGTTTTCCTGTATCTTTGGTGTTTTTAAAATCAGTCTTCTCATTTTCAGTCTCTCCGGTCTTCTGGACTTCTTTCATATTTCCAGTGCAGTCAATATTAGTTTTCTCCTTATTTCCTTCCGTTAAACATTCTTGATCCAGCATAGCAATATCCTCCCAAATGTTCGCCTCTAGGCCATTGACCGTCTCGTCTCCGGTCTTCTGAACTTGTTCCATATTTCCAGTGCAGTCAATATTAGTATTCTCTTTTCTTCCGGTAAATATTCTTGATCCAGCATAGCGATATCCTCCCAAATCTTCGCCTCTAAGTCATGGACCCTTTTTAGCTCGCTATCATCCTCACAATATGTAACATCTGAGTCAATATCGTTGACATCTATAATGTCGCTATCGCTATGTACACTCATATCCCCACTCTCTTCAGTAGTAGGAGATGTAATGCTGCGCAAAAATTTTCTTTTTGCAGGTTTAATGGATTTCTCGTTAGCTTTCCTTGTACGCTTACGATTTTTTGCGTTATAGGTACATATTTTATTCGAAAAAATCTGGATCCCCCATCCCGTATACATTAATCTCTACTTCAGCATTTTGAATATTTTTATTTCCCTTTTCCTAATTCCTACTGTCTGTTAATTTTTTTTGGTCTTCTCTTTGTTATTCCCTTTGGTATTGTATCTGTTTTTACTTTTGGGTCAAGATCCGCTGCTGTGACGCTTTTTCCAGGTTGTACGTCGCATCGTTTCTTCCTTTTTTTTCTCAGTTGTTGGCTGATCTCCTCCTCGAATTTCTTGTAATATTTCAAGTAATGGAGATGATGCCGCGTTATTTACATCTTCGGCTGATGATGTTTGTTGCGGTAGCCGTGACTTTGGGCGATCGGGATTTAAAGGATATAATCCACATTTTTCAAAACCACTTTGAATGTTTTTGCAGCAGTATCATTTTCGGTAATTTTATTGTTAAGCTTTAAGAGTAAATTGGGAAAAGCTGATTTAATAGGGGTTTTGTGCTTCCTGCCTGATGTTGCTTTCCAGTGTGTTAGTATATTACGCCAATAGCGTTTTAACGGTGCAAAGAATGACACGTCTAATGGTTGCAATAAATGGATCGTCTTAGGAGGAAGACACACAAATGAAATGTCATTTTCTTGACAGCTTTTTTAACAGACACGTCCAGAAAAATGCGATGATAAGTTGTCGCCAACAACAAGTTTACGTCCTGACTTATTTTTGAAGTAAGGCATAACTACAGTGAAAAATCAGTCTTCGAAGCACACATTGTCAAACCACCCGCTTTTGGACCTATTATATCGGGTGTTTTCTGGACCTCCTGACGTCCATTGATCCCATAAATGTTCTCATTTATAGACTACGTATATTGGTGGCATCTCGCCATTTGCTGCACACCTAAACATAAGACTAAATTCCGTTTTGGAGTTATTTACGATTCTTTCGGGGTATTTAGTTCCGCGTTTAAATATATATTTTTTAGCACTCGGGTCGTCTGTGAGGTTTGTTTCATCGTAGTTGACGATATTATCCAGGCTTACCCCGTGTGCGGACTTAGAATAATTTTCAAAAAAATTATCAATGACGGTGGTTGCTATTTCAGTGTCCAATGTCTTTCGACAAAATTTTGTGCCCAGTCGGGACCAGGTAAATTATCCTTCATGTTTCTCACATTTTTTCCTATCTTGTTCAAATGCCGTTGAGCAAAAACCCTTAGATCCATTTTATCCACCGGGAAACCCCATTCACTTAGGAGCAAACAGTAATCCAAATTTTGTTAAAGACAGTGAGAAGTCTCCTTTAATGGAATTAGCTGCAGGTTTGGAAGAGGCTCTTTTAGCCTCACCAATACCCTGCAACAGTGCGCCCCAACCTGGGATGAGCCGTGAAGTGGAGGGCACGTTTGCAGCCGAACCACAATCGGAAACGAACCAGGGAGGGGAAAAGAAAAAGTTCGCTAGGCCTTATAAGCTTAGTGGGGCTGCGAGGAAAAGGTACCGAAGGCTGATAGCAGCTGAGATTGGAGCCGAAGAGGCCCTCTCTCTCTGCCAGAAGCCTTGGGACGAAATTGCTCTGCCCAAGCCACCCCCAGTTCCGAAGGCGAAAAAACGCAGTCGGTCTGAGGAAGAGTCCCCCAAAGACCAGCCCAGGAAGACTGTGAAGCTGGCAACGGAGGAGAAGAAGCTCAGCTTCAGTGCAGAGCAGATGCGGCTGGTCCACCGGGCACTAACACAGGCCATCGCTAAGACGGCCTGTGGGTCGCAACCGGGAATGGGCCCAAAATTTTCCGGTTTCACACACAAGCCAGGTTGGATTCAGGTAACGTGACTGAATAAGGCAAGCCAGGACTGGATTGTGGGTGAAGTCGGAAAACTAAAGCCCTGGCCGGAGGCAGAGCTCTCGGTAATACCCGAGGGCGAACTGCCTAAGCCTACGCTGGGCATTACCTACTTGCCCCGCAGCGAAGCCGACTCTCCAGAGGAGGCGGCTGTGCTGTTGAGGACACAAAATGAAGGGCTCCATACTGAGCTCTGGAGAATCCTCCACCGTAGGGACGAGGAGAGTGGGTTCCTAGTAACCTTTTCTCTGGACGACCCATCGGCGGTGGCTCTTCGGAAGGCAGTCGGCAGAGTCATCCTTGGCTTTAAGATGATAACTTTTAAAGTCAGGGGAGGCTCTGACGCGGCTATGGAGCCCGAACCGCCCCAACCCCAACCCCAATCCCCTCAGCCCTCCACCTCTCGGGGTGAGGTTGAAACGCCACCGGTAAGAGTGACGAAGACCTAAGGCGCAGATTTCGCCTCGGTCCGACGGCCTCCGCTAGTGTCGTCCAGGCCGGGGGGGAGGGGAAGTGGGAGCGGTTCGAAGAAAGGTAAGGCGGGGGTCAAGTTCGCAGGAAAAGGACGTCCTCGTCCTCAACAGGCGGAAAAGACCCCTGCCCCCCACGCCCATAAATGGCTAAACCCAAGGGTAAGACGAGGGTCCTCAGAGCAAATCTTCACCATGCAGCAGCTGCTTCTGCCGTGGTGGAGGTTTGCTTTGCAGAGGACAACATTGACCTCGCCCTTATACAAGAGCCTTGGGTTGCCAACGGTCAAGTTCTGGGATTGGCGGCTGCTAGTAAGATTCTTGTCAATACCAAAGGCAGTAGACCCAGAGCTTGTATAATTTATAATAAAAATATCGAACTTTTAGCTGTTCCAGAGTACTGCAACGATGACCTGGTTACAGCCTTCATAAATCTCAAGGGATGCACAGGGGCCAGAGTAATCATTTGCTCAGCCTATCTTCCCGGCGAGAATGCAGATCCTACTATCGAGTTAGAGCGAGTGGCGGAGTTCGCCCGAAAACACAACGCCGAACTTGTGGTGGGTTGTGATGCTAATGCTCACCACACAGCCTGGGGGAGCACCAACATCAACGATATAAAGTAAAGTAACTCACCTCTTACTTTATGATTTTCTCATCTCCAACCGCCTGGTAAGCCTAAACTTAGGTTGTACACCAACCTTTGTAACGCGGGCTAGGCAAGAAGTGTTAGACATAACCTTTGCTACCAATAACATGTCCAGGCGGATAAATGACTGGCATGTTAGTAGCGAAAACTCGATGTCTGATCACAAGCACATTAAGTTTGTGATTGGAGTATCACCGTTCTTTGAAACCGTTACTTTTAGGGATCCGAAAGCGACTTCCTGGGATATCTATAGAGATAGCCTAAGGAGGAATTTGGAAACGTTTCCTAAAAGCATCAAAAAAATTGAAGGTCTGGAGTTAGCGACGGAGACAGTAACCGTAGGTATCTGTGAAGCCTTCGAGGACAGTTTTTCCCGTCAAAACCAAGACCTCAACACGAAAAGTTTCTTGGTGGAATTCTAAGCTGAAAGACCTTAGGGAAAAGACCAGGAAACTATTTAATAGGGCTAAGAAAACCAAAGAGTGGGATATTTATAGTGCAGCCCTAACTGAATATAATAAAGAAATTAGGAAAGCCAAGAGAGCATCGCGGAGGAAGCTATGTGAGGAAGTTGAGTCCTTGCCTCGCAGTGCAAGACTACACAAGATGCTATCGAAAGCTAAACCTAATCAGATCGGGCTTCTTAAAAAGCCGGATGGTAACTTCACTAATAGTGAAACAGAAACATTGGAGTTACTAGCGTCAACCCATTTCCCAGGGTCATACAAGACTTCAGCCTTGAACTCTTTCAGAGCCCTACGAAGGCCTTGCAATGAGGAATGGCGTAGGGCCGCAAAGATAATGAGGCCAAAGCCCGTGCAGTGGGCTGTTGACTCCTTTAAACCATTTAAATAAAGCGGGGAGGATGGAATAATTCCCATCCAACTACAGAGGGGTATCGACATCCTTCTTCCTTATCTGGTGAAAATCTTCAGAGCAAGTTTTGCATGGGGATATATTCCAGAACGATGGACAATTGTCAAGGTTCTATTTATACTTAAGGCTGGTAGAAAGGACTACGCTTTACCAAAGTCCTTTAGACCTATAAGCCTATCTTCCTTTCTTCTTAAGACATTGGAAAAGGTTATAGATAGATATATAAGGGATGTAGCTCTAGCTACGAGGCCCATACATTACAACCAGCATGCTTACCGTAGAAGCAAATTTACGGAAACAGCCCTGATCAGTGTCATTGACAGGGTCGAAAAAGCACTGGAGGATAAAGAAATAGCTCTTTGTGCCTTTCTAGATATTGAGGGCGCCTTCGATAGTAGCCCCACATCACTGCTGATTGGGGGCCTAACATCTAAAAATGTTGACCCCACAACCATCAGATGGGTGAAGTCGATGCTCTCAAACAGAAAGACAAAAATAGCGCTGTTTCAAACTTCGATTGAGGTTGCAACCACAAGAGGCTGCCCACAAGGAGGTGTTTTGTCACCCCTTCTTTGGACTCTTGCGGTTGACAAACTATTGTACAAAATGGCAGACCTACGCATTGACACATTGTGTTATGTTGATGACCTTGTGATCATTGCAAGGGGCTTTTACCAAAGTACTTTATCGTCAATGATACAAAGAGCCCTAAACACCATAAATAACTGGTGTAGGGATAACAGTTTATCAGTTAATGCTGATAAAACTATTATAATACCCTTTACCAAAAAGAGACGGTTGTACAAATTAGTCCAACCAAAACTTAATGGTAAAGAAGTACCATTTTCCACGGAAGTTAAGTACTTGGGCGTAACAATCAACCAAAAACTAACGTGGAACTCTCACCTTAGCAACGTATGCCATAAGGCAAAAATTGCTTTAGGTACGTGCAGTCGTTTGGTCGGGAACAAATGGGGCTTGCGTCCCAGTATGGTCCTATGGCTGTACAGCAGCATAGTGAGGCCGATTCTCACCTACGCCTCTATTGTCTGGTGTAACAAGGCCAACCAAAAGACGACTGCAGATAGACTAAATAGTCTACAAAGGACTGCCCGCCTAATGGCAACTGGAGCTATGCGATCATTGCTTGGAGCGGCTCTTAATGCACTCCTATGCCTAACGCCCCTTGATCGCTATCTAGACAAGGAGGCGAGGGCTAGTTTGTATAGGATTAACGCCCAGGGCGGTCTCAGCTTGCTCTCCTACAGATTGAGATCCATGCTCGACTCAATTAAGGAATCACCGGTCTTATGCATGATCTCAGATATCATGCGTCCACTATACACTTTTGATAAAAAGTATATAGTGGAAATACCCTCCAGAGAAGACTGGCTGATTGGCCAGGTTATCTGTGAGGTCGGTCGCCTCATATGGTATACAGATGGGTCTAAAATGGGCCTCGAGGTAGGCTTTGAAATTTACGGGGAACGCCCCAAATTCAAACTTAGTATGAATTTGGGTAGATACACCTCTATTTTCCAGGCAGAAATTTTCGCCATACTTCGGTGTGCGGAAATCAATCTGCAAAAACACTACGTCAACCAAAAAATTTACATAAACTCTGATAGTCAAGCAGCACTTCTAGCGCTGAGATCAAACTTAGTGAACTCAAAGCTAGTTGGAGACTGCGTGAACCGTTTAAGCGCCCTGGGTTGTAAAAACAGGGTCGTTTTAAGATGGGTTCCGGGTCACGAGGGTATTGTAGGCAACGAATTTGCCGACAAACTTGCACGGAAGGGCTCAAAGTGCACACAATTTGGACCTGAGCCATTTTGTGGAATCTCAAGAAGCCTAGCCCGATTGACCCTTGAAACTCTTTATCACAATAAATCACTTAAGATCTGGTCTGATACACCAGGCTTAAAACATTCTAAAACCTTAATCAGGGCTTTTGATCGTAAATTCGCTTCAGAAGCCCTGGGATTAAGTAAAAATAAATTGCGCATTCTGGCAAGAGCCCTAACTGGATACTGTTGTCTTAAAAAGCACATGTCCATCTTCGGACTAAGCAACTCAAAGATGTATCGGTTCTGTTCCGTAACGGAAGAAACGCCTCTACACAGCCTAACCGTTTGCGGACCCTTAATGCGCAAACGTAACACTTATCTGGGACACTATCTACTCCGCCCAGAAGAAGTGAAATTGCTCAAGGCTAAGCAACTCCTTCGATTTATTGAAGACATAGGGCTTAGCAGTGAACTATATCCATAGCAGCGATCACAATAGATCTTATAGGTCGCAGTGATACTGGTCTCTTTAACTAGACCTGCATAGCTGCTCGCACATAATTAAAAAAACAGGAATCCACAAATATTTGTTCCTCTTCACTGCTAAATATTGTGGGACGTCCAGCTCTTTCTTGCATTAAATTGTGCTTCATGCAGTGACGAGATAATTTCGATTTAGGGATATTAAAATGATTAAAATGTTTTGCTGCGCTCCTAATTAACATATGTTTATTATTAACTTCTTCCATTGCCGTTACCAGGTCGTCCTTCGTAAATGAATTATAGGGTGTATAATTTTTACCATTTCTGGTATGCCTGTAAGTCCTTTTAATTTACGTCCCATTCTTTCTTCACATTAGACTTGTTCGTCCCTTGAAAAAGAACAATTGAAACATCACCTTAGTATTTCTGAACATATTCAATTGGCAAAAGCCGGGTTATTTGGGACGGCCGGTCCAAATATCACCTCAACTTTTTTGAACTCTAACCGGCCCAAATAACACCAAATGCTGTCCTAATATCACCGTTATGAAAAAAATAAGAAAAATCTAATAAGATTATTGTTTAATCTACTAACAGATATCGCATTTCAGTCCTGAATAACTTTACTTTTCGTCCATCATAATGATATTCTACTTACGTTTATAGTTTCTTTAAACGTAAGTAGAATATCATATATATTCTACTTACGTTTAAAGAATATAATACGTTTAAAGAATATATATAAGTGTCCAACTTTCATCTCCAGCCTTTGGGCTGGAGATGAAAGTTGGACACTATAGAAACTGAACAAAAATTTATTAATTCAGAAACCACGCCTTTTTTTGCGGCACATGCAACAAGATAACCTCAAATGTCAAAGTGTCGAAATTGTTGATGGATGTAGTGTTGATAGATGTTTTTTTCCCTACTATTAACCTAAAACCACACATTGCCATATGAAAACAATAATTTGGAGTGTCCCGAATAGCATCGGAGATCCCAAATAACCCCGGTTTACGGTATTCCATAATTACTTGAATTTTAAACGCATTTATGATGTCAAAAACATTCCGATGCGATGAAAAGATAACCATAATCAACAAACAAATGAAAATATTTGAAAAAGAATTCTATGTTTTTAAAATAAAAATAATTTGAAACTAGAATTCTTAGCCAAACAAAAAATATTTTGAGTTGAAATGGCCAGTACTGCAGAACGGCATTCATAGGTAAAGATTATATATTACTCTATAAAAAGTAAAATTACAGCCTGTATATACGTCCCACTGCTGGGCACAGGCCTCTCATTTCTGAGCGGTTTTGGGGCAAGGAACTGTCCGCCACGCTGCCCTAATGCGTGTTGACGAACTTCACACGTCTTCAAAAAAATTTTCTTATTTATCAGACATGTAGGTGGTAAATCAGCACATAAAATTGCAATTAACAATTTACATTGGTGCCGGGATTGAACCCGGATTACTCGCGTTCTGTTATATTCATAGCGAGCGTTAACCATCTGAGCTACCACGGCTCCGCACCTCAGTTAATCACGACTCTACTCTATGGTAAGACTTATTATTAAAACGGAAGTTCGATTTGTTCAAACGTTTCTTGCATTATGAACATAGATTACTGTATATATACTAGATTATGAAAAACGCGCGGGAGGACGACACGTCGACGGCTGGTCGGGCCGCAGCGACGCGGCGGCCACTCGCTTTACGATACTCCACCGCGGTCGGACGACGACACTATTTTATTTTATAATAATTTTATTAAGTAGACCGGGTTATTGTAAAGTACGGATGATTATATCAGCCCTATAAGAATATACAGTATACTTTCATTTTAGCCACGTCCCAGGACCCTAACATTGGTCCTTTAGGATTCTCACCGTCTTACATAATACGGTCTTCGCCACGTCTCCGAGCTCTTAAGTGTGGTCTTCAGCTGTGAAATTATACTTCTGCACGGGCCTTCGTGAACCATCACATCCTGCGGAAGATCCTTCAAAGCTACTCGCACGCTCGTGAGCCGGGAACCATCTTGAATTCGACCGTGCCACGGACTTTGGACCCATCGAAAGTTCGAGTCATCGTCTCAACACAGGAAATCATCAACATAATCGACGATCACCTTGGTGAAAGGTTTAGTCATTGGTGAGCCCGTTCCAATTATTCCTGTGATCTTTCCTTCTTTTTCATATATTTAAATTTAAAATAGCCTTTATTTTTAGTGAGTGCTTTTGGTCATATATGCTTAAACACTATCTAATATCTTCCATAATAACACGTACTTACTTCTAAAATCAAATTATTGCATAAGCCCAGCAACAGCATTGCGCTCGAATAACGGGGATCTTGTTTACGCAAATCGCTCGCTTCTTATCTATATCTACCTGAGCCAGCCGGCCGGGTCGCCGCTTGCCCATCTGTTCCTTTGTTCGTACATCAAGGTCAAGTTCACGCTGCATTTTATTATAAAATGGATAGGGGTGATAAGAATCTCCAGTGGAAGGTCGGTTGCCACCTAAGACGATTCGACTTGGCAACAAACAACGGACGCACCCTGAGGACTACCAAGAAGATGCTGGAGCTGGAAGAAGAGATAGACAAGTTGCGCTTGAATATTATAGGATCATCCGAGGTCCAAAGAGAGGGGGAGGACACGGTGATTATCGAATCCGGCGACTTGTTCTATCACCGGGAGGGCGACCATCTGTCCCAAGGAGGTGTTGGATTTATCGTCCACAAGTCTCTCGTTAACAACGTTGTAAGGATTGGTAGTGTGTCGACGAAGGTTGCGTACCTTATATTCAGAATCACCAAACGGTATCCAAATTCATACAGGTCTACGCACCAACATCTAGGTATAACATTTCTGAATATTCTCTATGATATTTCTAGAGCCATGCATTCTTATAAAACACACTATATGGTGTTAATGGGAGACTTCAACGCAAAACTAGGCAAAAGGAAGAAAGGTGAGCTGACGGTAGGTAAATTTGGGATAGGGCAACGGAACACAAGGGGCCAGCAGCTGGCCGACTTCATGGAAAAAGAGGGACTGTTTATGATGAACTCTTTTTCCAGAAGCGGCTCCACAGAAAGTAAACCTGGTCAAGCCCCGGTCATGAAAAATGTGATTTACTTTATTATGACGACGAGACGGCAACTGTTCAGTAATGTCTCAGTGATCGCAAGGGTGAACACTGGCAACGATCACAGAAAGGCACACTGAACCTAAACGTTAAGTTAGAGGTCTGGTCTAAAGAAGTCAACGCTCCCTCCCCCTCGTGCTATAATCCAAAGTCCCGAAACCTTTCAGCTCGAGTCACAAAACCATTTTCAGTGCCTAAAAGACTGCAATGTAGTGGACGATATGAATTTTATGCTCGTGGAAACTGTCCATGCGGTCGGAGCTAAGTTTTGCAATAATCTCCGCAGAAGAATACAAAAACTCTCCGATCACACTCTTAATCTCATGGCAGTTAGACGGAAAATGAAACTGCAGTCTTCAACAGATTTGATAGCATAAAGGCAACTGAGCAGACAGATCTCCAAACGCATGCGCTAGGACTTATGCAAATTTATTACTGCTCGTATTGAAGAAGCGATCGAACGGAACCAGGGCTCCAAAATTCTTTGCCAGAGAGAGCCAATTGTCAAAGCTGAAGAATGAGTGTGGCAGTATCGTTTCCGGGACACCTGAGATTTTGAGTGAGATTGAGAGTTTCTATGAGCAGCTGAACACATTATCGTTGGAGCCACACGCAAGTGAGAGTAACGATCCAAGAGCAAGTCTAATGCGACACTGTTCCGATGATATCCCGGAAGTCAGTCTGAGCAAGAAACGAAGGCTCTCTATCACGTTAAAAATGGCAAGGCCCCAGGTGAAGATGGAATTAAAGCGGAGTTTTTGAAAGCGGGCGGGAAACCGATACTTAAAGTCCTTCAGAATCTCTTGAATTTCGTCCTTCATGGTGGCACTACTCCGGAGGCTTGGTGCAGAAGTGCAGTGGTCTTGCTTTTCAAGAAAGGCGACTGCTCTCTTGAAGAACTACAGACATGTTTCCCTTCTGAGCCGCGTCTACGTGCCGTTTTCGAGAGTCATTACGAATCGTCTCGCAAGCAGACTCGACGACTTCCAGTCTCCCGAAAAAGCCGGTTTCGGAAAGGGCTTCAGTAACATGGACCACATACATACTCTGCGGCAGATTCTACGGAAAACCAAAGAGTACAATCTGCCACTTTACCTGGCGTATGTGGACTATGAGAAAGCCTTTGATTCCGTCGAAATTTGGGCGGTGCTACAGTCCCTTCAGCGGTGCCAAGTTGACTGTCGGTATATCGAAGTGCTGTAGTGTTTGTACAGTAGGGCTACGATGCTAAGTGCTGTTTTCGAGTCATTACGAATCATATTCAACTGCAGAGAGGTGTAAGACAGGTTGACGTTATATCACCCATACTCTTCACCGCTGCATTGGAAGATGTTGTCAAGCTACTGAAGTGGAAAGGTATTGACATCAATGGCGAATACATTACTCACCTTCGATTTGCCGACGATATAGTCTTTATGGTGGAATCGCTGGAGGATCTAAGCAATATGCTTAATGACCTCAATAGTGTATCCCAACGTATAGGTTTTAAGATAAACATGTACAAAACAAAGATCATGTGTAATGTCCATGTCACGCCTACGCTGGTAGTTGTTGGGAGCACTAAGCTCGAAGTTGTTGACGAGTACGTTTGCCTGGGACAAATAGTCCGACCAGGTTAACCTAACCTAACCTAACCTAACCTAACCTAACCTAACCTAACCTAACCTAACCTAACCTAACCTAACCTAACCTAACCTAACCTAACCTAACCTAACCTAACCTAACCTAACCTAACCTAACCTAACCTAACCTAAAGGTTAGGTTAGGTTAGGTTAGGTTAGGTTAGGTTAGGTTAGGTTAGGTTAGGTTAGGTTAGGTTAGGTTAGGTTAGGTTAGGTTAGGTTAGGTTAGGTTAGGTTAGGTTAGGTTAGGTTAGGTTAGGTTAGGTTAGGTTAGGTTAGGTTAGGTTAGGTTAGGTTAGGTTAGGTTAGGTTAGGTTAGGTTAGGTTAGGTTAGGTTAGGTTAGGTTAGGTTAGGTTAGGTTAGGTTAGGTTAGGTTAGGTTAGGTTAGGTTAGGTTAGGTTAGGTTAGGTTAGGTTAGGTTAGGTTAGGTTAGGTTAGGTTAGGTTAGGTTAGGTTAGGTTAGGTTAGGTTAGGTTAGGTTAGGTTAGGTTAGGTTAGGTTAGGTTAGGTTAGGTTAGGTTAGGTTAGGTTAGGTTAGGTTAGGTTAGGTTAGGTTAGGTTAGGTTAGGTTAGGTTAGGTTAGGTTAGGTTAGGTTAGGTTAGGTTAGGTTAGGTTAGGTTAGGTTAGGTTAGGTTTTTTTTTTTTTTTTTTTTTTTTTTTTTTTTTCTTTTCTATTTCACTACTGCTATTCTGCAGTACCTTTCTTTCTGTTGAAGAGTATCCTTTTTTACTGTTATCAATGTTTTTTTTTTTTTTTTTTTTTTTTTTTTTTTTTTTTTTTTTTATATACTTTAATAGTTCCGTTCCGGTTACACATTGTTTCAATATACTATTACATGTTCTTTTTACAGTTATGATATCATCTTCTATAATTAATCTAATTTTATAACAATTCTGAATGTAGTTCTACGTATAGATATACTGTTTCAGACTTTGTAATGTTATTACTTTGTATCTTTTTATTTGTCTCTTATGAATAATTCCTAATTTTACAATAATGTCACCTTAAATAAACAATGTACTTTTGTTTTGGGCCTAATTTAATAATAATTCTTAATATGAGGCTTTGTTTAAACTAACTTGCAATTATTTTTAAGCATAGTGTTCCAGTTATAATGGTTATTGCTTTGTTACTTTGTACAGTTTATCTACACTTATTTATCCTATTTAATAACAATTGTTAAGATTATCTGTTTTAGCTTACTATTAAACATTTTACTACTTGCAAGTTATTATTAGCCTAACGTTATCAAAATCTATGCTTATATCATACTATTATTAGTTCATTATTATTATTTTAGTTAAATTCACACTCATAATGGTTTTATCGTAGGGACATTACAGAGACATAAATTTATTCTACTATAGTACTCCCATTCTCTTTGTTAATAACCTTAAGTATTGAGAGAGCAAAGTGTATGAAGTGAGATCTGCAATCGATGTCCGTCATAATAGTACTTAAGTTCTTACATACTATATTCACTCCCATATTGCATTCACATTCATACCGTTGTTTTCCAAATCGCGGACATTCTGTTATTAAATGTTCTACGGTTTGTTCTGTACTATCATCGCATGTGCAATATGGGGATGGCAAAATCTTAAATCTAAAAAGATAAGCCTTATTACCACCGTGACCGGTAAACAATTGAGTTACAATATTTGTTATTTTTATACTTTTTAAAATCTTATAAGCAGTTATAACATTTGGGAAGAAAGTTCTTATGGTTCCACTGGTTGCTGCTTCTTCATATTTGATTTGCCATCTTAGCAGAGTGTTGCTCCTGGTGAGGTGCTTAGCGTAAGACAATGGGAATAAGTCATAAATTGCCCTCTGTTTTTTGCTAGTAGCGGCATATTTAGCCAGCTCATCTGCTCTCTCATTACCTACTAAACCACAATGAGCTTTTATCCAGTATATCTGGACTTTTCCCTCTTTATTTTCGATAGTATTGAGCTTCGATGAAATTTCAGCTGCAATAGGATTAAGTGACATAGGATTACAAAGAGTTATTACTGCTGATCTAGAGTCACTAAGGATGTTGGCTTTAAGGTTTTTCTTTTCTAACATATATGTAACTGCCTTCAAAATTGCAATTAGCTCGGCTTGGTATACGCTGCAGTAGCTTTCGAGCCTACAGGTGATGGTTTTGGTTTCCGTTCCATTTTGCCATACTGAAACAGCCGCACCTACCTTGTTATCTATTTTACTGCCGTCTGTATAAAGCTTTGGCCAGTCATTGTCAATTTGATCGATGTCTTCTTGGCAGGTTATTAGCTTGTACTCCCTCTTGGTTCTTAGTGAGGGGTGCGGTAAGTGGAAAGGACTGATTCTCATTTCCAATTGTCTACCAGGGAGTGACTCAATGGGCTTGCCTCTTTTGATTTCGTATAATTCGGCGTTTTCCTTGGCTCGTAGCGCTAGAGGTATAATCTGAGCTAGTAGCGCACTGGAAACAAGGGAAATGGTTTTATGGCCTTTGCAAATGCGAATGCTAAACATTCGTGTAAGCCTATTGAGCATTCGGCTTATGTATTTTTTATTTGTGGCTTCTGCCCAGCAGCTCGCAGCATACAAAATAGTTGGTTCAACTACAGCCTGGTAGATGGTTCTTACTATGTCCGAGTTGAGACCCCATTGCGCTCTTGCTGCTCTTGATACCATCTTGTAGAGTCGAACTGCTTTACTGCAAACATAATCTAAATGTGGCTTAAAGTTAAAGTTTTTGTCAATAATTAATCCTAAAATTTTGATTTGATCTATATATGTTAAGGTTACTCCATCCATTAGCAGTTTGGGACAATGGAATTTATGCTTTTTGGTAATTATTGTACTTTGAGTCTTATGTGGGGCAAATTTAAGCTTGTGTCTTTGCCCCCATTCTACGATTGCTTTAAGTGTATCATTAACATCCTTTTCAAGTTTTAGGCCATCTTTGTTCGAGGCTATTATTAAGATGTCGTCCGCAAAGGCTTGAACGTGAGCTCCCGAGTTTTCAGTTGCCTGTAATAGGGGATCAAGTTGGATATTCCACAGCATGGGACCGCAAGTTGATCCTTGAATACATCCTTTATTGGTTTTTATAGTGATCTTTTCGTTTGCGTAACTTAAATTTATTTCACGATCTGATAAGTAGCTAATTATGAGTCTTAACACCATAGGTTCAACCTGTTTGTTTTTAAGTTCAGTGATAATAGCAGGCCACCATGCATTATCGAATGCGCCCTCAATATCTAATGACACTAGTATGACTATTTCTTTCTTCTTAAGTCCATTCTTAATTAGTGTTATAGTATCATATAGCGCATCCTCCGTGCTTCTCTGTGGAGTGAATCCATATTGTCTCTGGTTCAATTTTTCGTCTTTTCCTAACTGCCACTGGATTCTATTCGTAAAAAGTTTCTCCAGTATTTTACCCAGTACTGGTAGTAAGCCAATGGGTCTGTATGCCTTTGGATGGGTATAATCTTCTTTACTGGGTTTTGGGATTACCTTAATAGTTGCATTTTTCCAATCTTTGGGGAAATATCCAAGTGCGAGGCACTTATTGTAGAGTAGTTCCAGCACTTCTGGGTCACTATTATAAGCTGTTTGGCATATATCGGATGTCAGGCCATCCTCACCCGGGGCTTTTTTAGGACTCATGTTGCTTAGTATTTGATCTATTTCAGTTCTAGAGAATGGTGTCTTAACTTCTAATGCTTTGTTTTCGAGTTGTGCTATAAGTTCATTTGTTTTTGTTCTTATTTCATCCTGTTCCTTAGTATCGGTGTTTGGATTATCTTTGGGGTAAAAGGTTTCAGCTAGAAGTGTCGCTGACCCTTTTTCTGAAAGGACTGCCCCATTTTGGTCTTTGAGCAGTTTGTCTCCCTCTACATTAGAACAGACCTTCAATATCCGATATGTGCGTTGCCACACGTTTTCTTTCTGCTCGTTCGTGCATAGTTCTTTCCAGCTTTTGGTTGTGGCATCTTCTATACTTTCTTTATATTGTTTTCGTGCCTCGAGATATTGTTCTATGACCCAGTTCTTTCTTGTAGGGTGTGCATTCCTTATTCTTCTTCGTAATCTGATCATGATCTCCTTTTTTTCTTTAATTTCGGTGTTCCACCATTTAGCAGCCTTTGGTAACTGTTTTCGTTCTATTGTCGGAATCGTCTCATCGCATGCCTTTGTTATGCACTCTGTATATGTTTTTACGAATTCATCAATCTCCTGTGTCGTCTTAATAACTCCTATTCTTTCTTTGGTTAGGCCGTTGTTGTCTAGTGCCCTTTTGAGTTCAACGTTGAAATGGCTCCAGTTTGCTTTCCTTGTGTTGTATTTCCTGGTGCTGTTGATTTTTGACTCAATGAGTGAAGTTGTCGTACTAAATTTGAAAAGAATTGGTTTATGGTTAGATAAAGTACAAAAGGATTCGTCAACTCTCCAATTCTCAACCTTATGCAAGAGTGATGTAGTACAGGCGGTAATGTCTATAATGCTGGAGCAGAGGGTGTCTCTTCTGTATGCACTAAAAGTAGGCTTTTTTCCCGTATTAAGTACCTCCAAGTTAAGTTCAGCTAATGTTTCCATAACTTGTGTTCCTCTGTTGTCATCTGCTTTGCAGCCCCACCAGATGCTACTGGCATTCACATCGCCACCGATGATAATATCTTCTGTCTGCATTGCTTTCACAAAATTCTTAATCGTTGTTAAGTCCTCTTCAATTGCGCCTTTTTCATGCAAGTAGATGCTGATGAAGCCAATGTTAAGATTACCTATTTTTAGTACTATACCTACGATGTCTTCGGTTAGTATGCTTGGGTTAATGGTGAAGTCAATGTTAGGATCTAAGACAACTATTGCAGATCTCACTGGCTTATTGATGTCATTGCTAACTTTTTGGATTACACGGTATTGCGGGCCCACAGTTAAGTGTGCTTTTGCCCCAACATAAGGTTCCTGCATCAATATGATGGAAAAGCCTTGTGTGGTAGCGGCCCGTAAGCACTCAAGTGTTGCCGCGCGGCCTCGATCAAGGTTGTATTGTGCCACTTTAACAACTTTTTTGCTATCAAGATTACCTGGTGTTCCTGTTTCAATAGTTTGGTAAACCAAGTCTTAACAGTATGACACTGAGCTCCTTGATATATTGTCCCATTTTTGCCACTCTGGACATTCGGGGCTATATGCGGGATGGGTAGCATTTTCTTTACCCGATCTGTTGCAATTATTGCAGGATGGAGCCACGTTTCTGTTTGGGCATGTCCTTGTATCATGGCTTCCAGAGCAGTACCCGCAGATTAGGTCATTTGTGCAATCTTTCGCTCTATGATTGAATCTCAGGCACTTGTAGCACTGTATAAGAGGAGACTGATCAAAACAGGGGATTACCTGAAAACCTATACGCAATTTCTGGTTCTTTAGTCGAGTCCACATTTGCGGCGTGACTTCCAGAATCACGTTGATTAGGTCTCGTGTCCTGCCTTTGGTTCTGCGAAGAACTTTAGCGAATTTTTGTTCATCGTCTAAGTCTGTAATTAATCTTGAGTTTTGACTAAGAATTGCTTTTACTAGCTTATCGTCATTAAGCTCATTAGTAATACCTATTAGGCGTAACTGAGGATGTTTTACAGAAGTGGTTGAAACAGTCAGACTGTTGCATGTATCTCTAATCGCCTTTTTTAAGGTTTGCCTATCTAGTTGTGAATCACAGCTGATAATAACTCTTTGATTCTTTATTTTAGTTATTCTGTTCACGCCAACACCAAGTTTAACTGGGTCAACCTCTTTTTTAACCTGTTTCAGGATCTCGTCGCTCGTGGATCGCGGGTCTATAGATTCCAGGACCATTGCGTATCGAGGCGTTACCGTAGCTTCAGCGTATGTAAGTTTATGCGGTGAAGATGACTTTGTAACTGATGGTTGTGGCGGTGTATTGTTGTCATGGTCTTCCTTTTTGTTGTAGTCTGTATTCTGTCTATTACTAAAGACTTTTCTTAACTCTTCTATTTTATCCTTAATATCCGTTACGGCCAGCTCGGTACCTAGCCCTGAATTTCCTTGAAATACCGCATGTGCGGTGGTGCAATCCTTTAGCTCATTTATCTCTGCTAGTAAGGTTTTAACCATATGAGCTATCGGATGCAATGCCGCTTCTAGCTCTTTTCTTTGGTCTATTCCTGTTGGTGGGATGTTTTGAAGGGTCTGTATCATATCTTTGGTTTCAAGAATATGGTTTATTATTTCTCCAAAACGACAATCATCTGGGGCTCTTATTTCTGCTTGGACCGGCAGGTGTGGCGGTTCTTCAGCTTGAAGCTTAGAAAGCTCGTTGATTGACATGGTCAAACCTATAAGCTGGTTAGTCATATCGGCTATCTTTCCGTTGAGGTGTGTAAGATACTCAGTGCAGGTCTTCGTGCACGCAATCGAGCTAGTCCCAGCTATCGGTGGTTGTGCTTTGGCTGCTAGGCCTCGCACTTCTGCTTGAATTTTGTTAATGGTTTTGAGTGGTTCATCCATTTCGTAGTTCAGCCAGCTGCGGATTGCCTCAACACCACTAACCGAACTTTCCACTGCTTCGAATATCTCTTTAATCTTATTGTAATGCAGTGTTTGAATCTCTGCCAGTTGCTTATTGTGCGCTCTTTCTATTCTAACTAATTCCTTAGCTGCTCGACATTTTTCTTGTTCTAGGGCTAGCCGGTGTCGCGAGCGGGAGTCGGAAAGTGACAGCACCGTTTCATATAAGCCTTGAAGAGAGTCGTGCACCTCACTTTTGCACTCTCTCTTCATGTTGCCCGCTTTTTCTAGGGCTTCCTTGCCAGATTGCAGGAAGTCGTTGGCGCGTTGGGTAGCTAGGTCCATAGATATTCCCGCTCGTTTATAGGTGGGAGGCAGTATACTCGACCTTCTGCTGTTAGTACTATAGATGCTGTCTCCTTCGGACCAGTCGTCGTCGGTTTCCCGTGCCGGCTTACATTGCCCTAATAAGGCTAGCTCTTTTTCCAAGTCCATTGTCACCGAGCTAGCTTCTGTGACTTCTTCACGCGTTACTGGTTTAGGCTGCTTATCCTGATCGCCCTCTTCACCGGTACCCTTGCTTGATTGGGCAGAACTGGCTGTATCAGTGCACGGCTCGGTGACAATATAGTTCTTGCTAGCGAATGCTTCATCTGCAGTTTTTCCAGATGTAGCTGCATTCTGTAATAAGACCTTTTTACGCAGACCACTGGGAGTTGGACTCGCAGCTCTGCTTGTCTTAGAAGACCTTGTTTTAGCTGTGCCAGCGCTAGAGATGGTGGATTTGGTTGACATTTTGGCAGTTTTTCTTTATTTTTTTTTGTCGGAGGTCGGGTAAATTGAGTAAGCTATAGATCTGTTAGATACCTTGCCTGATACCCAGTTATTTGAGCCCAAGCACGGGTGGTCTAGATTTTGTAGGTTCTGAGCAATTTACGGTTGAATTTTTCCAATATGGCCTGTTCAATAACTCTTTTCGTTGCCAAAGCGGTACCTATTAAGCAGTTAACTCGAGACTAGAATCAAACTGTGGTAAATAATATGGAGAGCGTATTTTTTGGACTAGTGGGCCTCCTAAATATTTTCGTCCACTGACCAAACTATCGCTTCACCCAAACCTTCCTGATTGAATTAAGTCCAAACACGACCACTTTTGGCCAGTAACTTCGCGAGAAATTCAAAAAATAAAATTTCCAATATGGCCGACTTGATTATTATTTCCGTTGCCAAGACGGTGTTTTATTATAGAAACGGCTCGAGTTTGGGCTCAATCTGTGGGGAATAATATAGAGAATGTGTTTATGGGCTAATGGTCACCTAAATTTTTTTTCCCTCACATTGACTATACAATCGCCTTCCTTAGGCACTCCTGATCAATTTAAGTCCAAACACGACCACTTTTGGCCAGTAACTTCGCAAGAAATTCGAAAAATAAAATTTCCAATATGGCCGACTTAATTATTATTTCCGTTGCCAAGACGGTATTTATTAATCGAAACGGCTCGAGTTTGGGCTCAATCTGTAGGGAATAATATAAGGAATGTGTTTATGGGCTAATGGCCACCTAAATGTTTTGCCTCACGCTGACTATACAACCGCTTTCTTTAAGCTCTCCTGATAAATTTAAGTCCACACACGACCAATTTCGGCCAATAACTTCACGAGGAATTCAAAAAATGAACTTTCCAATATGGCGGCCAATTAGTTTAAATTTATCTAACTTTGGAATTATAAAAGATAGTATAGTCGAGTTTGGGCTCTACGGATAGCTCACAATGAGCGGATTCACAATGAGCGGATTATGAAGATTTGGTGATATTTGGAGAATTATTATTTATTTGTAATTAGTAACGAAAAAACACAAAAGAAACACAAAAAATTGCGTAATTATGAAACTAGATAAGGAAATGAAATTCTAAAAACGGAAATCTATATTAAAATTATGTATCTAATTTAAGATAAATGCAGAAGTAGCCGCAGAGGTCTGGAAGTAGGTCCTCGTGGAAGGACTTTTTCGTTAAAAAATCTATAAAATTTAAACGCTACAGTAGAAAAATCTCATTTTCGGCGAAGACTTTCCTGGCTAAAATGTCCACAATAAAATGAAATAAAAAGTATAGGTCGTCGCTGAAAATCACGAATTATTCGACCTAGAATTTGTTCATAGTAAACAAAAATAGGTTAAACGTTAATAACTTCGTGGTTTCGACTCCGATTTTCATGAAAAAAGTTTAGGTGTGTTGCGCAAGACGTGCCTTATCCAAAGGCGTGCTACAAAATAAGCACAGGCGTATAGAAAAAATTTTCACGCCACGTGGTTTTTTAGGAAAAGTGTAATAATTCAATGGTTCTTGGGCGCAAAAATCTGAAATAAACGGGGATATATAGACCCCAATTAGACCTACAAGATGACATAAAAAACCATATAGGTTACTGATCTTAATATGGCAGCGTAAGCAAAAGTATTATAAAAATATTACCTTTTGCAATTTTTAGGTTATCTCTGAGAGAAAATTTCAGCAAAAACGACCCAAATCTTCAAAAACCACTGAACCAACACTACCACAGGATAGCACAGCACAAAATACACATTCACAGAAAATTTCAAGAAAATCGGGTAACTTTGACTATTTTTAAGGATTTTAGAGCACAGGAGCGGTACGAAAACGTGGCGTACGCGTCGGCGGGCGGGACGGAACGGGGGTTAGGTTAGGTTAGGTTAGGTTAGGTTAGGTTAGGTTAGGTTAGGTTAGGTTAGGTTAGGTTAGGTTAGGTTAGGTTAGGTTAGGTTAGGTTAGGTTAGGTTAGGTTAGGTTAGGTTAGGTTAGGTTAGGTTAGGTTAGGTTAGGTTAGGTTAGGTTAGGTTAGGTTAGGTTAGGTTAGGTTAGGTTAGGTTAGGTTAGGTTAGGTTAGGTTAGGTTAGGTTAGGTTAGGTTAGGTTAGGTTAGGTTAGGTTAGGTTAGGTTAGGTTAGGTTAGGTTAGGTTAGGTTAGGTTAGGTTAGGTTAGGTTAGGTTAGGTTAGGTTAGGTTAGGTTAGGTTAGGTTAGGTTAGGTTAGGTTAGGTTAGGTTAGGTTAGGTTAGGTTAGGTTAGGTTAGGTTAGGTTAGGTTAGGTTAGGTTAGGTTAGGTTAGGTTAGGTTAGGTTAGGTTAGGTTAGGTTAGGTTAGGTTAGGTTAGGTTAGGTTAGGTTAGGTTAGGTTAGGTTAGGTTAGGTTAGGTTAGGTTAGGTTAGGTTAGGTTAGGTTAGTTAGCTAACTTAAATCGAGAGGTCAATCGACGGATTCAACTCGACTGGGCAGCGTTCGGGAAATTACGACACATCTTCTCGTGAAGGTATACCTCAAAACCTAAAAACTAGATTGTACAAGCAGAGCATGTTGACAGTGATGACTTACAAATCTGAGACACGGTCCTTTAACTGCTGGCCGTATGAGGACGATCATGGTCACTCAGCGAGCTATGGAGATTGCTTTGCTCGGGGTTCCTCTGTGTGATAAACTTAGAAATGAGAATATCTGCAGTAGAATCAGGGTAATCGACATAGCCCAACGTATTAGTTAGCTGAAGTGGCAATGGGCCGGCCATATGGCCCGAAGAACCGATAACTGATGGGGAAAATAGGTTCTCGAGTGGCAGTCTCGTACCGGTAGGCGTAGTGTAGGACCATTAGACGCAATGATGACCTGGTAAGACATGCAGGAAGTCGATGGATGCAGGTGGCTCAGGACCGTGCTTTGTGGCATTCCTTGGGGGAGGCCTATGTTCAGCAGTGGACTAAGCTAAAAATGTCATTTCTCTGATCCTTTTCTTCTCGTTGGATAGCCATGCAGTGGAAACATTCAGGGCGATGTTTTTCTTTCTCCGGGTGTTTTTCTACTTTAGGGCGTAGAGCAGAAGGAGACCTTGGTCGTTCCGAATCCACAAAAATATCTGAAAGAAACTAGTTCGCCTTTCTTCTGGAACCCGTGCATTCTGGTCTCTCGCCAAGGCTGTCCAGGGTAATTTCTGTCAGCCATCTCTTCCATCTCTGCACAGAGAGGACGACTCACTGGCCCATACTGCAAAGGAGAAAGCCGATCTTCTAGGCTCTTTCTTTGCGTCTAACTCGACTCTCGATGACGGGGGGAGTACGCCGCCGACCATCCCGCGGTGTGAGTGCTCCATGCCGGAAGTGCAGTTCACACAGCGCTCGGTTCGCAAAGCACTCCTCTCCCTGGACATCCACAAGTCGAGTGGGCCTGACGGAATCCCCCAATTGTGCTGAGGACGTGTGCTCCAGAGTTGGCACCGGTTTTAACGTGTCTTTTCCGGTACTCCTACTCCCTAGGCGTAGTCCCAAAATCATGGAAGACGGCTTTCGTCCACCCGATCCCTAAAAAAGGCGACCGCTCAGACCCGTCCAACTACCGGCCAATCGCCGGCCAATGTAAACTGCCAGCTCATGAGGTACCTTGAGGATCACCAGCTGATTAGTGACCACCAATACGGTTTTCGCCGTGGTCGGTCAGCTGGTGATCTTCTGGTCTACCTCACACACAGATGGGCGGAGGCAGTAGAGTTCAAGGGGGAGGCATTGGCCGTTAGTTTGGACATTGCGAAGGCCTTCGATCGGGTTTGGCACAAAGCGCTTCTTTCGAAGCTCCCTTCCTATGGGCTTCCCGAGAAATTATGCGATTGGATCACCAGCTTTCTTGCAGATCGGAGCATCAAGGTCGTTGTAGACGGTGCAAGCTCCGATTGCAAGCCTATAAATGCTGGTGTTCCACAGGGCTGCTTCTTCCGCATATCAATGATATGTTGCATACCCGTAACATTCATTGCTATGCAGATGACAGCACTGGTGATGCTCTTTACACCGGCCGAGCCAATATTTCTCGGGAAAACGTCTCCGGGACAAACTTGTGTCTGAAGTCGAGTCTTTGCTGAACAGAGTCTCGGATTGGGGACGACTAAATCTAGTCCAGCCCCCAGAAGACACAATTTTGCGCGTTAACCGCTAAAAAGAACCCCTTTGTCGTATCCCCTCAGTTTCAAGGCCTTGTTGCCTCAGCCAGTATCGGAATCCTCGGCGTCAACATATCGAGTGACGTGCAGTTTCGTGGTCACTTGGAAGGGAAGGCCAAATTGGCCTCTAAAAAGCTTGGCGTGCTCAGCAGAGCGGGACAGTATTTCATGCCGGCACACCGCCTGCAACTTTACAAGGCGCAGGTTCGGCCGCACATGGAATACTGTTCCCATCTCTGGGCTGGGGCTCCCCAGTACCAGCTCCTTCCACTTGACCGCATCCAGCGCAGAGCGGCTCGAATCGTCGACGACCGAGTGCTTTCCGATCGGCTCGATTCACTGGCGCTGCGAAGAGATGTTGCATCTCTTTGCGTATTTTATCGCATCTATCACGGGGAGTGCTCTGAGGAATTGTTCGAATTAATGCCAGCCGCCAAATTTCGTGAACGTACTACACGGCAAACGTCCCGATACCATCCATACCATCTGGATGCTTGGCGGTCCACCACTGTACGTTTCACAAGGAGTTTTCTTCCACGTACAACCTCTCTGTAGAATAGTTTACCACCGGCGATTTTTCCGGACCGATACGACCTGGGGACCTTCAAGAAAAGAGCTTACTCCTTTCTAAAGGGCCGGCAACGCACCTGCAATTCCCCTGGTGTTGCGGTTGATCATGGGCGGCGGTAGTCACTTAACATCAGGTGAGCCGCATGCTCGTTTGCCCCCTCTTCCATAAAAAAAAAATCTGGGGAATGATGGTGCTTATTCTGACACACGATGACTGGTTCTGAAATAAATCATATTCAGTCGTATCATCACTCACAACTCGAAAAATTACGTTCGTTCGGCCTCACTCTAAAAAAGTATAAAGAAATACAAAGTTGTATAATATCGTTAAGATCTTTATGACAATCTAATTGTAAATGATTTCTTATATTTACGCGAACACTATACATTGATAAAAATTTTAATACCCGACGTTTTGGATGCTTTCCAGCACCCATGGTCACCCCACCTCAGTCCCCCGTTACCATGGGTGCTGGAAAGCACCCACAACGTCGGGTATTA
Source organism: Parnassius smintheus behrii (assembly GCA_036936625.1). Classification (NCBI taxonomy): domain Eukaryota; kingdom Metazoa; phylum Arthropoda; class Insecta; order Lepidoptera; family Papilionidae; genus Parnassius; species Parnassius smintheus. The sequence continues at coordinate 12,468,556 of JAUPFT010000014.1, forward strand.
AAATTAATATAAATAAAACGCGATAAAATCCGTAAAAGTAGTTTTAATCAATCTAATTGTAAAGTTTTAACAAAGCACACTTGTAATTAAGTTGACAATCAAAGTAGACGCGGAAACATGAATGGCGGCAAAATGGCAAAACAATGTACTTTGTTTAGCTGCCGAAGCACGAATATCCGTAAATTTTCGATCAAGTACCTACTCTCTTACCAATGCGGCCGACGCGTTGCGTGACGCCTCGGCGCAAGCGGCGGCGTACCTACAATTTCTTTGTTTATACCTTTATTTTATAATTTAGATACTTCAAAAAGTAATGGTACAGTTACTTTAAGGTATAGTAATTTAAAGGTACCTTTATTTTAAGGTATCGAAATTTAAAGGTATGACGTCATACCGCTTACCGCCTGTACCATAATTTTTTCGGTTATTCAATCCCTGATTTTATAACTACTTTTGCGTTATAACCTTTGCTTCTCTTAAATATTTCATTACCGCTTTGTCATGGCCGAGGAAAAAATACAAAAATTAATTAAATTACGTAGTTCTATTAAATCTAAGGTTACTATATTTAATAAATACGTAAAAGTATTGCAATCAGGCGGCCCCCCTAGCGATTTACAACTGCTGGACTTAGAAGGTCGTTTTAAAAAATTTGATGCCTTATACGCGCAATATGACGAATTACAGAGCCAGATCGAGGTGCTTTCAGACAACAGTGATGCTCAAGAGCTAGAGCGCGAGGAGTTCGAGGGCCAGTACCTGGTGGCGGCGGCGGCGCGCAGCGTGCTCGGCGCGCGGCCCGCGCGGCAATGCGAGCAGCCGCTGAATCGTTCCTTATCGAGCTACGAGGATGCAAGCTTACAGCAAACAGGTGCCTTTAAATACAATTGCGTCAGATTGCTCAAAATTGATTTACCAGTCTTCAACGGTCACTATCAACACTGGCTTGAGTTTAGGGACACTTTCATATCTTTAATACATTCGAGACAAGATATTGATAACATTAATAAACTGCATTATCTTCGCGCATCTCTTAGAAGTAGCGCTTTGCTTGTTATCGATAACTTAGATTTCAAAGCCGAAAACTATAATTCTGCGTGGAATCTATTGTGTAGCAGGTACGACAACAAACGCTTACTGGTCAATAACCATGTAAGGGAACTATTTAATGTGGAGCATATGCGCAATGAATCCTGCAAGGGTATTCGACGCCTTATTGACGTTACGAATAAAAATCTTCGCGCCTTGACCACCCTAGACCAGCCGACACAGCATCGGGATACACTCATAATTCACATGATGGCTGAAAAACTTGATAGTGTCACTCATAGAGAATGGGAAGAATATAGAAATACTCTTAATAATCCTCCTTCCTTAGAAACATTTACGACTTTTCTCAGCAATAGGGCAGACCTTTTGGAGACTTTGCAAGAAAGTAAAAATAAACCACAAAAATATGAAACTTACAAAACCAATACAAATTTCCTTATAGCTACAAACACTCAAAAGGAAAAACAAAACTTCAATAAAAAAAACAACTTATTTAATAAAAAAATATTTACATGCCCATTTTGTAATCAAAATCATTTTCTATTCACCTGTGAAACATTCAGAGCCCTTCCTATTGAAATTCGTATACAAAAGGCTAAAGAGTCAAACGTCTGTCTTAATTGTTTACGCCCTGGGCACTTACAAAATAATTGCAATTTATCTTCATGTAAATATTGCAAGAAAAGGCATAATACGCTATTGCACTTGCATGAGCCACAGCCGATCCCTGAGCCTGCTATGCCATCAACCAGCAGATTCAACACCACTTCGCAAATTCAAGCGAGTCAAAGCAGGTAGCTACTCCTCCGCTTGTTTTGCTTTCCACAGCGCTGGTAAAGGTGCTGGGCGGCACCGGCGCCGCGCACTCTGCCCGCATGCTGCTCGACAATGGCAGCACGGCTAACTTCGTTACGCAATCGCTCTGCGGTAAGCTGGGTTTGTCGCGACGTAGCGTGAGCTCCACGGTGACAGGTATAAACAGTAATTCATCTCATATTACACAGTCTTGCAGCCTTAACATTAAGTCGCTTCATAATGACTATAGCCTTACTGTAGACTGCCTTATTTTTCCTGAGATCACTAAAGCTTTACCGTCTTCTTTCACAGACATACAAAATATTCCTCTTCCGATGGGAGTAAGTTTAGCCGACCCCTCCTTTAACATACCGTCGGTTATAGACATCTTAGTGGGTGCCGAAGTATTTTGGTCCGTCTTATGTAATAATTCATTCACATTGACTTGGGCAAAAATCAGCCTAAGTTGCATGAGACAAACTGGGTTGGCTGGTGTCCGGGCATATCGCCCGTCTTAAGGCAACATCTTCGTCTCCCGTTTGTCACTTTATAAACGAGGATTCCAATCCAGACTTAACTCGTTTTTGGGAGTTAGACACTGTGGCAGCAAAACACTCTTTGTCTCCTGAGGAGCGTGCCTGCGAGCAGAGCTTTTTAACAAACACCGTACGCAGCGAGAACGGTAGCTTTGTCGTCTCCATGCCGCTAAAGGACGATCCGTCAGTCTTAGGAGAATCCTTTCAAATGGCCAAGTGCCGTTTCTTATCTTTAGAGCGCAAATTTCTTCGGGAGCCTGTTTTTAAGGATATGTACATGGAGTTCATGCACGAATATGAACGCCTAGGTCACATGACTGAAAACAAAGAGTCTTCATTTGGCGATTTACAACAGGTCAATTATTTTTTACCTCACCACGGAGTCATCCGTGAGTCCAGCCTTACCACCAAGCTTCGCACAGTCTTCGATGCTTCCGCAGTATCTAGTTCTGGATTGTCGCTTAACGACATTCAAATGGTAGGGCCGACTGTACAAGAAGACCTTTATTCTATTTTATTACGTTTTCGCCAGCATAAATACGTCATTACTGGAGATATAGAGAAAATGTACAGAGCGATTGAGCTTAATCCCGCCCAACGCTCACTTCAACAAATCATATTTAGGTATGACTCATCACACCCGTTAAAAACGTACACCTTAAACACGGTGACTTATGGTACGGCGTCTGCCCCATACTTAGCCACGAAGTGTTTGGTGAGCTTAGCATCTAGTGCTCTCGATAGCGACGTAAAGCAGTCGATTCAACGCGATTTTTACGTTGATGATTATTTAGGCGGGTCGTCGACTATTGACGACACTATCAAGCTGTGCAAAGGAGTTATTAATACACTTAAAACTGCAAATTTTAATTTACGCAAATTTCAATCAAACAAAAAATTAATTTTACATCACGTTTCATCTTCATTACAATCAGATAACGTCTTAGACATAGCAAACAGCGATAGTAATGTTTCTTCTAAAACTTTAGGTCTAAATTGGATTTGCGATTTAGACATTTTGTCATTTTCAATCAATATCGAACTTCGTGACAAAGTGACAAAACGTCACATACTTTCCGTTATAAGTCAGATCTTCGACCCATTGGGTCTCCTGGGCCCCTGTGTCATCGAAGCAAAGCTCATCATGCAGAGGCTATGGATCGAACGATGCTCATGGGACGATGAGGTTTCAACGGAAATAAAACGTTCATGGTTTTCGTTCGCCGACACCTTACCACTTCTTAACCACTTAAAGGTTCCCCGGTGGGTACTTCAAGACCATTCAATATTCCATGAAATTCATGTGTTTTCGGACTCTTCTGAGCGAGCATATGGGGCTTGCGTCTACATTCGCTCTATAGACGCATCAGGCTCTATCAAAGTACAACTTTTGACTTCTAAGAGCAAGGTAGCGCCAATAAAGCCAACAACTATTCCGCGCCTGGAACTTTGCGGATCGTTAGTGGCTGCAAGACTGTGTAACAAAGTATTAACGTCTTTAACACTACATATCAGCAAGTGTAGATTTTGGTGTGACTCAACTATTGTTTTAGGGTGGTTAAAAACACCACCTACTAACCTTAAAAGTTTCGTAAGGAATCGTGTACATGAAATTCAGGAATGCACAGAGGGTCACACGTGGAGCTACGTACCGTCGAAGGACAATCCGGCGGATCTTGTTTCCCGTGGGCTGAAGGCTGACCTCATCAGCGGTTCAGAATTGTGGTGGTCAGGGCCACCTTTCTTAACAGACATTGAAACTAATTGGCCACAAATGCCCAACGTCGGCGTGAAACAGAATCTACCAGAGTTGATTACTTGTTCCTTCGCGCTTAACAATTCTAATGCAGACTTAATATCTAACTTAATCAAAAACAAATCTAATTTAACTAAATTACAAAACACTATAGCATATATACAAAGATTTATTTACAACTGTAAGAACCCGAAAAAGCAAATGAAAGAACATTTTTCAGTTCAAGAGCTTCAAAATTCCTTAAATTTTATTATTCTTAAATCTCAATCTGAGATGTTTCCTGACGAATATACTTTTCTTAAAGCCGGAAAGGCGCTTCCTAACAAAAATCGACTTACAGCTTTAAGCCCATTTCTCGATGCTAATAACATAATAAGGGTTGGTGGAAGACTCGATAACTCCCCTTACAGTTACGACACAAAGCACCCAATTTTGTTATGCAGCAAACATCATTTCACTAAGCTTATGTTTGAACATTTTCATCTAAAATACTTACATGCACTGCCACAACTTCTGTTAGGAAATATTAAGCAAACTTATTGGCCCTTAGGTGGAAAAAACCTAGCTAAAGCTACAGTTAACAAATGTATGCGAAGCTTCCGGTACAGGGCGAAAACTTTGAATAAAACTAAATTTACGGATTTTATCGCGTTTATTTCACTACTTTTACTTATTTTTAATTCCCGACGTTTCGGGTGCTTTACAGCAACCATGGTCACGGGGGGGACTGAGATATTTGACGTCCCAATGTCATAGTTAGTCCGGCTACCTTCAGTTTTTGAATATTAATTTTTGGTCCGATTTACGCAAAACGAGCTTATAGTATCATGAAGTCTTGCAGTGGTATGCTTAGGTTTGGGTTTAATTTTGTTAATTATAGGATCCCAAGCAGGTGGCAGCACCCATCCATCTTCTCTATTGAAATTTGGATGTTTTTGGTAGGAATCGGTGTTCTTTTGCGAGAATTTGTGGTTTATCAAATCGAATGTAATGGTGGGGACGATCTTGAACATGTTCGCAGACTGCAGACTTCCCGGAGCGTCGGTGCTTCACGTCAGCTATATGTTCTTTCACGCGGGTTTTTATGGATCGTTTTGTTTGACCTATGTAAGAGAGACTACATTCACAATCTAACTTGTACACTCCTGCATCTTGTAGAGGGATATTACACTTGACGGATGTTAAAAATTGACTAATCTTCTTCGGCGGCTGGTAGTATGTTTTAATGGAAGCTCGCTTCAAGATGTAGCCAACCTTGTCTGTGACTCCTCTGACATATGGTAGTACAGCAGGTACACGCTCGACTGTGGCCGGCTTCACTCGGTCACTGTGACGTAGGCGCGGGACCCGAAGCTTGTTGTCTTGCAATACTTGCTTGACGTGCTGAAGTTCGGCGGCCAGATGCTTTCTGTCACAGATCCCTCGTGCTCTCTGAAACAAAGATTTACCCACAGTAGCTAACTGTGAAGGATGATGGTGAGATTCACCATTTAAATATCGGTTGGTATGGGTCTTTTTTCTATACACAGTGTGACCAATTGTGTTATTAGGATTTCCAATGACTAAAACATCTAAGAAAGCTAAAGAATTATTTGCCGTCCGCCGTGCCGGAATTATCAATCCGTCCGTTTCGAGTCGGACGAAAGTACATACAAAAAGGTCAAAACAGACCCCACAACTAACACGCTTAAAGCAACTAGCGATTTAATAAAGAAATACTCCGAAAAATTAAATCTCGACGTGAATTCGCTAATACCATCATGTACCAAACCACCGAGGTTGTATGGGTTACCAAAGATACACAAACCAAACGCTCCACTACGTCCTATAGTGAGCCAGATCGATTCACCAACTTATAAGCTGGCACAACACTTGGCAAAAGTACTGTCACCACTGAGAGGACATACCAGAGCGCACACAAAGGATTCATACCATTTTGTTAGTGAGATAAAAGACCTACATCTCGCTGACAATGAAACTATGGTCAGTTTTGATGTTCAGTCACTATTCACATGCCTACCTATTGAAGACTGCATATCAATTGTAACTAGGAAGCTAGAATATAATAACATGCCTGCTGAATATGCAGTATTACTCAAACACTGCCTCACATCTGGCTATCTATTGTGGAAGAAGAGTTCTACAAGCAAGTAGATGGTGTGGCGATAGGCTCACCTGTATCTCCCATAGTCGCTGACATATTCATGGAGGACTTCGAGGAGAAAGCCCTTCTTACTGCTCCTGTAAATCCAAGATTCTACAAAGCGGTACGTAGACGACACTTTCACAATTTTAACCATCTGACAAAGTAACTGCATTTTTAAACCACCTTAACTCTATAACACTCTAATAAAAATTCACAGTGGAGTTAGAGGCAAATAATTCTTTAGCTTTCTTAGATGTTTTAGTCATTCGAACATCCTAATAACACAATTGGTCACACTGTGTATAGAAAAAAGACCCATACCAACCGATATTTAAATGGTGAATCTCACCATCATCCTTCACAGTTAGCTACTGTGGGTAAATCTTTGTTTCAGAGAGCACGAGGGATCTGTGACAGAAAGCATCTGGCCGCCGAACTTCAGCACGTCAAGCAAGTATTGCAAGACAACAAGCTTCGGGTCCCGCGCCTACGTCACAGTGACCGAGTGAAGCCGGCCACAGTCGAGCGTGTACCTGCTGTACTACCATATGTCAGAGGAGTCACAGACAAGGTTGGCTACATCTTGAAGCGAGCTTCCATTAAAACATACTACCAGCCGCCGAAGAAGATTAGTCAATTTTTACCCATCCGTCAAGTGTAATATCCCTCTACAAGATGCAGGAGTGTACAAGTTAGATTGTGAATGTGGTCTCTCTTACATAGGTCAAACAAAACGATCCATAAAAACCGCGTGAAAGAACATATAGCTGACGTGAAGCACCGACGCTCCGGGAAGTCTGCAGTCTGCGAACATGTTCAAGATCGTCCCCACCATTACATTCGATTTGATAAACACAAATTCTCGCAAAAGAACACCGATTCCTACCAAGGATGATACGCGAGGCTATTGAAATAAAAAAACATCCAAATTTCAATAGAGAAGATGGATGGGTGCTGCCACCTGCTTGGGATCCTATAATTAACAAAATTAAACCCAAACCTAAGCATACCACTGCAAGACTTCATGATACTATAAGCTCGTTTTGCGTAAATCGGACCAAAAATTAATATTCAAAAACTGAGGTAGCCGGACTAACTATGACATTGGGACGTCAAACATCTCAGTCCCCCCCCGTGACCATGGTTGCTGTAAAGCACCCGAAACGTCGGGAATTAAAAAATAAGTAAAAGTAGTGAAATAAAACGCGATAAAATCCGTAAATTTAGTTTTATTCAATGTGTAGTGTTCGCGTAAATTAAGAAATCATTATGTGAACCAGTACGAACTGGTAATAGCAAATAAAATTCGCCGATTAGAAGATCTTAAAACCAAGCGCGCAAGATATATAACATCTTTAAATTTCTTGAAGAGATGCAGAGACCATAATCTCATTCCTACGTGTGTCAAAACTATCAACAAAAAAGGACATTCGAGGAAGCGCAAAGATCTTAAATCAGGCAAGTAAAAAGTTGTTACGAACGGTGATTCAGCAGAAACGGTTCGATTTACATTTCATAAACAACACCATAGACAATTTGTTCAGTGAACTAAAGACAGTTTTAACGACATTTGATTTTAATAATTGCATCGAAACTTTAAACAAACGAGAAACAGCAAAATACAATGAATGCAAAAAATAAACAAATAGAAAAATACCAAAAATTAACAATCAATCAAATGCCAACCATCTAAGGTCAACGTCAGAACGAAACACAACCGTTGACCACAGACGCAAACAATAAACAGCGCACGGTCTATAATCTGTCAAAACATACACTGGACGAACCAACAATGAAGGTGTTAGCGAAGGGAATGAATTTCGCATTAACACCGCGAAAAATCCCGTACGAAGAAATTATCTGCAGCGTTGAGGATTGTCTGTTTAAAAATAATATTGGTAAGGAAGATTTGGAGGCTATACGTCAAGATATTTCGTCCTTGTTACGTCGCAGTTCAGTGCCGAAACCAAACCTTCCTAAAGACGAACTTACAGCGTTGATTAACTTACGGAACAGACCAGAGCTAACGATTCTCCGCGCGGATAAAGGAAATGCTACGGTAATAATGGACACGTCAGAGTATAATTTTAAAATACTACAGCTTTTATCGGACGAAAGTACATACAAAAAGGTCAAAACAGACCCCACAACTAACACGCTTAAAGCAACTAGCGATTTAATAAAGAAATACTCCGAAAAAATTAAATCTCGACGTGAATTCGCTAATACCATCATGTACCAAACCACCGAGGTTGTATGGGTTACCAAAGATACACCAAACCAAACGCTCCACTACGTCCTATAGTGAGCCAGATCGATTCACCAACTTATAAGCTGGCACAACACTTGGCAAAAGTACTGTCACCACTGAGAGGACATACCAGAGCGCACACAAAGGATTCATACCATTTTGTTAGTGAGATAAAAAGACCTACATCTCGCTGACAATGAAACTATGGTCAGTTTTGATGTTCAGTCACTATTCACATGCCCTACCTATTGAAGACTGCATATCAATTGTAACTAGGAAGCTAGAATATAATAACATGCCTGCTGAATATGCAGTATTACTCAAACACTGCCTCACATCTGGCTATCTATTGTGGAAGGAAGAGTTCTACAAGCAAGTAGATGGTGTGGCGATGGGCTCACCTGTATCTCCCATAGTCGCTGACATATTCATGGAGGACTTCGAGGAGAAAGCCCTTCTTACTGCTCCTGTAAATCCAAGATTCTACAAGCGGTACGTAGACGACACTTTCACAATTTTACCATCTGACAAAGTAACTGCATTTTTAAACCACCTTAACTCTATAAACTCTAAAATACAATTCACAATGGAGTTAGAGGCAAATAATTCTTTAGCTTTCTTAGATGTTTTTTCATTCGAAATCCTAATAACACAATTGGTCACACTGTGTATAGAAAAAAGACCCATACCAACCGATATTTAAATGGTGAATCTCACCATCATCCTTCACAGTTAGCTACCGTGGGTAAATCTTTGTTTCAGAGAGCACGAGGGATCTGTGACAGAAAGCATCTGGCCGCCGAACTTCAGCACGTCAAGCAAGTATTGCAAGACAACAAGCTTCGGGTCCCGCGCCTGCGTCACAGTGACCGAGTGAAGCCGGCCACAGTCGAGCGGTGTACCTGCTGTACTACCATATGTCAGAGGAGTCACAGACAAGGTTGGCTACATCTTGAAGCGAGCTTCATTAAAATATACTACAAGCCGCCGAAGAAGATTAGTCAATTTTTACCATCCGTCAAGTGTAATATCCCTCTACAAGATGCAGGAGTGTACAAGTTAGATTGTGAATGTGGTCTCTCTTACATAGGTCAACACAAAACGATCCATAAAAACCCGCGTAAAGAACATATAGCTGACGTGAAGCACCGACGCTCCGGGAAGTCTGCAGTCTGCGAACATGTTCAAGATCGTCCCCACCATTACATTCGATTTGATAAACCACAAATTCTCGCAAAAGAACACCGATTCCTACCAAGGATGATACGCGAGGCTATTGAAATTAAAAAACATCCAAATTTCAATAGAGAAGATGGATGGGTGCTGCCACCTGCTTGGGATCCTATAATTAACAAAATTAACCGAAAACCTAAGCATACCACTGCAAGACTTCATGATACTATAAGCTCGTTTTGCGTAAATCGGACCAAAAATTAATATTCAAAAACTGAAGGTAGCCGGACTAACTATGACATTGGGACGTCAAACATCTCAGGTCCCCCCCGTGACCATGGTTGCTGTAAAGCACCCGAAACGTCGGGAATTAAAAAATAAGTAAAAGTAGTGAAATAAACGCGATAAAATCCGTAAATTTAGTTTTATTCAATGTGTAGTGTTCGCGTAAATTTAAGAATCATTATGTGAACCAGTACGGACTGGTAATAGCAAATAAAATTCGCCGATTAGAAGATCTTAAAACAAGCGCGCAAGATATATAACATCTTTAAATTTCTTGAGGAGATGCAGAGACCATAATCTCATTCCTACGTGTGTCAAAATATCAACAAAAAAGGACATTCGAGGAAGCGCAAAGATCTTAAATCAGGCAAGTAAAAAGTTGTTACGAACGGTGATTCAGCAGAAACGGTTCGATTTACATTTCATAAACAACACCATAGACAATTTGTTCAGTGAACTAAAGACAGTTTTAACGACATTTGATTTTAATAATTGCATCGAAACTTTAAACAAACGAGAAACAGCAAAATACAATGAATGCAAAATTAAACAAATAGAAAAATACCAAAAAATTAACAATCAAATCAAATGCCAACCATCTAAGTCAACGTCAGAACGAAACACAACCGTTGACCACAGACGCAAACAATAAACAGCGCACGGTCTATAATCTGTCAAAACATACACTGGACGAACCAACAATGAAGGTGTTAGCGAAGGGAATGAATTTCGCATTAACACCGCGAAAAATCCGTACGAAGAAATTATCTGCAGCGTTGAGGATTGTCTGTTTAAAAATAATATTGGTAAGGAAGATTTGGAGGCTATACGTCAAGATATTTCGTCCTTGTTACGTCGCAGTTCAGTGCCGAAAACCAAACGCTTCCTAAAGACGGAACTTACAGCGTTGATTAACTTACGGAACAGACCAGAGCTAACGATTCTCCGCGCGGATAAAGGAAATGCTACGGTAATAATGGACACCGTCAGAGTATAATTTTAGAATACTACAGCTTTTATCGGACGAAAGTACATACAAAAGGTCAAAACAGACCCCACAACTAACACGCTTAAAGCAACTAGCGATTTAATAAAGAAATACTCCGAAAAAATTAAATCTCGACGTGAATTCGCTAATACCATCATGTACCAAACCACCGAGGTTGTATGGGTTACCAAAGATACACAAACCAAACGCTCCACTACGTCCTATAGTGAGCCAGATCGATTCACCAACTTATAAGCTGGCACAACACTTTGGCAAAAGTAACTGTCACCACTGAGAGGACATACCAGAGCGCACACAAAGATTCATACCATTTTGTTAGTGAGATAAAAGACCTACATCTCGCTGACAATGAAAACTATGGTCAGTTTTGATGTTCAGTTCACTATTCACATGCCTACCTATTGAAGACTGCATATCAATTGTAACTAGGAAGCTAGAATATAATAACATGCCTGCTGAATATGCAGTATTACTCAAACACTGCGCTCACATCTGGCTATCTATTGTGGAAGGAAGAGTTCTACAAGCAAGTAGATGGTGTGGCGATGGGCTCACCTGTATCTCCCATAGTCGCTGACATATCATGGAGGACTTCGAGGAGAAAGCCCTTCTTACTGCTCCTGTAAATCCAAGATTCTACAAGCGGTACGTAGACGACACTTTCACAATTTTACCATCTGACAAAGTAACTGCATTTTTAAACCACCTTAACTCTATAAACTCTAAAATACAATTCACAATGGAGTTAGAGGCAAATAATTCTTTAGCTTTCTTAGATGTTTTAGTCATTCGAAATCCTAATAACACAATTGGTCACACTGTGTATAGAAAAAAAGACCCATACCAACCGATATTTAAATGGTGAATCTCACCATCATCCTTCACAGTTAGCTACCGTGGGTAAATCTTTGTTTCAGAGAGCACGAGGGATCTGTGACAGAAAGCATCTGGCCGCCGAACTTCAGCACGTCAAGCAAGTATTGCAAGACAACAAGCTTCGGGTCCCGCGCCTGCGTCACAGTGACCGAGTGAAGCCGGCCACAGTCGAGCGTGTACCCTGCTGTACTACCCATATGTCAGAGGAGTCACAGACAAGGTTGGCTACATCTTGAAGCGAGCTTCCATTAAAATATACTACAAGCCGCCGAAGAAGATTAGTCAATTTTTACCATCCGTCAAGTGTAATATCCCTCTACAAGATGCAGGAGTGTACAAGTTAGATTGTGAATGTGGTCTCTCTTACATAGGTCAAACAAAACGATCCATAAAAAACCCGCGTAAAAGAACATATAGCTGACGTGAAGCACCGACGCTCCGGGAAGTCTGCAGGTCTGCGAACATGTTCAAGATCGTCCCCACCATTACATTCGATTTGATAAACCACAAATTCTCGCAAAAGAACACCGATTCCTACCAAGGATGATACGCGAGGCTATTGAAATTAAAAAACATCCAAATTTCAATAGAGAAGATGGATGGGTGCTGCCACCTGCTTGGGATCCTATAATTAACAAAATTAAACGAAAACCTAAGCATACCACTGCAAGACTTCATGATACTATAAGCTCGTTTTGCGTAAATCGGACCAAAAATTAATATTCAAAAACTGAAGGTAGCCGGACTAACTATGACATTGGGACGTCAAACATCTCAGTCCCCCCCGTGACCATGGTTGCTGTAAAGCACCCGAAACGTCGGGAATTAAAAAATAAGTAAAAGTAGTGAAATAAACGCGATAAAATCCGTAAATTTAGTTTTATTCAATGTGTAGTGTTCGCGTAAATTTAAGAAATCATTATGTGAACCAGTACGGACTGGTAATAGCAAATAAAATTCGCCGATTAGAAGATCTTAAAACCAAGCGCGCAAGATATATAACATCTTTAAATTTCTTGAGGAGATGCAGAGACCATAATCTCATTCCTACGTGTGTCAAAATATCAACAAAAAAGGACATTCGAGGAAGCGCAAAGATCTTAAATCAGGCAAGTAAAAAGTTGTTACGAACGGTGATTCAGCAGAAACGGTTCGATTTACATTTCATAAACAACACCATAGACAATTTGTTCAGTGAACTAAAGACAGTTTTAACGACATTTGATTTTAATAATTGCATCGAAACTTTGAACAAACGAGAAACAGCAAAATACAATGAATGCAAAAATAAACAAATAGAAAAATACCAAAAATTAACAATCAAATCAAATGCCAACCATCTAAGTCAACGTCAGAACGAAACACAACCGTTGACCACAGACGCAAACAATAAACAGCGCACGGTCTATAATCTGTCAAAACATACACTGGACGAACCAACAATGAAGGTGTTAGCGAAGGGAATGAATTTCGCATTAACACCGCGAAAAATCCCGTACGAAGAAATTATCTGCAGCGTTGAGGATTGTCTGTTTAAAAATAATATTGGTAAGGAAGATTTGGAGGCTATACGTCAAGATATTTCGTCCTTGTTACGTCGCAGTTCAGTGCCGAAACCAAACCTTCCTAAAGACGAACTTACAGCGTTGATTAACTTACGGAACAGACCAGAGCTAACGATTCTCCGCGCGGATAAAGGAAATGCTACGGTAATAATGGACACGTCAGAGTATAATTTTAAAATACTACAGCTTTTATCGGACGAAAGTACATACAAAAAGGTCAAAACAGACCCCACAACTAACACGCTTAAAGCAACTAGCGATTTAATAAAGAAATACTCCGAAAAATTAAATCTCGACGTGAATTCGCTAATACCATCATGTACCAAACCACCGAGGTTGTATGGGTTACCAAAGATACACAAACCAAACGCTCCACTACGTCCTATAGTGAGCCAGATCGATTCACCAACTTATAAGCTGGCACAACACTTGGCAAAAGTACTGTCACCACTGAGAGGACATACCAGAGCGCACACAAAGGATTCATACCATTTTGTTAGTGAGATAAAAGACCTACATCTCGCTGACAATGAAACTATGGTCAGTTTTGATGTTCAGTCACTATTCACATGCCTACCTATTGAAGACTGCATATCAATTGTAACTAGGAAGCTAGAATATAATAACATGCCTGCTGAATATGCAGTATTACTCAAACACTGCCTCACATCTGGCTATCTATTGTGGAAGGAAGAGTTCTACAAGCAAGTAGATGGTGTGGCGATGGGCTCACCTGTATCTCCCATAGTCGCTGACATATTCATGGAGGACTTCGAGGAGAAAGCCCTTCTTACTGCTCCTGTAAATCCAAGATTCTACAAGCGGTACGTAGACGACACTTTCACAATTTTACCATCTGACAAAGTAACTGCATTTTTAAACCACCTTAACTCTATAAACTCTAAAATACAATTCACAATGGAGTTAGAGGCAAATAATTCTTTAGCTTTCTTAGATGTTTTAGTCATTCGAAATCCTAATAACACAATTGGTCACACTGTGTATAGAAAAAAGACCCATACCAACCGATATTTAAATGGTGAATCTCACCATCATCCTTCACAGTTAGCTACCGTGGGTAAATCTTTGTTTCAGAGAGCACGAGGGATCTGTGACAGAAAGCATCTGGCCGCCGAACTTCAGCACGTCAAGCAAGTATTGCAAGACAACAAGCTTCGGGTCCCGCGCCTGCGTCACAGTGACCGAGTGAAGCCGGCCACAGTCGAGCGTGTACCTGCTGTACTACCATATGTCAGAGGAGTCACAGACAAGGTTGGCTACATCTTGAAGCGAGCTTCCATTAAAATATACTACAAGCCGCCGAAGAAGATTAGTCAATTTTTACCATCCGTCAAGTGTAATATCCCTCTACAAGATGCAGGAGTGTACAAGTTAGATTGTGAATGTGGTCTCTCTTACATAGGTCAAACAAAACGATCCAAAAAAACCCGCGTAAAAGAACATATAGCTGACGTGAAGCACCGACGCTCCGGGAAGTCTGCAGTCTGCGAACATGTTCAAGATCGTCCCCACCATTACATTCGATTTGATAAACCACAAATTCTCGCAAAAGAACACCGATTCCTACCAAGGATGATACGCGAGGCTATTGAAATTAAAAAACATCCAAATTTCAATAGAGAAGATGGATGGGTGCTGCCACCTGCTTGGGATCCTATAATTAACAAAATTAAACCCAAACCTAAGCATACCACTGCAAGACTTCATGATACTATAAGCTCGTTTTGCGTAAATCGGACCAAAAATTAATATTCAAAAACTGAAGGTAGCCGGACTAACTATGACATTGGGACGTCAAACATCTCAGTCCCCCCCGTGACCATGGTTGCTGTAAAGCACCCGAAACGTCGAGAATTAAAAAATAAGTAAAAGTAGTGAAATAAACGCGATAAAATCCGTAAATTTAGTTTTATTCAATGTGTAGTGTTCGCGTAAATTTAAGAAATCATTATTTGAGGTTTGCTGACGATATTATCTTGCTGGAAGAAGACCCAAGTAAACTACAAGCAATGGTACAAATTCTATCCAACAGAAGCAAAGAAGCAGGTCTCGAAATGAACACAATCAAAACAAAACTGATGACCAACTCTACAAAAGTCAACATAGAATTAGATGGAAAAAGACTTGAATATGTGCAAGAGTATATGTACTTGGGTCAAGTAATTGCCCCTAGTGACCAAACAACTAAGGAAATTAACAAAAGGATTGCTAGTGGTTGGAAAAAATACTGGTCTCTGAGAGAAATATTGAAAAGTAAAGAGCTAAGCATCTCTATCAAGAACAAAACATTTAACACCTGTATTCTCCCCTGCATCACATATGGTTGTGAGACGTGGTCCCTCAACCAAAACCACCGGGAGAAACTTGCCAAATGTCAACGAGCAATGGAGAGGAGTATGTTGGGAATAAAACTCAAGGATAGAATTAACAACAAGGAAATAAGAAATAAAACCAAGGTTGCTGACATTTTGACCCGAATCGACCATCTGAAATGGGGCTGGACAGGTCACATGATTCGTTGCAAGACCAATAAATGGAGCAAGCAGGTAACCCTATGGTACCCAAGAGATGGCGTCAGAAAACAGGGCCGCCCAATCAGAAGATGGGAAGACGATATCCGCCTAACCTTGGGACCATACTGGACAAGGGTAGCAGCAGACAGAACCCAATGGAAGCAGTTGGAGGAGGCCTATGCCAAAAGGCACACCGAATTGAGGGACTTACTTTAACTAGTATAGGAACTCAAACACAAATATTATATAACCCCAAAGTTCGGAAATAAATGGCTATATAAATAAAAAAAAATATGAGACTCACATATCTACAGCTTAATATAAATTTGGTTTGGGCTATTCGTACAAGGTAATAATGCAAATTACAACAGAAACTACCGAAGACATACAAAACTAAATGTAGGTGGTTTTAAAAATTTTGTTTAGCTACAGCAATGGCTCGTCAGACTTCGTGCGAATTCGGCCGCCGACTTCTTAATGTCGATTTACACAGATAAGCATCATTACTGGATGTGACTCACATAATTAGTATGGTAGATACTATCACAACTAATCTACCATACTATAGATAGTCAAGAAAAATCTGATTGTCATGTATGAAAATTTATATCTATAATGAGCTGTTGTAATATTTATATTATTGATTATTTGAAGTAACTTAAATAATTGATGTTTTTAGTGTATAAGCATATTATGTTAACTTAGATATTATGTATTTATTTATACCAGTTATTGAAACACGAAAATTATTCATACATATATACCCCTATACGACAAAACTTATAATATGCATATATGTATGTGTATATATATATATATATATATATATATATATATATATATATACATACATATATACATACATACATACATATTATATTATTTATATATGTATAAGTGTGCTTACTCTTTCAATATGTGATACTTAAGTAGTCTTTTAAATGTGTGCATTGATTTTGAGTCTCTTATATATTTAGGTAATTTGTTATATATTTGGGAACCTTCATACATTATACATTTTTACCGAAATTTGTTCGCGGTGTTATTAATTCAATATCTTTGTTTCGCCTAAGTTTCATTTTGTGTAGTTGTATTCTTTTTGGTAAAGTTGTATTTGTGTGTATGTCTTTATTTAAAATTTTCCGAATTAGTATACAATTTTGGTACACGTATGTTTGTGATATGTTCATTACAATACTTTGTTTATAAAGTTTATCTGTCGGTGTAAGATAATCGAAATGAAATAATACTTTTAATAATTTATTTTGGGCAGTTTGTAATATTGCTATATTAGTTTTTGGCTGCATTACCCCATATTTCTACTAAATAATCGATTTCTGGTTTAATAATGGTATTATAAATCGTATATCGTACGTACTTATTATGATGATTATTATTATTGATGAAGTTGATGTGGAGTAAAAGTTTTTTTTTGCAGTGAACCAATGATAGTTATTGAAATTTTAAATGAAGATGGCGGCGAGTATGACGTCTATTCTGCCGCCGAGTTTTTTAAAAAAAAACGCTGTCCTAGGAAGAACCAGCAAGAAACCCAGCGGGCTTTTCTTTTAATATATTTCACTTTACAGTCATTTATTTTGTACTATGTTTTAATTAATCTTTATAAAACTAGCATGGTGGCGATCATCTCATAAGTTATAATGCCACATCCCAGGGGTTATTTTCATTTATGTATTCTTTGATATTATAATAACCCTTTTTGTACCATTTTTCTTTAATAAAATATTTAAACTTGTTTAATGACAAATTTTGTACATTTTCTGGGATTTTGTTGTAACAGCATATACATTAACCCGTAAATGAATTACGAATATAAGTGTACCAGTTCCTTTCCACCATGTAGTCCTTATGTATGTTATTATGTGTTATATTATATGTTATCCACTACCTCGTATCATCCCGTGGGTGTCGTAAGAAGCGGCAGAGGAAAACAAACTTTTTGAGTGGTAGAGCCATGCTGCAGTTATATTAGTAGTATAATTGTAGCACTAATGGGTCGGCTCGACCGGGGAAGGACCACGCTCTCACAGAAGACCGGCGTGAAATAGTAGCTTAATGCTGCTGTGTTTCCTATGGCGAGTGTAGAGAACCGGAGACCCTTTTTACTGGAAACTAGGCATTCCATCTTAGTTCTCACAGGTGACAACGCATCTGCATTTTGATTCGTAATCGAGGATAGATGTAGATGTCTATGGACCGCAGCAACCACTTACCATCAGATGGACTGTGTGCTTGTTTGTCACCCTATCCTATAAAAAAAACAAGAACATGGGCAGAAGCGTATTCCTAATAACAACTAAAAAAATAAAAACTGTTTGCCAACCTGTCTGCCATGCGTGGCAACTATAGCAAATATAGGAGATATTATGAGTCAATCTTACGGGAGACCCTTAGTTCAGTAATGGAGTAATTCATTACCGATGCAGCTTATTAATTTCCATTACTGAACATAAGCCTCCGCTAGTGATTGCCCTATAGAGTGGATATTTACCATGGTTGTCTCGCTTACAAGCGGATCGGCAACCGCAGTTTTTTATTTTTAGTCGTTATTAGGAAGACGCTGCTGCTCATCTCCAGATTGGTTTCCCCCTGTCGCCTCTTGCGATCCCCACGGGATGAAGTGGGCTAAAGGATATTCACGTGCCTCCACTGCACGGTAAAAACCAGAACACCAGCGTGAAAAAAAGGCTTTATGTTGCTGTGCTTCTTATGGTGAGTGAATGTAGTGAACCGAAGACTACTGGAAACAATGCAGATCTTATTCCTCTGGGTTTACGACACAACTGCATTTTGGTTCTTAACCATTTGAGCGCCAAAGTCGCCTATATTTGACCAGCACCTGCGGGCCCTGAGCGCCACCGACGTCTATAGTTGACAAAAAACCCGGCCCACAAAAATATGAAATATAGATATTGGAAAATTATTACTGGTATTTTAATTCTACACTCCTCAAAAAAGAATAATCCAGCAACATGTGAGTATAAAAAACAAGTCTCCTAGAGCCACAAGTATTAAGAAACATTGAACTAAAAAAAATGGATTTTTATCTAAGCAAATACTGTGTCCAGCACGCCAAAGTCGTCTATGTTTGACCGCCAGTGTTGTAATACGTTAGGCGTGGATTTATTGAAAACTATTCAAAATTAAACGCAAACGTGTTATTTTTTAAAATTATTATTGATATTTGAATAAAACAAAAGGTAAGGCTGGGCGCAGATTGCAGTCACGACAGTTTTAAGACAGTCTTACCTCACATAGACAAGTCTGTTTTAAAATAAAAACGAAACTTTTTTGTCTACGATGCGTCGCACATTTAAAACAAAACTGTTTTGTCTATGACGACGCGTCGCACGCCGCATGCCGTCTGTGTCACAGTATCAGCGTTGCGATCGATACGGCAATTGCCGTAATATACGGCATTCCACGATTTTTTCAAAGATTATACGGCATACGGCAGACTTCATTGCCGTATCAAGTATTACGGCAATTCAGCTTTGCGATAAACCACGATGGCAAATTATGAACAAAAAAGCATAAATACCTGTATTGATATCTATATTTTTTTTCACTTTCGTCATCCCTTAAGTGATAATAAAGTGTGTGGTTGTTTATGACGGGAAATCATCGTTCCATCTTTTATTTTATGAGACTATCAAAGGTGGCATGAACACGACACATGGTTCACATTGATAGAAGTAATGAATGAAAGAGATACACATATTTACTTTGTTTATATTATTGAATGAATGTACAACATTATGAACTATAGGATGTGTACGGTACTTTTGTAGTATTTACTCTTGCAGTAAATTAAACTTGGATCCAATTTGGCTTTGTTGGAATGGCTGCACTTTCTACAAAAAGCTTAAACTCTTGCTTCAAAACACGCGAAAAAGGACAAAGACGTCATAGTTGTTTTCCGTCGTTGTCGCCACTGACCCAGCAATTGCCACGAATTGTAAGAGAATCAGATAAGCAACGAATTGATGACGAGTGGAGGTTGCTACCAAATGTAAACAAAATTTCAGAATTAGAAATAAAAACATCAATTTTGGGCAAATGTCCAAGATACTTCATGACTGCAAAATATTAGCAAATTTTGCTATAGACGTATTTTGTCTATCAACAACATAGCAATGCAGATTGCGAGAGTTTTCAGTGAAGTAAACAATATGAAAACAAAATCCAGAAATAAATTGATAACATCCACTATCAACGGAGCTCTATTAGCACGACAAGTGGTTAAAAACCAAGGAGGTTGTATAAAATTTCAAATGTCAAATGATATGTGTAAGAAAATGAAAAGCAAAGAAAAATATTAATTACATAGACAAACGAGTACTGTTTTCAATCAATGAGAAACCTATATGGTGAAGAAATTTCAGATTTTATGTGATTTATTTAATAATTCGTAAAAATAAATACTTTACGGCAATTTTGTGGATTTTTTTCATAAATATGGCAATTTTCGTTTTTAGATACGGCAACTCAATTTTTTACAGTCGCAAAGCTGCACAGTATCAAAATGGACTTCATTGATACTGTTGTAATAAGCATCCTAGTTACACGTGCACTTGCAAAACGACGCAAACGTACCTAAATATTTGGTGCATCCCATTTGTTTTAAATTGAAATCAGAATATTCCTTACATAATTTATTGAAAAGTACAGGTCTCTTTTCAACCTCGTCAATTAGTTTTTCTACGAGTTCTTCGTCATAAACATGATGCGACGTGTTTACTATGAACGCTCGGACGAGACTAGAAGAGAGACAAGAGAGGGTATGTAGCAAATTTCGGGAACGTTGAAAGGAGTTTTTACAAACTAAAATACAATTAAATTACTATGTCTCACCGATTTGGAGGTGGCTTTAATAATGAATCATATTCAAAGAGCCTGTTCGTGTGCGGTGTTAGTTTTATTGTTTAGCCTAAATAATACAATATTATATATTTCAATATTCCTAAAACAGAGGGACGGAGTGTATCCATAACTATGTCGCCAGACCGTTTTGTTGTTGATGTGCGCGCTCGCGTACATACAAAAGGGAAGCCGACAGTCGTTAGTCAGACTTGTCGCCGGGCAGTTCTTGTAGGCAGTAGACTATTCTGTCTGTGAGACGTTTTGTTTGAAGTTTGCGCGTCTCCATATATTTTATAAAGCAATAGTCTGTCTTAAAACTGTTGTGACTGCAATCTGCGCTCAGCCTAAGAAACATAAAAATATCATCAGCTACATAAATAAAAGAAAATTTCATCAAACCAACTTCGCATAATAAATCTAATATCTCAACTCTGGCGCATCCTTAGCGCGTCATCGATTATCAGTTCATTGGGCGCCGTGGTCAAGGATAGAAGACACCCTGATGACGTCATAAACGAATTGCGGAAAAAGTCGTGCAGTGCAACATGAACGATTCCTCAGAACTCACTCGCATTTTGGAAAGCGTCGATGATGATGAATTTTTTATTTTAATAAATAATAATAATAAATGTTAATTTTTTTCTTAAGGTTGCCCTAGTCGATGGCACGAACTAAGTGGTGGGCGGGGTAAAAATGCATGCTATCTCAACCGACATTACGTGCGAAAGGGATGGACGCTGTGATGAGCAGTAAGAAGCTAGTGCGCACACACACGCACTCCTGAGTGACGCAAAGCGACGGCGTCATCGCGTATAATTATAATTATACCTACCTATGCGGTTCATGTTTGAATGATAACATAAACTCAAAAGGCAATTCCGAGCTCCGTGACGCAGTAGCTTAGCAATGAGTGGCTACGCTTGGGGCTGCGGGTTCGAATCCCGCACGGAACAAATATTTGTATGGTCTACAAATAGTTGTTCCGGGTCTGAATGTTTGTCCTTGTGTAATTTATGTTTGTAAACTGCCTCCACGATACTGGAGAAAATCCTATTGTGGGGGTAACGTATTTTAAAAAGAGAAAAGAGAGAAGAAACAAATTGGTGTCATTAGAACTTAGGATCTGCTGTGTGAAACGTAATTATTATGAACCCAATTTGGTTGTTATTATGAAAGTTCTTATGTGAATTTAAGTGGGTGTTATATACTAATAATTTCATTGATTTGTTTTTACCTAATTTTTAATCGACTTCGAAAAAAGGAGGCGGTTCTTAATTCGTTGGTTTTATGTAGGTATGTTCTAAAAATATACTTTCCAGATGATCCCACGGTAATCGATAATGGTCAGGTCAGGATCTGATGAAGGGATCTTGGAGAAATCGACGGAACTCTTCAATAAATGACAGCAAATCAACCGGGATTGCTGCTATCGCGTATCTATGCATTCTTTACGCAACCACACAGTATAGTATCACGCCTGTACCCACTAAAGGGACATAACTCTCAACTAAAAATGGTAACATAAAAACTTTTTTTTTTAAAAATGTAACCGACTTCTAACACAAACACAATTATTTTACACTGTTTTCTGTTTTCTTTATGTTTTCGTATTTTATTGTAGGTTATGCAAATATTACTGTAGGTACTGTTTATTTTAAATAGGTATTTATTACCATAGCTAGTTAGCTATAATAGCCCACAGGCAACTCCCCGAATTATGCAAGCCAGTGTCAGGATAACTGCTTTTTCAACTGCGCGATTTTGATGTGAGTGGGGCTTTTATGTAGGTTAATTAAATAAATAAAAAATGTTAGTTTGTAAATTGTTTATTGATTGTTTGTGTTCAATAGCGGTTTGCAATATTCTCCTAGTACTTAGAAAGTTATCAACAATAGGCATTGTGTCACCGCAGGGACAATTACATACGTCTATCAAAATAGTAACGTACCTACCTAAACGGAATACTAACAGCACAGACTTCCTTACAGAAGTCCAAAGAACACGTCTAGACAAGGTAAGTAATTAGAAGAAAACTACAACTTGAGATTGATTGTAAATCAAATTCACAGTACAGACACAATTAGCGAAATATAAATAAAAATTTGATTTATTTTATGATAGATTACGCTAGTTGAAAACTAAACACTGTATGGGAATGACATCACTGAACGAGTCGGGTGGTCAGTCAAAACAAATACATAAAAGGCGCGATTGTAGAAAGAGATTCGTTACGAAACGTTTGTAGGCTAGGGGGCTTGGCCTGTTTATGCTATTGATAACGAAGGCTATAAAATATGTACAACTTAGAAACTAAATCCTATTCTCCTATATGTACTTAATCTGTTTTCATAACCCAATGTCTGAGGTAGGTTTATGCGCTCCTTAGTTTTTATATAGTTCGTATTATTCTGTAATAAATTAAATCCATTGATATTATAAGAAATTAATTATAGTATCATTGATTAAATCTAATTCAAAATATACTATAATACCATAGCAAAGCTACTATTTTATTTAGTAGTAGGTTATATAGTAGTACTTATAGTAAATTATATGTAAACAATATGAGTATGTCTGAGGTAAGGCTAAATATTATAAACAAATATTTGCCAGGTGCGAATCGGACTTACGAGCTACTACATATCGCACCATCGGTGGAACAAGGGCACAACTAACAAAAAATCCGAAAATGAGTTAAGTATGCCAATGTGCTTTAAAAACATTCCTTTAACTAGTGCAACCAAGTCGCTCATTAAGTTCAGTCTCATGTCGCTGGAGCGCTATTGTGCCTTTGTCTTATTGTTGCGTTTTGTGTAAAATATTGGAACGACGAAATCGCATTGGTCAGTTGCGTCGTCGCCCGCGCGTTGTGTAGTTGTGTGTTGGACCGTCAAAGCCGTTAAGGTAAATATGCCCTTTTTTGTTTGAGGTTCAGGAAAGACAAGGTCACATTTGGTGTACTTATGCCTATTATATCGGCACATGTTTGGAAGAACAAAGTCGTTTAAGCAGTTGTGCCTTTGTATGTCCAACATGTGCACATTTCGTAGTCTTCAATACAAATCTGACTTTGTCATTCCAATTGTTGTGGTATTTAGATACATATTACGAGTATAATAACATTTATGACTTTGTCATTCCAATTCTTGTAGTATTTTGGTACATATATATTTTTTATTGTAGTGTATGATATTAATTAACCCTTAGTCAAGGTTATTATGATTATATTTTGTATTATTTTTGAACTTTTCATTGAGATAATAATATAATTTTTTCAGAACATAATGGAATCATGAGGAAGAAAAATTTTAAGTATGGTTCTTGATGATCAAGCCAATAGGCATACCGAGGCTACTGAGGAGCCTCAGATTGCTGAGTATTTAGAATACACCTGTGTTAATGAAAATGATCACAATACGGCAATAACTACTCCAAACATTAATTCATCGACGGGTAGGGAAATTCTATTATTTTTGCTGACCTAGATTATTTATATTAACTTTTACTTAAAATTTTAATCAGAATAGATTTATATTGATATTTATTTTAAGATTCGTCGAAGAGAACAATGGTTGAAAAATGGATAGATAGTAATGACTTCGAAAATCAGGATCCTATGCTGTTAAATAGTGAGACTTCAGAAGCAGTAAATACACCCATTATAACGGCATCGGATACAGACGATATTACGGTTGAGAAATGCACAGACAGCAATGACTATAAAATTCAGAAGCCTATGTTAGTGGATATTTCGGACGGAGTAAACCCACCCATTATAAATAAAACCTCAGGTATGAATGCAAAACAAATATTAATCTAGTAGTAAAATTATTTATATTAATTGATAAAGTACAAAGATGGTAATTGAATCAATTAGAAAGTAATATTGTTTTACGTGCTGTTATATTCAACTAATTAAATTAATATTCCTGTTTTTAAGGTAATGAGGATTCCGATTCCTCAAATAATGGAGATTTTTCACCATCAGAAGGTTCAGAATATAAGCCTCCAAGTCGTGCGAGGGAGATTGAACGCAACACTAGATCCTCCCAACCTAGAAACTTGTCAAGTTCTTCTAGTTCCAGCACCAGATCACCTCAGCCTATTACGGTTGATTTGGAAAATGGTGAAGGTAATATTGAAACAGAACCAACTTTCCGCACAAATGAGGATAATGTTGCCCTAGAATCGAATAGAAAAAGGTCTAGAAAACGTCAAAGAAATATGAATGAGTGGAAACAAGTTATATCGAAGCGATTAAAGAACAGTGGCCTAGAGTATATAACAAAGAGAGGAAAAGTTGTAGCAGCAAAATCTATTCTTCCTCCTTGCACTAACAAATGCAGACTATCGTGTTTCACTAAAGTTTCTTCTGAAAAGAGGAACATCATTTTTAAATCCTACTGGGAACTGGGAACACATCAAATACAAAGAGATTTTCTTGCGTCCTGTGTCAAACAAATTCATCCTGCAACCCGAAGAGTCACAGTCACTGTTAATAACACCTGTAAGGAACCAAGAAAACCAAACTCGAGCTTCTACTTTATAATGGATGGAAAAGAAGTTAGGGTTTGTCGGACATTTTTGCTAAATACATTGGTTATTGGTGAAAAAACGTTACGAAATGTAATTGACAGTGTATCTATTCATGCTTTGAGCGTGAGTTCTACTGATAAACGTGGAAAACATGGCAAACATTGTAAACTTACTGATGAAGAAATAAAATCAGTTCATGATCACATAAATTCGATCCCACGGACGGAGAGTCATTACCTAAGGGCGAATACAACTAGAGAATACATAGATGGAAGTCTGACTATAGCCGAGCTCCATCGCAGTTATCAAAGACTCAGACAAGAAGCTGGCAGACCAGCCGTCAATTACGACGCTTACCATCGAATCTTCAACACTGATTTTAATTTAGGCTTATTTGCACCTCGTAAAGACCAGTGCGATGAATGCGAAGCCTACAAAAACGCTGTCGACAAAGAACCATTGATGGATAAGCATAAATTACACCTTGAGGAGAAAAGTCTGGCCCGATTGGAACTTGAAAAGGACATTGAACAAAGCAAACAGATAGATTCGAATAATATAGTAGCCATATTCGACCTACAGGCAGTCTTACCATGTCCTATTGGCCAATCGTCAGCTTTCTTTTATAAGTCAAAGCTTAACTGCTACAATTTCACGGTATGAGTTGCTACTTTTTAAATATTAACTTAACATTTATAAAATTATAACAAACGTCATTCTTGCACTGAATTAATTATTTATTTTTGTTTAAGGTTTCAAATATCAACGATGACACAACATTATGCTTTTTCTGGCATGAAGGTCTCGCAAAACGTGGAGCTAATGAGATAGGGACGTGCGTCTACAAGTTTCTGGAAGAACTTAGTTACAAACAACCTGATAAAGACATCATATTATATTCTGATAATTGCTGTGGGCAGCAAAAGAATAAGTAAGTATCTTGCATCACAAGTTTATCTCTAATTACTTGCTTGTTTGTTACTTTGATCGTCACAATTACAATATTTTTTTCACATGAATGTCTTTGATGACTTTGATTTCAGATTCGTTTTCGGAATGTATTATTATGCTGTTAATACATTGCCCATCAAATCAATTACTCACAAATTCCTCATTAGAGGACATACTCAGAATAAAGCTGACTCTGTTCATTCCGTCATTGAGAAGAACATTAAACGGGCAAAGAAAGCTGGTCCTATATACTCTCCAGTCGAATATATAAGTCTCATCAGAAACGCAAAAAAAAGCGGCGACAAATTTATAGTCAAAGAAATGAACTTCGATTTGTTCTTTGATTTAAAGCTGTTAGCTGATGAAGTCAACTTGAATCTTAACAAAGATATTGAGAGAAATAATGTCAAATTAACCAAAATGAAAGCCATAAAATTCACAAGAAGTTCAGAGACATACCAATTCAGAAACAGCTATAAATCAGTCATCTGGACAAAAGCGAATGTCAAAATAGGCCGGACTGCTAATAGAAAACAGCTGAAAGACATTACATTAAATGTGTTGTACACTGAAAAGTTGCCGATCCCCGATCGGAAAAAAGAAGACATTCGTCAACTGATTTCTTCAAACATTGTTCCAAAATTCTACGAACAATTTTATAATGGTTTATTTTAATGACACATTCCAAGAAAATGTTTCTTGTTAGTTACGTAAAATAAGGTACTATAAGTAAGGATTAAGAAAATATTACTTAAATATACGATTTCTTCTAAATAGATTATTGTTTTATTACATAAATCATCTAAAAAGAATGTGTTACTAAGGTCATAATTACAAAAATATTTTAATTTTGGTGCAAAAAGGACAAAAGTGCAGATCAAAAATATTATTTTTTTAAATTATAGACAAATAATAAATTATTTACTCCCGCAAAGTACCTACCTAAATTCGCAAAAGTGTAAAGCTTACTTCACTCAAAAAATATATATGACCTAAAATCAATTTAAGCAGACAAACTCGATATTATTCTACAAAAATCTTAGAATGTCTCTAGTGAAAAATTACAAAACATGCATTTGTGCCATTATTCCACCGAGGGTGCGATATTACTATCTATCAAAAAAAGCCAAAAATAAACGTTTGACATGACCAATGTACTGGACTGACCTTTCAGAGTTTGTTTCGGCAGATCGGGTGTTTCTTCTCAGTTTCATGTTTTTGTTGTGTTAAAGTGTTTTAAAATTATTATTGTTCTTAGATTACTTACATAAATTATATTAGGTATATTAGGATATGAGGCTCCTATACGTAAGCACGATTATCGAAAATCTAAAAATTACCTATTCTAATTAAATTTATAGATAATTTTAAGATTTTCGACAATCGATAATTGAGATGTTTTCGTTAGTTGGCAAATTAAAGTAGTTAAGTACCTAATGTACTACCTGTATCGAAAGTTCATTATTATGTACCTACCTGTTTTCAATTTTAACTATCATACATGTGCTTCAACAAACTTATGGGTACATTTTACCAGCTATATTCATCCCGGCTTCAGCCTTCAGCAAGTGGACACGAACAAAAGGAAGCAATTATTCTAAATAAAGATGTAGATATGTAGGTATTACAATCATAGATAGCAGCGGCTAACCTAGTGAGCATGTGTGAGTGCGCGCTACGCCCCCCCCCCCTCCGTCCGTCCCACTGATCGGGGAAACAATTTATAGCGAAAGGCAAGATGTTTTATAACAAAAACGGGCGCGCGAAATTTTATAAACAGACCTTTGGTAGTCTGGATGTCATGAAAAATCTATTGAATGTATCTGTTTAAAATAAAATTATTTGCATTTTTGAATAACTAATCTATCCCTGTATGGTAACTGTTTTGCAATTTTCGTTCTTCTTATGGTATTTATTTCCGCCCAAAGATGTGTTAAAAATAGTGTGGAAATACGGAATTTTCGACGCTTATTACTTTTAAACATAATCTTTTTCTACTTTTTTGTTTCCATACAGGGCTAGATAATGATAAGACAAATTGAAATCATTTTTTATTTTGTACCTACACCATCAAACAGTGGAGTTATCGCCAGACTACGTTTGTATGGAAGAACGAGCGACTAGTGTACCCTTAAGATATGAAGAACAATTTTATATTTTGTGTTGTGCGATTTTATTTCTCAATCTAGGGTATCTCTATTATATTTGCTGATGAAATTTCCATCCTTATTCCGCATACAAAAGACCAGAATTAAAATAATGAATTGAATCAAGTATTGAACCAGGTTACAAATTGGTACACATCACAACCTAGAGATTAATTTTAATAAAACCAAAATTATGCAATTCCGACCAGTTCAAAAATCACCACTAAATATCGTTTTTACTTATAATAATATACCTATAGGAACTGTTGAAAACTTCAACCTGTTAGGCCTGGAAATCGACTGCCATATAAACTGGAAAACCCATATAAATAAAGTAAAAAATAGGCTATCAAAATTCACTTACGTATTACGAGAAATAAAGCAAACCACAGATGTCCCCAGCGCTCTGTCAGCATATTACGCATACACATCTTCGTGGCTGTCATACAATTATTAGCAATTATTTATAATGCAAAAAAATTATAAGAATCCTGGCAAACATAAAAATTCCAGAAAGTTGTAAGCCCCAATTCAAAAAGTTTAAAATTTTGACTTTGACGTCACTCGACGTCGTCGACGACTATTTATATTTGGGAAACATGCAAAGTAAAAGAACCACCCACAACTATTTACCAAATTAAGTGAAACAAATTACAAATACTCAATTAGACCAATAAAAAATAGGCTACTATTGCCGAAATCTACTCTTGCTTTGCGTAGCTCTTGCCCTACTGTATGGCAGTTAAAAATTTTTAATAACCTAAATGACATAACATTTAACGAGTATTACATTATTTTTATCCAAATTAAAGTTATATTTGATTGAAAAATGTTTCTATAATTTAAATGAATATTTTGAAACATTTGTGTGGACAACTTCGGCCTGTACCTATCTAATTTAATTTAATTTTTTTTTATTCAATTATTATTTTTTACTTAATTTTGTTTTTATTTATAATAATAATACTAACTTTTTACTTGACATTGTGATTATTAATTTAATTAAATTTACAGAATTTTAGAATAATATAATCTAATAATGTAATTTATTAATGAAATCTAATATTGTAGTTTAAAAATAATATTTAATATCTTTATAATTGCTACACCCAAACTTTGTTCAAATAATGTGGACTGTTTTTTTTAAAACATCACATCTATTGTTACCATTTGATTGCAATAAAGATTATGATTATCTCAAAATCATCTGGTAGCATCAGCATCATATCAAACCCCCATTGTCATAAGAGGTAAGACTTTTCTTCTGTGCTTCACTTGGCCTACGCCTCCTCCGACACATAAAATATTTTGAGTCGATCTCGGTATATTTTGGTTAGATCAATTTCGAAATCGATACACAACATGCGACACGGCTACATCTCTAAGAAAGTTTCAAAAAGGAAGGTCAGCTACGCCGTTGTCGTCCAGTCATGACAGTGGCGTCATCATTGTTTGTTTTTATTTATGTACAAAGCACATATATAAAAAGAGTGCAAGACAGCACAAGATTAAATAAAACATACCAGATTATAAAGTCATTTATTGCATAAAAAACCAACAAAATCAAGTTATTTTGTGTTATCGATATATCAACTCTTGGCAACACTATTTTATCGTAGGTATTTTTGTTCAATTTTCGCTATGGCGTACAGGACACGGTAATACGTTTTTGGCGTGGCGCTCAAAAGGTTAATCATGCATAGATTAACTAAATCATCTTGAATGTATGCTCATTTGAAAACATTACTCTATAAAAGAAAAAATTAAAATTATTGTAAAAAATAAAGTAAACAACAAATGGATTGTCATTGATAGAATCAGGCGTTACTTTGCGGAAATCCACTATAATAAAAAAAAATAATATAAATTACTTTGCAACCTTCCGCTAACTAAATACAATGATGTGTCTTACCGGGATTGAAGAGCACCTCCCGCCCTGCCTCAATTGCATGCACTAACTCACGTCACCACTAGTCCCAGCACCACTACTCCCAACACCACTACTCCCGGCACCACTAAGTTAGCGGTCAGCCGCCGTAGAGTCTACATTACCTGAGGATGCCTCGTGTAGAGGCGAAACACGTGTCGTATTATCGTCGATGGTGTGTCTTACCTGGAATAGTGGTGTTGGAAGTAGTGGTGCTGGGACTAGAAGAAATTGAGGGAGGGCGGGAGGTTCTCTTCAATCCAGGTAAGTCACACCATTGTATTTAGTTAGCGGAAGGTAGCGAAGTAATTTATATTTTTTTATTAAAATGGATTGTCTTCAAAAATTCATCATATTTCCTAGAATTGTACTTACTAACGTTGCGTGTTGATTCATCCATTCATACATACATGATTACATATTTTTGTTTGTGTATTTATGCTTAAAAAATTAATGGCTAATACGTAAGCAGAAAAACTAAATACGCTTTCTTTTTAGTTTTCACAATATTTTTATATACACAAAAATCCTTAAATCTGTTCTAAAGAAACCAATTTACGCTAACATAAAACGAAGATATTTTAACATTTCTTATTGAGACAGGTGTATGTAACAAAAACCTGAGCACTCAGAGCTTTGCAGACAGAACCCGTAAAGTGAAAGAGAACTTTATTATGATACGGTAATTTATCTCTGCCGACGAGTGAACCGCGCTTCTGCGAAATTGCTCCCGTTTGGAGATGAGATCTATTGCACTGAAATATACAGTATACGCCTTCTTCACACGCAAATTTGCAAGCGTACTCTACACCCTTCATTAATATTAATAAATACGAGTAATAAATGTTGATCGCTTTTATAATGTTTTTGTCACAACAACCTATTAAAGGTCCACTGCCGAACAAAAGCCTCGCTCTTACATATTTCCATAGATATTGTCAAAGCCGCCACGCTAGGCTGTTAATTGGCGATCAATTATTTTTATTACATTTTTTTTATCGAAGAGTGGGCAAACGAGCATGCGGCTCACCTGATGTTAAGTGACTACCGCCGCCCATGATCAACTGCAGCACCAGCGGAATTGCAGGTGCGTTGCCGGCCTTTTAGAAAGGAGTAAGCTCTTTTCTTGAAGGTCCCCAGGTCGTATCGGTCCGGAAAAATCGCTGGTGGTAAACTATTCCACAGAGAGGTTGTACGCGGAAGAAAACTCCTCTTGAAACGTACAGTGGTGGACCGCCAAGCACCCAGATGATGTGGATGGTATCGGGACGTTTGCCGCGTAGTGCGTTCACGAAATTTGGCGGCTGGGATTAATCCGAACAATTCCTCAGAGCACTCTACATGGTATATGCGAAAGAAAATACGAAGAGATGCAACATCTCTTCGCAGTGCCAGTGAATCGAGCCGATCGGAAAGCACTCGGTCGTCGACGATTCGAGCCGCTTTGCACTGGATGCGGTCAAGTGGAAGGAGCTGGTACTGGAGAGCCCCAGCCCAGAGATGGGAATAGTATTCCATGTGCAGCCGAACCTGCGCCTTGTAAAGTTGCAGGCGGTGTGCCGGCATGGAATACTGTCCCGCTCTGCTGAGCACGCCAAGCTTTTTAGAGGCCAATTTGGCCTTCTCTTCCAAGTGACCACGAAACTGCACGTCACTCGATATTTCGACGCCGAGGATTCCGATACTGGCTGAGGCATCAAGGGGAGTGCCTTGAAACTGAGGAGCAAAGGGGTTCTTTTTAGCGATTAACGCGCAAGCTTGTGTCTTCTGGGGGTTAAACTGTACTAGATTTAGTCGCCCCAATCCGAGACTCTGTTCAGCGAAGACTCGACTTCAGACACAAGTTTGTCCCGGCACTCGGAGACGTTTTCCCGAGAAATATTGGCTCGGCCGGTGTAAAGAGCATCACCAGTGCTGTCATCTGCATAGCAATGAATGTTACGGGTTTGCAACATATCATTGATATGCAGAAGAAACAGCGTTGGCGATAGCACGCAGCTTTGTGGAACACCAGCATTAATAGGCTTGCAATCGAAGCTTGCACCGTCTACAACGACCTTGATGCCCCGATCTGCAAGAAAGCTGGTGATCCAATCGCACAATTTCTCGGGAAGCCCATAGGAAGGGAGCTTCGAAAGAAGCGCTTTATGCCAAACCCGATCGAAGGCCTTCGCAATGTCCAAACTAACGGCCAATGCCTCCCTCTTGGACTCTACTGCCTCCGCTCATCTGTGAGTTAGGTAGACCAGAAGATCACCAGCTGACCGACCACGGCGAAAACCATATTGGCGGTCACTAATCAGCTGGTGATCCTCAAGGTACCTCATAAGCTGGCAGTTTACAATGGACTCGATTGTTTTGGAGAACAAGGAGATGATGGCGATAGGCCGGTAGTTGGACGGGTCTGAGCGGTCGCCTTTTTTAGGGATCTGGTGGACGAAAGCCGTCTTCCATGACTTTGGGACTACGCCTAGGGAGTAGGAGTACCAGAAAAGACGCGTTAAAACCGGTGCCAACTCTGGAGCACACGTCCTCAGCACAATTGAGGGGATTCCGTCAGGCCCACTCGACTTTTGGATGTCCAGGGAGAGGAGTGCTTTGCGAACCGAGCGCTGTGTGAACTGCACTTCCAGCATGGAGCACTCATACCGCGGGATAGTCGGCGGCTTACTCACCCCGTCATCGAGGGTCGAATTGGACGCAAAGAAAGAGCCTAGAAGATCGGCTTTCTCCTTTGCGGTATGGGCCAGTGAGTCGTCCTCCCTGTGCAGAGATGGAAGAGATGGCTGACAGAAATTCCTCTGGACAGCCTTGTCGAGAGACCAGAATGCACGGGTTCCAGAAGGAAGGCGAACTAGTTTCTCGCCTGACTTTGCCTTGGCAATGACTCTTTTGAAAGACCTAGATGCGGAATTATACTTCTTTTTTAGAGTGCTGGTGTTTACATCCCGAGACCCTGATGCGTCAGCCCAGGCTTGGTAGCACTCGTGCTTATAGCATGATGCTATTTTACAGGAGCGACCAAACCATGGCTGAGATTTTCCTCCAATGGGCACCACAGAGGAAGGAATAAAAAGTTCCATACCCTGAAGTACCACATCAGCGACAGAATCCGCAACAACGTTGGGATCGTCCGGCGAGAAGCAAACCCGCCCCCAAGAGTAGGATGTAAAGAAAGAGCGCATCCCATCCCAATCGGCTGACCTATAGTGCCAAACACGGCGGCAGCCTGCAGAATGCAACCGCGATTTCAGCGTGAGTGGCACCACACTCCGAACAAGACAATGGTCCGAAGAGCCTAAAGGGGCGTTGACGGAAATCTGATAGCCGTCCGGGTGAGAGGTCAGCAGAAGGTCCAACAGGGAAGGTGCATGATCCTCCACATCCGGAATTCGCGTAGGCGAAGTAACCAGTTGAATCAGACCATATGCCAAGGCAAAATCATGAACAGATCTCCCCGCATGATCGGTTAAACGTGAACCAAGCCATTCGGCGTGATGGGCGTTAAAGTCGCCGAGGATCACGATCTCTTCGGAGGGGATCTGCTGTAGCAACGAATCTGTAGCCATTTGGACGTGATCGAAGATATTTTAATCTGTTTGTTGAATGAAGTAAAGGGGAATGCCCACTCTTCATAGACACTTCGGCCATGAGTGCCCACATATAAAAGCATATAGATATGATAATATGCAATTAAAACAATGAAATGGTAAAGGAATTGCTTTAAAAAAAGTCGGGGTTTTGAAAATATTTGAAGTTTTTATTTTCACAAACGCAGTTTTTTTAACAACTATTTTTATCGATTTTATCGCGTTTTATTTCTTTGATTTTTAATTCCAGACATTTCGGGTGCTTTCCAGCTCCCATGGTTACGGCAGACTGATGTGACCGACGTCCCAATGTCAGTGTTAACCCGGAGTACCTTCAGATTTTTAATTTTTATTTATGGTCCGATCTACAGAATGAACTTACTGTGTCTAGAAGTCTTGCAGTGGTATGCTTGGGTTTTTAATTTCATTAATTACAGGGTCCTAAGCAGGTGGTAGTACCAAGCCTCCTTCTCTATTGAAAAAAGAATTTATATATTAGATATTATATAGAATTTATATAATAAAATACACTTTACGACTAATAGTGATGACTTGCAATTCTAGCCCTAAGTAAAGATCAGCTAGGGCTTAACTTTATTCCTTCCATAATACTGCTCCTCTGGTTATTACAGAGTTCTATCCGGTAGCAACCATTAAATCTTATATGCTCACCATAATAGTAGCGAACTTGCTTTAATTGGTATGTGACACAAGCAATTAATATTAAGTCACTGTAAGTTAAAACAGGAAATTCCCTAACATTTTAAAGTCTACATTTATATTTCTAAAGTCTGCCTGCCCTAGCTCTATTTAGATTGTTTTCCCTAGCATACTCAGAAAAATCATTATTTGTCTCCATATTTTGATGAACTATTTCAAGTATTTGAGCCGCATCATCCTTGTTCCTTATTTTTGTGTGGAATTTATTAACTATAGCAGAAGCCACAGCAGTCTATCATCAAATGTGTAGAAGCCCTGTTAAAGTAATTTAGATGAAATATTTTAAATTCAGTTTTAAAAATGCCATTCACCACCTCTACTACCCATATCGACACATAGTCACGGCTCTGGATTTATTAGCATATCTTGTAATTAACTGAGATTCACCATCTGCTGGAGACATTTCTGCGACCCTTAGACATCCACATCTATCCTCGATTACAAATCAAAATGCAGATGCGTTGTCACCCGTGAGGACTAAGATCATTTTCTCGTTTCCAGTAAAAAGGGTCTCCGGTTCTCTACACTCACCATACAAAACACAGCAGCATTAAGCTACTATTTCACGCTGGTATTCTGTGAGAGGGTGGTCCTTCCCCGGTCGACCCGACCCATTCATGCTACAACTATACTTCTAATATAACTGCAGCATGGCTCTACCAAGTATAACAAACATACATAGTACTTGTCACTATGTATGTTTGTTATCGCAAAATGTAGTTAATCACAAAAGAGACATATTTGCAATGCTGATGGAACTGTTACAACCTGGTAAAAAACATTGTGCTTTTATATAATTAGTTAGCAGTACACTGTGTGATGCATGATCTAAGCTTTGTTGTTCTGGGTGCAATACATTACTCACTTCAGATTGCAACGAGGACGGACTAGATGATTCAGATGGTTCCCGTTCTGCAGTTGAACATGATGCTGTTCTATCAGTTCATTGCCAGCAATTATGATATACACGGCATGACAACTGAAATAATGTAAAATACAAAAAATGAAGTCAAAGTGAAAAAATAAAAATAAAATAGATTTATTTCAAACTCAAATATAAATAAAATATTTATCAAGTTAAATGTTACTGCACAAGGACGGATTTAATGCCCTATATTATTTAATAATTAAGGCCTGACAGACTACCAGCAGTCCAAAAACAATGAAAAATCAACTGTCTCCTTTCTTGGTAGTTGATAAAACTGGTCAATCTCATAAATAAGCTAGTATGTTTGTCAGATATAGCTAGGGCAGATGTGAAAAAATAAAACAAGTTCTTGAGTTGATATACAATCAGTGTAAAAACATGTATAATTATCAGATATATGGATCACATTTAATAAATTGAAAATATTAAACACTTACCTCACGTAGCGCAAATAGTTCCTCACGTGGAAAATGGAACCCAAACAATGTGTGTGATCTTATTCTCATAAGTGTCAGTGCCACAGCTGATGTATACATGTTCAAAACGAACTATTGGTGCATTTTGCGAGTGCCACACTACACGTTCACTGTACTCGAAACTTGTACCTAATAAAGAAGCTACAATTATTATATTGATATTATTCAGGTAAACTCAGTTATAAAGCATTTCTTAGAGGAAGACATGCCACATCGTGATATGTACCAACTATTTACCTGCTGTGTTCGAACCAATTGTTGAGAGATCAACAATTGCATTTTACAACAAAACAATAACACGATACCTAACACGTAATTTAATTCTTGTGACATAACAGTGACAGCGGCCTACCTGTCGGATACGATGTTGCCACTTAACTGTCATAAAATCTATGGAATGATATCGATTTTT
Source organism: Parnassius smintheus behrii (assembly GCA_036936625.1). Lineage (NCBI taxonomy): Eukaryota > Metazoa > Arthropoda > Insecta > Lepidoptera > Papilionidae > Parnassius > Parnassius smintheus. The sequence continues at coordinate 12,505,103 of JAUPFT010000014.1, forward strand.
ATTCGATTAATAATATCATAAAAAGAATAATCTTTGACGCGATTTAAGTTCTGCACGCTTTTTAAAATATAATTTCCTTTATTTATTGAAACTCTATTTCAAATGTATTTTTAAGAACAGTTAGCTTGTGCTGTATTGTTTTGTTATGCTTTAGAGAATTCGTGGTAAATCAGCTGGAAATTAACTTCTTGAATTATCATAACATGATTCCATTTTAAATGTTATGTTAAAAACAGATAAGAATAACAGTTAACTTTTGCAGTAGCGTTTTGTTATACTCTAAAGAATTCTTGGTAAATCAGCTAGTAATTCGCTTGTTTAATTATCATAACTATAAATGTGAAGGTTGTCAATGAATTCAACCGAGCCTATAACAACGGTTGTTTTAGTTTTTAACGGTTGACTGCCACTTTTGATGACTTGAAATTAATAAAAACCTATTTTGCGCAATAAGTTTTTTCTCTTTGGTAATGAATAAACCACAGAAACCCCTATAATGTATAATAGTCCTTTTTTTGATACAAGTAGCACATTTTAAGGAACCGCAAAAACAACTTTGTTATTTATACAAACACTATGAAAAACAAAATAATTTGTTGCTGGCGATAATGATAGTGGTATTTTGACTCGATTTAAAATATATGCTTGTTACTACTGAACTCTTCATGGGCCTGCGAGTCCGACTCGCACTGAACCACTTTTTTTCAACATGTTTTATTCTAATAAATAGTTTTTTCGTTTAAGCGGAGCTCTTTTACTTTAGATTTATTACCTCTTTATCTGTAATAATCAATCTGAGTAAGTAAAGTGTGTAATACGATTCTTAAATTGTAAAAATAATAATTGGATTTGGACATCTTAGGTAGGTATTTAGTTTTATTTATTTAGAAAATATTAATCTCACAATTATTTATTGTAATAATATAAATTTATCACACAGCTAACACCCTCATTAGCAATGTAATGGTGAAAGAATTTTCAAAATCGGTCTGGTAATTTTTGAGATTAGCCAAAAAACGTATTCATTGAAAGTAGCGCCCTCTATAATAAAATTAACCCTATATTAGATATCTAAAATTATGCATAACAATCTAGTTGTGAAAGAATTCTCAAAGTTGGTCAAGTACTTTACGAGTTTAGCGAAAAAAATGTTCTTTGATAGTAGCGCCCTCAATAATAAAATGCATCCTACGTTTTTAAGCATCATAGCAAAAAACGATTCAACATAGCCTAACCCGCACACACAGTAAAAACATAACCATCCTTTTTCGTCTGTAGTCGGATAAACAACTGGTTAAAAACGGTTGCGTATCGACTGCTTTGGATAAATATCCATTGTCAACGGTTATTTTAAACCTATATCGTAACATCGTAATAATTATCGAAAAATTATATAAGCATTGTAATAATGACACCATAAGTAATCGATCGAAAAGGGGAATCGATTTTTTTTAATGATTTTTGTGATTGGCAACATTTTTTATTTTGTTCACAAACTAATGAATTACGAATACGTAATTCATTAGTTTGTGAATTGTGAAGATAAAAATAAAATTAGGTAAATATACCTAATTTTATTTTTATCTTTTCGGTACTTTTAATTTGTGCAAAAATATTCCCATTGTTTTAGGATAAATGAATACCGCGATTAATAACCATAAATAAAGATATATTTTTTTAACAAATGCACATTGTTGGGCGTTCCATGGCCTAATATGGGCATCCCCCTTTCCACATCATCTCCTAGAAGTCATGAACAGAAGAAAATGAAACAGGAGATGGGCAACAACCTCTTACCGATAACATTATTATTCATTCGGTAAAGGAAATGAAAGCTCAGATTGTGGTAGCTGTACCTTTATGGTGAACGTGTGGTAATATCGTAAAATTTAGATACGTTTATTGACCGCCTATCCACGGTTTAAAGGACCATAAGTGACAGTATTAAAAAAAGTAGAAATAAAGCTCTATGATAAGTTGTGTCAACTTTGATACTTTACTTCGCTGATAGGCTTTACTAACCGTGTAGTAAGAATTAGAGATAGTGGTGGTGTAAGAATTAGCGAAACGAATATTCGTTTTATATTCGGTATTCGGCATATTCGGCAGGTTTACCGAATATTCGTTAAAGTGGTACGCAAAGTATCCACTGTATGGAAATGTACGAATTAAGTAATGCCATGTCTTTCATCATTGTACTGTTGAAAGTATATTTTTATTTATGGATTAAATCTACTTGTATAACGATAGGTATGTTTTGAGGCACTGTAGATTTATTTCAAATTATAGCAAATAGAAAGCTTGATAAAATTTTGTTTGGAATCAAACAAAGAAACATTACATTACAGTCGTCAGTTTCTCTAAAATTGGTCCAAATAGTAGATCTACTGTCACTTATTTTCATCACATACTTATCAATTTTCACTAAGAATACTTTTTTTCTCACAAAAATAGTCAAAACATAACCATGTGTCGGCAATTTGCTCAGTACTAGATGTATGTAATATGTAATAACACGTCAGGTGTCGCGGGGGAGCAAGGGGAAGGCTCTGGCGGTAACCCCACGCGCTTTACGGTAACGAATTTCGACATAAATTGGTTAGGTTTCTCGGTAATCCTGCCGAATAATGTTCGGCCGAATATTCGGTTCGGTAAAAAATTTACCGAACGTTCAGCCGAATATTCGTATTTGGTGAAATCCATATTCGGCCCATCCCTAGTAAGAATATACACTATCCACTATCGTCCCGTGAAACTGATACAGAATAGGCAGGAGCATCTTCTGTGGTTGGCAGCCCGCCTGCCATTCGTGGCACCCATGGCGCAATCCACCATGAAGCAATCCATGGAAGAGGCCTATCTTCAGCAATTCACCTTTAGAGGTTTTAATGGATGGATCAAATAATAGAGAGTTACTTATTTATAATTATTAAGTTTATTTCGATCTGAACGGTATAGATAACCGGTATAATTAAAAGGTGTGAGCCATCCCATTTTAGTCTTTACAGGTAAGAACGCATCTGTAGCCTGGCTAAATAGTAACAGTATACTTATGTCCCACAGCTTGCTATAGGTCCCCTCGTCTTTGTGAGATTAAAACTCTTCAGTTTTCAGTCAGGTTTTAAAGCAGGGAGGAGTCCACCTATTCCTCAATGAGAGTTGTTGAACATCATATATCCGTCGTAATTTTTGCGGGATTACAGTTTTTTCCATATTTTCTTTCATTTTCAAAACTTGTGAAATTAGCGTTTATAAATGAGTCGGGAAGGAAAAATACGTGTCTACTTCAAGCTATATATCATATACAACATGTAACAAAAACCCCGTTAAGTGTATTATCAGAATCAGTATCCAAGCATTTAGAGATATTTTTTTTTCAAAAAAACATTTAAGAAAACTTAATTTTGACGAAAAAAAATAATTTGCAAATTGTATGTGGTTTTATTTCGTCTAACTCACAGGAGTATCGGTACTGCGGAGTCTTTGACAATCGTCTTACTCCTCGGCCAATGCAGAGATAATAAAAGCACATACAGTTTGCAAATTATTTTTTTTTCATTAAAATTAATTTTTTAAATTGTGTTTTTATATGAAAAAATTATTTCTATAAGCTTCGATACTGATTCTGATAACGCAGTTAACGATATATATATATATATATATATATATATATATATATATATATATATATATATATATATATATATATATATATATATACAACAACATGTAACTCTCGATGACTGCCTCGTTGGTCTAGTGACTCTAGTGGTTGTAGTAGTGCGACTGCTGATGATGAGGTCCTGGGTTCGAATCCCGGGTAGGGCCAAAAAATTAATTATTGAGTTTTTCTGTCAAGAAATTCTCAGTAGCTGCCCGGAGTCAGGAAGTTGGCGGTGTCTCACCCCCGTGCCTCGGAAAGCACGTAAAGCCGTTGGTCCTGCGCCTGATCTCTCTCCGGTTGTGTCGGTTTACCGTCCCATAGGCTTATAAGAGTGAGAGAAGAGAGAGTGTACTTGTGCTTGCCCATGCACTTGGGTACTATAATCCTGTCCTGCGCCGATGGCTAGCCTCCTTTGAGGCTGGCCGCCGTGGCCGAAATTCGGTCGGGAGGACATTATATATATATATATATATGTGTGTGTTTTATTGATTGTGATTGTCAAACCGCCTTTATTCTGCATCTTACGTGTATAATTTCCGCATAATGGATAAATTGTAGCAACATATAGGCATCCGACACAGCATTATCAGAGTGAACAATAGTCTTAAAACGCACGCTCACAGGTGCAGGGTTCACACACACACCTAAAAACTTACGCGACATTTAGTATTGTTTATCGAGTGGGTCTTTTTTAATTCAAATTTTTTTTTTATTTTTTTAAAATATTAGTGCCATAGCCTTCTACTCCGTTCACATGATACACCTTATTTTTTCCAGACGGTAGGAAAGGTCATCCAGTATATCGATACTGTCCGATACTGTTTAAAAATCGATACCATACATATCGATATATTTCACTTTCCTAATATAGCGCTACAAGATGGTAAGCATTCCATCTCAATACTCAGAGGAGACAAAGTAACTGACTTTAGTTGAATTCTTTGCTTAAATTTGATTATTAGGTGTTCATCGTTGAATTAGTCACGTATCATGAGATGGACTACAAGTACGTTTGTCACTTATACTTTATAAATAATTTGAACTCGCCCCCATGAGGTTTCATATACACTTTGATTTTAATCTCTTATCCTTTATTTGTGCCTGATTCTTGTCGAATTCCATGATTTTAGATCAACAGGATACCCTATAAATGTTGATGAATGTGTTTGCAAGTATCAAATATATGGTATTATATAATTTATATAATATAATTTTTTTATTATTATAAATTCAATTTACTTTACTATTAGCTACTGAAACTTCGCTTCTTGCAAACTTTAAAGATTCTCCGCCCCAAAGGTTTTAGTGAGTAAGCGAGAGACAAAACATTGTCATTTGGCCGTACATATTGATTGCATTGACTAAGAAATACGGACTTGTTATACCTACAATATAGTCCTTATGGTAGAATCGCTGGAGGACTTAAGCACTATGCTCAATGACCTCAATAGTGCCTCCCAACGGATAGGTCTTAAGATGAACATGGACAAAACAAAGATCATGTTTAATGTCCATGTCACATTCACGCCGGTAGTTGTTGGGAGCACTAAGCTCGAAGTTGTTGACGAGTACGTTTACCTGGGACAAATAGTCCGACTAGGTGAGTCTAACTTCGACCGAGAGGTCAATTGACGGATTCTCGGATTCTCGGAGACTCGGCTGGGCAGCGTTCGGGAAATTACGACGCATCTTCTCGTCAGGTATACCTACCTTAAAACCTGAAAACTAAGTTGTACAACCAGTGCGTGTTGCCAGTGATGAGCTACGGAACCGAGACGTGGTCTTTCACTGCTGGCCGTATGAGGACGCTCAAAGTCGCTCAGCGAGCTATGGAGAGGCCTATGCTCGGAGTTTTTCTGCGTGATAAACTTAGAAATGAGGATATCCGCAGTAGAACCAGAGTGACCGACATAGCCCAACGAATTAGTAATCTGAAGTGGCAATGGGCCGGCCATACAGCTCGAAGAACCTACAACCGTTGGGGAAGAAGGGTTCTCGAGTGGCAGCCTCGTACCGGTAGGCGAAGTGTAGGGCGACCCCACTAGATGGAGTGACGACCTGGTAAGACATGCAGGAAGTCGATGGATGCTGGTGGCTCAGGACCGTGCTTGGCTGTAATGATGATGATGATGATACCTCCGATGAACGGTAAATCTTAGCGCTTGGTGTTAATTTTAACTTGATACCTCTAGCCATTCTTGAGGAGAAGGATAGATGGTCATAGACCGGAACAGACAGACAACAAGGTGATGAGATAAGTGTTTCATTCTTTTTTTTACTTACGGAACCCTTAAAAATCTCCTAACGCTCGCCGGAGATAGAGATCAGGCATAGGACCGAACGCTTGCTCTCCAAGGCATGAGGGTAAACCACCGTCAACTTCCTGTTACTGACAATTTATCGACAGAAATGACCAATAACTTATTTTACTTATTATATTATATAACCCGTATGTAATATATAACCCGACCCGAATTTCGAAACCAGCACCTTATGATCTGTAGTCGCACTTACGACCACTACGCCAATGAGACAATAGACATGAAAAGGAAAGAAAAGGATTTAAGACGACACATCGAAAAATGGCTCTAGGCTATCGCCGTACTGATCCGAGTGAATACATAATTTCTATAAACACTTGAAATAACGCCACCATAAGGTCTAAAATTGCGTAGCGCCCGCGACGATTTAAAGCGCTTAGAAATTGTCAGAATCTTAAAATATTTTTTTAAAAATAATTAATTTAAGTAATCAAAATAATGAGCAAGTACATTATGAATATTGATGTTATGAATATATTTGAGTGATTCCCAAGCATATAGATTAAGTAATTTCGTTGTAATTTCAATTATAGTGATTTTTTAGAGGTGTTTTCGCAAATAATTATGATCGAGTCAAAATTTTACAATCGTGTTTTTGAACAAGCAAGTTCAAGATAAAGACATGAATTTACCTATATCAAAATTCCACTTTCGTTAGTGGTGTCATAGTCCTATACTATTCGATGAAAGGAGGTGCATTTTTTCGCGGTGTCGCCTTAAACTCTAAATGACGGACAAGTATGACATGAAAACACTGTCATAATTGTGCAGTGTCTTGATAATAATCTAGAAATTGGTAAAAGTTGTAAAACTGTCGCATTGATGATTAAAAACATCGAAGAAACGTTCGACCGAAAAAAGTGTTTTTTTTTCTTCATAAATATTTGTGAACATTACATTTAAAGCGTAGATTACTAATTATTAAATGTTAAGGTAAAGAGCCGAGCCTATTTTTGTAAAGTTCGACTCCATAATATGAGAATTATCCACTATAGGTTGCAACAATTATGAGTTGCCCCAGCATACGAGACTTTATCGAAACTGAGACGATCGTAAAAAGCTGTTCGAAATAACTATAACATGTCATGTAAACGATCATAAAATAAGTATAGTTGATTAGAAGGAATTACTGTACATTTCACAAAATATGATATTAAAATTTTGTACCAACCGAATATAAAGGTTGTGCCAAAAAGCGCATACTTGTATTCCATTTTGCGTGTATCGCGAAACCAGCGACAGAAGCGGCAATTGGAAAACTATTGACTTGGAACGTGGCCAAGCTAACGAGCTTTTTACGTTTTAATAGCATACGCGAAGTTGTTTTACATAGTTTTCACAGTGCTCGGGCTTTAAATGAAAACGATTTAAACATTTTCAGTCATGTTACAGTTTTTTTTTAAATATCCCTATTTACGACCCAAAGAATAAGGCACTCTTTATTTTACTATAACAATATATAGACAATATATAGACACTCCTCTCTCGCTTCTTTTCATCCATAATCTACGCATACCCGCCCTTGGTTAAGGACACTCTTAATTTTGCTTATCTATACATATAATACATCTGTAGAACAGCCGTGTCTGTAATTCTAATATTCCTGGAAAAAAAAATAATAATAATAATATTCCGAAAGAAAAAAAAAGAAAGGTTCTCGAGTGGCAGCCTCGTAGAGGGACCTCCCACTAGATGGAGTGACGACCTGGTAAAACATGCAGGAAGTCGATGGATGGAGGTGGCTCGGGACCGTGCTTTGTGACATTACTTGGGGGAGGCCTATGTTCAGCAGTGGACTTGTAAAGGGCTGTAATGACGACTATGATGATGAGTGAACTGGGGCTACTTATAGGCTACTTTTTATCCGATTACCGAAGTTAAAAAAAGGAGAGTTAAATATTTTTATTTCTTTAGAAGTTAATTTTCTATTATGTATGATACTGTTGGTTATAAGCGGGATAACGTAGTGTTTTTTTAAACGAATACATTTACAATTAAAGTTCAAAATTTGTTTTAACTGTAATAATTTGAAACTACGCCAGCGATCTACATTGTACGTTTCTGAAACAGCGCCATCTGTCATAAAAAGTAAAAAGTAACATATTTACGGAACTTAAAAAAGGGGAGTTAAATATTTTTCTTTCTTTAGAAGTTATTTTTCTATTATTTAGGATACTGTTAGTTATAAGCAGGATAAGGTAGTGTTTTTTAAACGAATACAACATTTACAATTAAAGTTTAAAATTTGTTTTAACTGTAATAATTTGAAACTACGCCAACGATCTACATTGTACGTTTCCGAAACAGCGCCATCTGTCATAAAAAGTAAAAAGTAGCATATTTACCCTTTAGTTATTAGTTATATTATATCCTATACTATTAAACGAGCAATTCTTGTATATATATATATATATATATATATATATATATATATATATATATATTTTGTGTCCAGGGAGTTTCGGGGATAATAAATCGATCTAGCTAGGATTTATTTTTAGAAAATGTCTTTTTGTCCGTGTTTTTAGGCAATGAAAAACTGCTACGATATCGTTAGAATAAGAAGGTAAATTTTGACAGATTGACGATGATTACAAATAGCTTAATTGGTATTATGGGCGGTCACTAACATGTAAAACCCCGTTTCGAGCCCAGACCGACCAACGAACTTTTTAATTTTTTTTCAAGTTCCTTTCTTTTTTGAGAAAATCTATTTATTCGAGCCCTTTTTTAGTATTTTTTAAAAACACGAAAATTTTAAATTAAAATAATTGCACTCATGATTTTTTTTTTTCAAATAACCAGTTACGTTTTTTCTGTTATGTCTCTAAAATCAAAAACCGGGTCAACCGGGTACTAAATAATAAATTAAATAACATATAGAACTTACATTTATACTTTATTATATGATTTGAAACTTCTTAGATTTATTTTAAGATTTTCATTCTTTCATTTTAATAATAAAAATTTAAATAGATAATAGTGAAATCTATGAAAATTCAAATGTTTTTTTGGTTTAATTACTAACATATAATAATGAACTAATTAACATTGGTTTGCCTGCGATTATTGCAAAACTCATTACACTTATACTTTTTTAAGGATGTTTTTGTATACCTACGTCGTGACCAGATCGTAAAAATGATTTTATCATGAATATTCGATCATTACATAATTATTCGATCATTGGGCACATGTATAGATGCAGAGCAAAAGTTTCGTGTAGCAGATATTAAAATACCTCTTTTTATAAATAATGTACACATAGATACATGTGAAAATGACATCATTAGTTACATAAAGAATAAAACAAATATTCAAGTAAGTTTACAAAAAATAAAAACAAAGCAGCAAAGGGACTACAGTTCATACAAGGTGTTTGTTCCTAAGCATAAGTTAAACTTATTCTTAAACTGTAACTTGTGGCCAGACGGAATTTCCTTCCGCCGCTTTGTTGACTTTCACAAAAGGGAAGTAAATAGAGGGACTCCATTACTCAGCGGTACAAATAAATTATAAATAGTATGGAAGGTACAACTTTTATTTCATTCGATTGTAAATCTCTCAAAAGATCAATGGATTGCGTCAGATCAATGAGTCAAAGAGCTGATATTATTGCGCTACAGGAGACATGGCTGTTACCCCATGAAATTCAGGAACTGAGCAATGTAAACAAAGCTTTCGGATACTTTGGCAAGTCAGCGGTTGATACGTCATCAGGACTATTGCGAGGAAGACCATATGGTGGGGTGGCTCTTTTATGGAATAGCTCAAAATTTGAGTGTGTGTCTGTGATACCGTGCGCGAGCGATCGTATAGTTGCAATTAAACTTTGTGTTATGAGTCGTTCAATGCTAGTTTTTTCAGTTTATATGCCTACTAATTCGCCTGAAAATTTTGTAGAGTATGTAGAATGCTTAGGCGAAATAGCGGCTATAGTAGAGAACAATAACATTGAATCTGTATTTGTTTTAGGAGATTTTAATGCACACCCAGGGGAGCTTTTTTGTAAAGAACTAATAAATTTTTGTAACGATCAAAACTGGGAGTGCATAGATCTAAAAACGTTAGGTCATAGTTCTAGCACATACACATATATTAGTGAAATTAATGGCAGTCGGCGCTGGCTCGACCACTGTTTGATCACTGAGGCCGCCCGTAGTTCCGTTACTGACGTTAAGGTGCATATGATGTATTATGGTCAGACCATTTTCCACTAGAAATTCAGTGCAATATTAAAACTTTGACACAGTCGACGGGGCTGCCGCAGGCCACTTTAAATAAAGTAATCTGGGGGGAACGTGATGAGCAACAAACAAAAATCTTTACTAGAGTTTGTAACGAAAAATTAAAATTAATTGACTTTCCCCATGAGCTTGAGAAGTGTTGTGATTCAACTTGTAATGACTTGAGCCTAGAGCACATTAACGTAATTGACAAATTTTACAATAATATAATCTTATCACTCCAAGAGGCCGCGGAGATTAGTTTTAATTACAGTCAGGGGGGAGGCAATAAGAGGGGTGGTCGACCCATTGCCGGGTGGAATAAATATGTACGTGACGCTCACCAGGACGCTAGGCAAACATTTTTGACTTGGGTATGGTACGGACGACCCTCACAAGGTCGTATTTATGATGATATGTATAGGTCTAGGAAAAATTTTAAGGAAAAATTAAAATTCTGTCAAAAAAATCAAGAATTAATTAAAATTAATATTTTAGCTACCTATCACAAGGATAAAGATTTTCGAAGCTTCTGGAAACACACCAGGAAATTAAGTCCGAAGCCTAGCGTACCGGTTAGCGTTGAGGGTATTCAAGACCCCAGAGATATAGCTAACTTGTTCAGTTCTCATTTTAGGGTGCAGTCGCAGCTAAATGCACGGGGTGCTGATGTTGAGGTAATCGTATCTGGTGTACCAAAACGTGTGACAGCTAAAGAGGTTGAACAGTTAATTAAAGGTATGAAAAGAGGCAAGTCACCGGGTCACGACGGCCTCAGCATTGAGCACTTCATGTATGCTGGGCCGCACCTCCCGAGGTTACTAGGTATGCTATTTACTTTCTGTATCAGACACTCATACCTGCCTGCAGAGTTGATGAGATCGGTCGTTGTTCCTATTGTTAAGAATAAAACTGGAGATATATCCGACAAGACCAACTATCGGCCGATTTCATTAGTTACCATCACAGCTAAAGTACTTGACGGTCTGGTTGAGAGACAGCTCAAGCGTCACCTGGTTCTGCACGACGCTCAATTCGGTTTCAGGCCAAAACTGTCAACTGAGTGCGCCATTCTGGCTCTCAAGCATACTGTCAGGTATTATATGGATAGGAAGACTCCGGTTTACGCGGCTTTTCTTGACTTGTCCAGGGCGTTTGACTTGGTTAGGTATGACATCCTGTGGAAAAAACTACAAAATTCAGGAGTTCCTGGTGAGATTATAAATATTCTTAAATATTGGTATGGCCACCAGACTAACCAAGTCAAATGGTTGGATCAGCTTTCTGATGCGTACGGATTGGGGTGAGGCAGGGTGGTTTGACCTCCCCGACGCTTTTTAATTTGTATATAGACGAGCTGATTGTTAGGCTTGGCAACGCCAGTGTCGGCTGTTTCATTGATGGTCTCTGTGTAAACAGCATCAGTTACGCGGACGACATGGTGTTGCTGAGCCCGTCAGTTGCTGCTCTAAGAAGGCTGATCTCAATATGCGAGGAGTATGCTAAATTCCACGGCCTATTGTATAATGCTAGGAAAAGCGAGTTGATGGTTTTTAAGGCCAGGACTCGTAAGGTGATGTATGTACCGCCTGTCAAACTTAACGGTAGTGAACTTGTAAGGGTGCCATCCTTCAAGTATCTCGGTCACGTGGTTACCGAGGACTTGAAGGATGACAAGGATATTGAAAGGGAAAGGAGGGTGATGGCAGTCCGCTGCAACATGTTGGCTCGCAGATTTGCACGTAGCAGTCCAGATGTAAAAATAACACTGTTTAAGGCATACTGCCAAACGCTTTATACGTGCAATCTATGGGTCAACTAGACGTGGGGGGCTGTCAACGCTCTCCGAGTACAATATAATAATGGTCTGAGAATGTTGTTGGGGCTTCCAAGTTACTGTAGTGCATCAGAGATGTTTGCATTGGCGCACACTGATGGGTTTTACACCGTAGTGCGCAAGCGAATCGCATCCCTGCTGCGCACGGTGCGGGGGAGCGCCAACACCATTCTCAGAGTAATCAGTGAAAAGCCTGACTGTCCGATACTGCGGCACTGGGTGTACGCTCACACACATGTTGCAGGGGTGTCGCGCAGTGCAGGCAGATATTTAAATTAAAATAAATATTTTCCAAAATATTACTAACCTAGTTTTTAAGATGTCTTTGTATGCTACTAACAATATTATGGACAACAGTCTGAAATAAATCAATTTTATTTATTTATTTATTATTATTATTACACGAAATTGTGGCATTTCGTGAAATTTAACACTGTCTGTTGACCATACCATGATAAGGTTTGACCAAATCGTTGAATAAACATTGTTTGAAAAAATTGACTACTAAACCCGACATTGCTTTTTCATAATATTTTAATAACGTAAAATAGTTTCACTATTCACCGCTAGCGGCGCCGATAGCGCACTTTTTTAACAGAATCCACATAACTCTATGCCTTATCGCGAACGTTTAAATATTACATATAAATGTTCGCGGCTTTGAGGTAGCCCAAGGATCACCCCAGCCGCATGTCAATCTACTGTCGCTGATATTACTAGATGGTGCTTTTGTATGATATTATGGCGAAACGAGAATTGACTTCGTAGATTCAATTGTAGATTAAGGACAAAGACATTTAAATAGGTAGTAGTAATAGACCGGACATCAGTAACAAAATTGTCGTCTGTAACTTTTGTCCTATAGGATATATCTCCGATTTCTGCCATTTAGTCTAAATGACATCGTCAAAAGGTTGAAGACGCATACATTTTATAAATTTAAAAATATTTTTAAATAAATAGGCGTGGTTGTGCATCAAAGTATTGTAAATCATGATATGGAGCAAAAAATGAACGTGATTTCGGTTTATTATCGTAAGAATAATGTGTATTTACAAAATAATCTTTAAATTTTATTATTTCTAGTAGATTGCTCCAGAAGAAAGAAAAATTATTGTAATAAGTACCTTCTGTTATCCAGTAACGTCACTATTTATTTACAAATATATTAGTGATTAACGATATGCCTACAATGGATTTTTACCGTATGTTTAGTATGTCACCTGGTATGCTGGATACTGAGTATACAAAACTGTGATTAAAAGAGAGACATTTTAGTATCTAACTATACTTATTCGGTGTATATCGGCATAGCAATAATTTCTTATAACTTCCTTTGGTATTAAGTTGTCCGATGTAAGTTTTTATCTCTATTTGATGGATTAGTAGAAATATAAGCAACTATTTTATAGTGCCAATCAATATTCAATAGGCCAATGATATTATAAAACAAATATCGAAAATGAACACTCTGCCGTACATTAATAGAAGACTACGAAATTTGACATTATTTGGTCCAAATTAAATTAGTTTAATTTACGAATCAATGTAAAGAGTAAAACGTAAATAATGTAACTTTGAATGAAAGATAATTAACCCTTATTAAAGATACCTCGGAAGTCATGACCGATATAAAAAGTGACAGGGGTTACCAGACGTATGATATTAATGCAATTCTAAAAAAATCTACGTCCAATAATTTCAAAGAATTCAAATGATATTACTTGAGTAACAAACGTGACAACTAGGCGACTCTACAAGGGTTCCAACTTTACTGATTTTGGTATGGAGCAGTATTAACGATGTTCCTCAACGGAAGCCTACGCGAGCGAAGCCGCGGGTAAAAAGCTAGTCTTCAATATATCGTATCACCAATTTGATCCACATAGAAACCATTTCTTATATTTAAGCAAATACTCACACAACTTTTTTAATTCCCGACGTTTTGTTCAATTTTATTTTAATCATATGAAATGCTAATATATTGGAAGACAAATTAAGAAACTGAGGTGAATATTTTTGTTACACAATATCATTCAATTGAGGAGTTGGTTTGAAACTCAGATGATTTTTACTTCATCTGAGGTTTGAAATGAAAGTTTATTAGGTTCCCTAGTATTATATCAATACGTGCAATACGTGTATATAATACAAACAATGCCTCCGACGTTATTACTTTAACTTTTGCACATTTTTAAACTTTTATGAATATATGTGGTTTGGTTTATTCATTGTTATTTAATCAATATAAAATATAACAAATAGCACAGAAAGAAACATTAACCTTTACATTTTACTCTCTAACTTTCTGCTGTGAAATCTGTTAAATATTTACACCTCATTTTTTTCTGGTGGCAGTACAAGTGTTGGAAAAAGTCATTGTCACGCTTAGCAGGCAGGTTGACGATCGCAAATCCACCACTGGACACAAGCCTTCTCTCAATCTTAACAATTCTACTTAGGGCATATGAGTGGAACCGTCTTAGGGGCTACTTTATTTATATAAAATTCATATCATATATTATTAATAACATGCAATACATATTATACTATGTAATGGCTGGCTGATCCCCGCGACTTCGTCCGCGTTGAATTTATTAAAACTTGTTTTCGTGGATTTTAATTTATTATGCGCGGAACCCTAATTCCTTTTCTGAAATTAAAGTAGCCCACGTTACTCCTTATAACATCAGCCAGTGAAGGTCCTGTCAAAATCGGTCCAGCCATTTTGGAGATTATCCGGAACAAACGGATGGATAGACAGATCAAAAATGTTAAAAATTGATTTTTTTCTTTTAAGTACTGTAGGTAACAGTATATACTTTCACGCGCATTAATCATTATAGTAAAAAAAGTTATTTTGACATAACATACAGATATTTCAATTTTATTTATTTGTATAGATTTGTATTCAGCATATTCAATACACATTTCCTGTTGATTTTGTATAAAGGTAGTCAGCGTATGAGAATTTCCTTCCAAATAATGTCTCCTTTGAACGCAACCAGAGCAGAACTTCGCTAATGAAAGGGGGAAGCGCCAACATTTTATTTTTAAAACACGCGTACGTTGTAGGTAATGGGGCTACGAGAAATTGGGCTTCTCTTGGGGGTTTCCCTGATTTTACTCAACTTTATTTTCAAAAGTTATTCAATAGTTCTCTCAGCATTATAAAGGCATGGACTTTTTTCATAATGACGGTAACAAACGAGCACATAGTACATCTGATGAAAAGTATTACACATTTATCTATGACCCACAGTCGACTGGGTATGTTTTTAAATAAAACCAAAGTGACAAACGTAGTCCACCTGATGGTAAGTAGCCACTGTGGTCCACAGACGCCTGCAAGTTCAAACAAGGAAGGCTACAGGTGCGTTGTCATCTCTGAGGACTAGGATGTGATGCCTCACAGTCTGGTATTATACTCTTCAGACCGGAGCTCAGCTGTGCAGCACTGCTATTTGGCGACACAAATATTTCAGAGGGTGACCTATATAGTCAAATACGTCTATATAGAACTAAACAGAAAATGGTTTCTACTTAGTGTTTGCTGCGGCGCATCTTTCAAATATTCTTTTAGCGGATAGAAAACGTGACAAATGTTTTGATAAATCTATCAAGTCTTTCAGAACTTAGCAACAACTATTAATAATAAATCACATCGTCCGGCCAGACTTTTCATTCTCTATTTGTGTAATGAAATTGTTTGCACTAAGCTCGTTCGTATACTGTAAAATTTAAAATGGCGTTTAACTTTTGAGCAAAATTAATGAAAATTTATAAAAAAAAACTTTAACTAGAAGCGTACATAAGATACCAGTAATCAACACTACGTAAGTTACCGAGTTACAAACTCAGATTATAGCGAGACTAATTTGTTTTGCAACTAGTTTGTCTATTGAAACTTAGTACGTTTCGAAATAATTACGCATTCCTGGAAGGACTGGCAGCTAGTATGAGACTTCCTGAATGTGTTACATTACATACAACTACGTTAAACTAGAAAACAGTTGGCGATTTTTAAACTTATTATCTAAAATGATAATTAGTTTAAAAAAACGCCAGCAGCAGTTTAACGATAAATATAAATATTAATAAAAAGTTACGGTTAATTTCAGGGATCAGAATATAATTAAAATAATTTTCACATCATGTAGAATAATTAAAGCCCCGATTTCAGAAGCGTATTGTGTGGATATTTTATTTGTTTTAGTTGTTTGTGAATAATTAATAAGTAATAATTAATAATATATAAATCGAAAAGGCAACAAGGGGAGTGCTTTGAAACCGAGAAGATACCACCAAGGGGCTATTTTTAGCGGCAATTGTGCAAACTTGTGTCCTTTGGGGATTAAACTAGACTGATTTAGTCACCCCCAGTCCGAGACTTGGTTCAACAAAGTTATCCTTTTGAGTGGACTACGAGTAATATCACAACGTAAGTAATATCACAAGTTCGTAAGTAATATCACAAGTTAAAGCATCAACTATAATATCGTCAAAAAAGTTACATTCAAAACTTAGTCCTCTATTTACCACCCTCGGGGGTGGGGATGAATTAAATTAAATTTTTCTCCAAATTTACATAGAAGTTGACTCTTACTCACCCATGAAGAATAATAATTTAATTAAACCATTAAAATATGTCAACAATTGACAAAAATATAGCGTAACACATACACAATAATACAAAAAACATGAAGTTGAATTGAGAATCTCTTCCTATTTTTGTAAAATCGGAAGACCCGCGCCGATTACTGAATGTCACATCACTATAGTACCTAGTGAAACTATTCGTAGATTTAAAAAAGTATGTTACGACTCTCACACACTCGTTACGAGTGAGATGAAATGCCTCATTACATGTAGAAACGGTTCTCTACGCTAGAAATACAAAACCTCCTCTGTCCATCCTCTGTTCGAGCAAACCCATTCATACTGCCGTTATGATATGCTGGATTACAGGATAAAACTAATAAAAATAATATTAACAGTGGTAGAGCCATGCGGCAGCTTTGCTGTTGCACGTATGGGCCGGCTCAAACCGGGGTGGTACCACGACCTCACAGAATACCGGCGTGAAGTGGAAGTTCTGCTTCCGCGTTTCGTCGGTGAGTGCAGGTGGCCGGAGGCCCAAATCCCCCCCCCCCCCCATCAACATGGTAGCGGAATTAAATAAAGATAGACTACCCCAGGAGGGTACCAGCACCCCTGGAGAATCCCTCGCTGAGCATCCACGACCATGTTTCTCCACTTCTGAGCGTGGGTGCTCAGGCTGCCCCGCGTATTCTGGGGGGGGCGAAATTCCGCTCAAGACTACAACTGCTCGGGGCAAACGGAGCAACAAGACCAAGGCGACCCCTGCCACGCTGTCCGTGAATTTCTGCAATATCAGGGGACTTCACTCTAACCTAAACGCCGTCCACTACCATCTCGAGACGGCGAGGCCGGCTCTGCTCTTTCTAACCGAGACGCAGGTGTCCTCTCCGGCTGATGTTTCGTATCTCTCCTACCCGGGGTACAAACTGGAACACTCCTTTGTGCCTCGGGCTGGAGTTTGCGTTTACGTCAGAGAGGACATCTGTTCTCGACGCCTCGGCAGACTTGAAGGTTCGGACCTGTCCATCCTTTGGCTACGCGTAGACAGCGACGACCATCCGCGCGTCTACGGGTGCCTCTATAGGTCCCACAGCGGTAATGCCGAAACAGACCGACTCTTCGACCACGTCCAAATGGCTGCAGATTCGTTGCTACAGCAGATCCCCTCTGCAGAGATCGTGATCCTCGGCGACTTTAACGCCCATCACGCCGAATGGCTCGGTTCACGTTTAACCGATCATGCGGGGAGATCTGTTCATGATTTTGCCTTGGCATATGGTCTGACACAACTGGTTACTTCGCCTACGCGGATTCCAGATGTGGAGGATCATGCACCTTCCCTGTTGGACCTTCTGCTGACCTCTCACCCGGACGGATATCAGATTTCCGTCGACGCCCCTTTAGGCTCCTCGGACCATTGTCTGGTCCGGAGTGTTGTGCCACTCACGCTGAAATCGCGGTTGCATTCTGCAGGCTGCCGCCGTGTTTGGCACTATAGGTCAGCCGATTGGGATGGGATGCGGTCTTTCTTTGCATCCTACCCTTGGGGGCGGGTTTGCTTCTCGCCGGATGATCCCAACGTTGTTGCGGATTCTGTTACTGATGTGGTACTTCAGGGTATGGAACTTTTTATTCCTTCCTCTGTGGTGCCCATTGGAGGCAAATCTCAGCCATGGTTTGGTCGCTCCTGTAAAATAGCATCATGCTATAAGCAGGAGTGCTACCAAGCCTGGGTTGATGCATCAGCGTCCCGGGATGTAAACACCAGCGCTCTAAAAAAGAAGTATAATTCCGCCTCTAGGTCCTTCAAAAGAGTCATTGCCAAGGCAAAGTCAGAGCACATAGGCAGAATTGGCGAGAGACTAGTTCGCCTTCCTTCTGGAACGCGTGCATTCTGGTCTCTCGCCAAGGCTGTCCAGGGGAATTTCTGTCAGCCATCTCTTCCATCTCTGCACAGGGAGGACGACTCACTGGCCCATACTGCAAAGGAGAAAGCCGATCTTCTAGGCTCCTTCTTTGCGTCTAACTCGACTCTCGATGACGGGGGGAGTACGCCGCCGACCATCCCGCGGTGTGAGTGCTCCATGCCGGAAGTGCAGTTCACACAGCGCTCGGTTCGCAAAGCACTCCTCTCCCTGGACATCCACAAGTCGAGTGGGCCTGACGGAATCCCCCCAATTGTGCTGAGGACGTGTGCTCCAGAGTTGGCACCGGTTTTAACGCGTCTTTTCCGGTACTCCTACTCCCTAGGCGTAGTCCCAAAATCATGGAAGACTGCTTTCGTCCACCCGATCCCTAAAAAAGGCGACCGCTCAGACCCGTCCAACTACCGGCCAATCGCCATCACCTCCTTGTTCTCCAAAACAATGGAGTCCATTGTAAACTGCCAGCTCATGAGGTACCTTGAGGATCACCAGCTGATTAGTGACCGCCAATACGGTTTTCGCCGTGGTCGGTCAGCTGGTGATCTTCTGGTCTACCTCACTCACAGATGGGCGGAGGCAGTAGAGTTCAAGGGGGAGGCATTGGCCGTTAGTTTGGACATTGCGAAGGCCTTCGATCGGGTTTGGCACAAAGCGCTTCTTTCGAAGCTCCCTTCCTATGGGCTTCCCGAGAAATTGTGCGATTGGATCACCAGCTTTCTTGCAGATCGGAGCATCAAGGTCGTTGTAGACGGTGCAAGCTCCGATTGCAAGCCTATTAATGCTGGTGTTCCACAGGGCTGCGTGCTATCGCCAACGCTGTTTCTTCTGCATATCAATGATATGTTGCATACCCGTAACATTCATTGCTATGCAGATGACAGCACTGGTGATGCTCTTTACACCGGCCGAGCCAATATTTCTCGGGAAAACGTCTCCGAGTGCCGGGACAAACTTGTGTCTGAAGTCGAGTCTTTGCTGAACAGAGTCTCGGATTGGGGACGACTAAATCTAGTCCAGTTTAACCCCCAGAAGACACAAGTTTGCGCGTTAACCGCTAAAAAGAACCCCTTTGTCGTATCCCCTCAGTTTCAAGGCACTCCCCTTGTTGCCTCAGCCAGTATCGGAATCCTCGGCGTCGACATATCGAGTGACGTGCAGTTTCGTGGTCACTTGGAAGGGAAGGCCAAATTGGCCTCTAAAAAGCTTGGCGTGCTCAGCAGAGCGGGGCAGTATTTCATGCCGGCACACCGCCTGCAACTTTACAAGGCGCAGGTTCGACCGCACATGGAATACTGTTCCCATCTCTGGGCTGGGGCTCCCCAGTACCAGCTCCTTCCACTTGACCGCATCCAGCGCAGAGCGGCTCGAATCGTCGACGACCGAGGGCTTTCCGATCGGCTCGATTCACTGGCGTTGCGAAGAGATGTTGCATCTCTTTGCGTATTTTATCGCATCTATCACGGGGAGTGCTCTGAGGAATTGTTCGGATTAATCCCAGCCGCCAAATTTCGTGAACGCACGACACGGCAAACGTCCCGATACCATCCACACCATCTGGATGCTTGGCGGTCCACCACTGTACGTTTCACAAGGAGCTTTCTTCCACGTACAACCTCTCTGTGGAATAGTTTATCACCGGCGATTTTTCCGGACCGATACGACCTGGGGACCTTCAAGAAAAGAGCTTACTCCTTTCTAAAGGGCCGGCAACGCACCCGCAATTCTCCTGGTGTTGCGGTTGATCATGGGCGGCGGTAGTCACTTAACATCAGGTGAGCCGCATGCTCGTTTGCCCCCTCTTCTATAAAAAAAAAAAAAAAAAAAATAAAATAAAAAGAAAAATATCTTAAATAATAGAAATTGTATAAGTTAGTAATTCTAGCTGCAGTTGTAATAGCCGGTTAGTTGTCATCTACTTTGCGCAATCGACTGCCTCGTTGATCTAGTGGATGTAGTAGTGCTACTGCTGAATCAGTAATTGAAGCCGAAAGCCCGAATCAGGGATTTGAACCCAAGACCTCATGATCAGCACTGCTGATCATGAAGTCTCGGGTTCAAATCCCGAGTTGGGCCAAAATATATCAGTTATTGAGTTTTCCATTAAGAAATTCTCAGTAGCTGCCCGGTTTGAGATAGTTGGCGGTGTCTCACCCCCGTGCCTCGGAAGCACGTAAAGCCGTGGGTCCTGCGCCTAATCTCTCTCCGGATGTGTCAGTTTATCGTCCCATCGGGACCATGGGAGTAAGGGAATAGTGAGTGCACCTGTGCTTGCTCATGCACTTGGGCACTATAATTCTGTCCTGCGCCGATGGCTCGTCTCCGTTGAGACTGGCCACCGTGACAGAAATGCGCACAGTAAAACTGACATATACGTGTGCAGTACGGTCATCCAACCAGTAATAAACGAGTGTTTCAAGACAGCGGTCGTTTCATTGCATTCACAAACATATCATTGGCGACGAAGAAGGAGTACCCACAATAAAAAAAAATAAAAATGGCTTATCTGGGAAATCTGCCTATTTTTGACCATAAGTCAAGTGAATGGTCAATTTTCAAAAGCAGACTAACTCAGTTTGCGAAGATAAATCGCGTCGAAGAAGTGAACAAAAGTGGAATTCTTCTCACCCATCTTACGGATGAAACGTATCGCTTGGTACGAAACTTAGCGTACCCGCAAGACTTAGAATCTCTAAGTTACTCGAATCTCGTTGAATTACTCGACGGTCATTTCAAGCCAAAAAAATGCTCATTTGTGGATAAAGAAAAAATTTTTTGGGGCAACCAGAAATCCAGGCGAATCATTGGGAGACTGGGCAGCGCGATTGAGAGGTCTCGCAAGCAATTGTGACTTCGGCACTGCCTTGGAAACGAATTTAAGAGATCGTTTCGTCCTCGGCCTGGGCCCTGGCCCGGAACAAGATAAGTTGTTCGAACAAGATCCGTCCACATTGACACTGTCAGTAGCTATGGAGCTAGCCGAGCAGGCGGCGTATGCCAGGCAGGCGAAGGTTATGTTGTGCACCAGCGAACATGCTCCAATTAAGGAGGAACCGGTATACCGAGCGAGATTTCAAGGTCAAGGAGACAGCGGCGCGGTTATACGGCGTCCTAATGCTGGCAGGACATCAGCAGGTCGCGACCAACCGAGAGATTTTTCTCGTTGTTCGGTCTGTGGCTTGAAGAACCACCAAAGTGATAAGTGCCGTTATAAAAGTTACAGATGTCAAAAGTGCGGTGAAAAAGGTCATTTAAAGAAAGTGTGCGATAGTGTCAATAGATCGCGGATGTACCATATCGAGTCGGTAAGCGAACCAGAGCAGGTCAAGGACACGTCTTGTGAGGAGTGCCACAATTTTAATTTGAGGTATGTGACTGATAAGCCCATTTCAATTGATGTAATAATAGGTAATCAGTGTATGACAATGGAGCTTGATTCAGGATCAAGTAAAAGTGTGATTTCTTATAATACATATAAGGAAAAATTCTTAAAATATTCATTACGTAGTAGTTCTGTAAAAATGTGCTTATATAACGGACACAAGATTGATACATTAGGTTATATTACTGTAGAAACTAGTTACAATAACAGTACAAAATTGATTAAATATTTTGTTGTCAAAAATGGGGGACCGCCTATACTAGATAGGGATTTCATGAGCGCCTTTAATTTTGTGATTACTACCAAATTAAATTACATAAGAAATGATTCCGAATTGCATGAGTTATTAAATAAATATTCGGCGTTGTGGCGTGACGAGTTGGGCGCATTTAATAACTTTAAAGTCAGTTTGCAGTTGAAGGCGAATGCTGTGCCTAAGTTTTTTAAGCCGCGTACTGTACCCTTTGCCCTCAGAGATAAAGTCGAACAAGAGCTAAACCGATTAGTGCACTTGGGTATCCTTGTTCCTATTAATTATTCTCAATACGCCACCCCCATTGTGCCAGTTTTAAAAGATAATGGCCAAGTTAAAATCGCAGGTGATTTTTCTATTACATTAAATAAGGATCTCTTAATAGAAAAATATCCCCTGCCTCGAATTGAAGAGGTTTTTGCCAAAATTGGAGGGGGTGAGCACTATAGTAAAATTGATTTAAAAAACGCTTACAACCAGTTCGTCCTGGATGACGCGTCTCAGGAGCTCACGGCAATTAATACGCATAAAGGACTTTTTAAATACACTAGGTTAGTGTACGGCCTTTCTAGTGGTCCAGCCATTTTTCAACGGAGCATGGAGACACTTTTATCAGGAATAGACGGGGTAAGCATATGGCTTGATGACATTTGTGTCACGGGCCCCGATAGAAATTCCCACATGCAGCGGCTAAGTAAAGTCCTAGATAGACTATGTAAGGCAGGCCTACGTTTACAAAAAGACAAATGTCAATTTTTCAGAGAAAGCGTCAGGTATTTGGGTTACGTGATTAGTAAAACGGGATTAAGGACTTGTCCGGATAAAGTACAAGCCATTCTTAGTGCACCGGAACCAAATAACGTCACCGAAGTTAAAAGATTTCTAGGAGTAGTCAACTACTATAGAAATTTTATTCCAAACGCATCTTCTGTACTGAGTCCTCTACATGAGCTATTACGTAAAGATGCAAAATGGGAATGGGGAAAACGGCAGCGACAAAGCGTCGCAGCGATACGGCGCGAACTGGCGTCAGAACGCGTGTTGGCTCATTTCGAGCCAGCGGCGCAGCTAGTGCTGGCGGTGGACGCTGGCCCGACCGGTCTCGGCGCCGTACTCTCACAAAGGGCGGAGGACGGCATCGAACGCCCGCTAGCGTATGCATCTCGCTCACTTACGAGCAGTGAAAGAAACTATAGCCAGATACAGAAGGAAGCGACGGCCATTATCTTCGGGGTCCGACGCTTTCATCAATATTTGTACGGTCGCGAAGATCCTTTTATCCTGAAAACCGACCACAGACCATTGGTATCAATTTTTAATCCTAAAACAGGTATTCCTGTTACTACTGCGCTAAGACTGCAGCGATACTCAGTTATATTGTCCGCTTATAACTATGTCGTACAATATGTCTCGAGCGGAAATAATATTGTGGCCGATTACTTCTCACGCGCTCCTGTAAAATGCGTCAACGAGTCGTCGAACGATATAGATACAAACGATATAGACACTCATTATGCAGTTAGGTTTCTCGATGCGTCATCGCCGGCCACTTCGGCCCGCGACGTTGCGCAGACGACGGAGCGAGATAGGACGATTAAAACCGTGCTTAGGTACATGCAACACGGGTGGCCGCGTAAATTAAAATGTAAATCTATTTTACCTTATTTTCACTGCAAGTCCGATTTACAATATGAGAATGGTTGTCTTTTTAGGGGACATAGGATTGTTATACCACTCGGGTTGAGAGATAGAATGTTACGCGAGCTTCATGATTCTCATTTAGGAATAACCAAAACTAAATGTAACGCTAGAAGTAGAATGTGGTGGCCCGGTATTGACCGGGACATCGAACGCTGGATCGGATCATGTGCGACGTGCGCAAGCGTGCGGGCCGCCCCGCCGCGCGACCCCCCCGCGCCCTGGCCTCCCTCCACCGCGCCATGGCAACGAGTGCACATTGATTACATGACTGTAGGGCAGAGGGTATATCTGGTAATCGTCGACTCCTACAGTAAATGGATAGAATGTCTATACATGCATAACGGAACCTCATCTAATGCTTTAATAACAAAATTAAAAGGCGTTTTCTCTAATTTTGGAATACCAAATGTTTTAGTGTCCGACAACGATGTAAAAAATAATTCACTCGAGTTTCAGACATTTTGTTCATCGAATGGCATAAAATACATGACGTCACCCATTTACCATCCGCCAAGTAACGGTCAAGCTGAGAATTCAGTAAGAACATGTAAAAAAATGTTAAAATGTATATTAATTGACAATTTACCTTTGCACAAAGTTCACGACATGTTATTAGGGTACCTATTTAACTATAGAAATACCGTGCATTGTACCACGGGTGAAACGCCGGCAAAGTTAATGTTCGGCAGAAATTTGCGGTCGCGTCTCGATTTGATTTTACCCTTAAAAAATCATAATTCTAATTCACTTACGGCAGCCGGGAAAAGATCTTTTGAAATCGGCGATATCGTTTGGACCCGATGGTACAGTGCACGAAAAGAATCTTGGCAGTTAGGTAGAATAAAGGAAAAAATAGGAAATAAAATGTATAGAATTCATATTAGGGACATGGAGGTTTGGTGTATTAGACATGTGGATCAAATTATTAGATATACGGGTTCAGACAGTAGTCGCGACGATATTGTCGCTGCTGAGGAGACTCGTTGCCCCTCCACGTCGCCGGCTACTGTAAATGCACACTCTCCCGCGCAACAGCCTATGTTTCCGGGTATAAGTAATACGGAGCAAAGTATGGAGCAGGCTACGAATATGCAGACGGGTGAGCTGCAATCGCCCTCGAATACTGGAGCGCCGAATCTTGGTTCATCTGACCACGGTGAGGCAGAAGAAGTAAGTGACTGTGAGACTAGGGAGTATGAAAAGGACAACATGGCCTCCGTAGAAAGGCCTATGGCAGAAACGGAGGCTGTGCCGTCCACAATTGGCGATTCCCATGTACCGCCAACATTGCCACTTTTAGCCACACGCCCGAAACGTACAAGACCAAGGGTGGATTATAAAAAGTATTTTTAAGTAGCGATTGTTAATTATAGTTATGCAGAGATCAAGTTTGCTAATTATTGTTAATAGTTATTATTAGTTGTTAAGTTTATGTAAAAAAAAAAAATACTGTATTTAATTTAGAAACCGTGTTACCAGGTTCCAAAATTAAGTGGGGAGGAATGACATATACGTGTGCAGTACGGTCATCCAACCAGTAATAAACGAGTGTTTCAAGACAGCGGTCGTTTCATTGCATTCACAAACATATCAAAAACACTTAAGATCTGGTCTTACACACTAGGCTTAAAACATTCTAAAACATTAACTGGGCTTTTGATCGTAAATTTGCTTTAGAAACCCTGGGGTTAAGCAAAAATAAATTGCGCATTCTGGCAAGAGCCCTAACTGGACACTGTTGTCTTAATAAGCACACGTCCATCCTGAGACTAAGCAACTAAAGGATGTATTGGTTCTGTTCCATAACGGAAGAAACGCCATCCTAAATGATTGCGGACCCTTAATGCGCAAACGTAACACTCATCTGTGAAACTATATACTCTGCCCAGAAGAAGTAAAATTGTTCACAGCTAAGCAACTCCCATTTAATGAAGAGAAAGGGCTTAGCAGTGAACTATATCTTTTAGGTCGCAGTGATACTGGTCTTTTTTCCTAGACCTGCATAGCTGCTCGAACATAAAAAAAATCTCTATTTATGTCGTGTGCCTTGCGGATATTTGCTACAAAGTAGTATCTGTATGTGTACTTGATGTTATCGCTCCTACTATTACTTATTTACTTAATGCATGTGTCTCTTCGTCTAAATTCCCTCAAGCCTGGAAGAGTGCACATGTTATACCCCTTCCGAAGAGATCCAATCCTGTCAACCTTTCTGATTTCCGTCCCATCTCGATCTTACCTTTCCTTTCTAAAGTCCTTGAAAAACTTATTTGCCAACAGCTGACCCTTTTCCTTAATAAGCACAATTCGTTGAATCCTTTACAATCAGGTTTCCGTCCTGGTCATAGTACGGCTACTGCTTTAATCAAAGTTACTGATGACATACGGTGGGGTATGGATAATAAACAACTCACAGTCATGACCTTGCTGGATTTTAGTAATGCGTTCAATACTATTGATTTCGATATACTGTTGCGTCTATTGTGTTCTCTTAACATATCTCCATCAGTAATTGACTGGTTTCAAAGTTATCTCTGTGGCCGTCGGCAGTGTATTCGTGTTGATGAAACTCACTCATCTTGGTGTGATATTACTGCAGGCGTGCCGCAGGGTGGCGTGTTGTCACCTTTACTCTTTTCCATTTTCATTAATTCAATAACTCATAAAATATCTTCTCTCTACCACATGTATGAGGATGATGTTTTAATTTACACCCAGTCAACTCTTGAGAATTTGCCGAATGCAATCTCTACATTGAATAACGATTTAAATATTATTCATGAGTGGAGTAAGTCATACGGCCTAAATGTGAATCGCAAAAAATCACAGGCCATTATTATTGGTAGCCGGAGCTTTATCTCAAGAATTGACTGGTCCTCCGTACCACCTATCGAATTCGATGGAATTGTAATCCCTTACTTTGACAGTGTCAAAAATCTTGGTATTTATTTCGATAACTCCTTAAATTGGATATGCCAACTGAATGAGGTAAGTAAGAAAACCTTTGTCGCTCTTAGTTCACTGCGTCGCCTTCGATCATTTTTTCCCATTCCTACAAAAATTATGCTCGCACAGTCCCTTCTCCTTCCGATTCTCGACTATGCTGACGCAAGCTATGTAGACATAACCGAGGACCAGCTAAATAAGCTTGAGAGACTTCAAAACACTAGTATTCGGTTCATATAACATATAACAACAGTTCATATACATTTGACCATATTTCCCAATTTCGCTCACGTCTCAAGTGGTTACCTATCCGACTTCGCCGGAATATGCATATTCTTCCTATTCTGTACTGTGTATTATTTCACCCTTCTACACCTCCTTATCTAAAGGAGAAGTTTAGTTTTGTAGGGCTTCCAGGAGAACCTCTACGCTCTTCAAGAAAATTCATTTTAAGGGTTCCAACTCACAATACTTCCTTTTTTAATAAATATTTTACTGTCCAGTCTATCAAGCTCTGGAATGCCCTACCGTTGCGTATACGTGAAGCACAAACGATTGTTATATTTAAGCGACTACTTAAAGAGCATTACTTGTCTCAGTCGTTTGAACACCGTTAGAATAAATTAAGTGATTATGTATCTATTGTATTTATCTGCTTTATATTATTGTTTGAGGAATTTTTTTATGTATATGTATATGTATATATATATATATATATATATATATATATATATATATATATATATATATATATATATATATATATTTGGGTAAATGTGTAAGTTTGTTTATATATTTATCTAATATGTATGTATGTTTATATTTACATATGTTTTACTTTATTTTTATTATATTTTAGCAATTTATATAATTTCATATATTAGTTATTTGTATGTTATTTTATTGCATGTATTGTCTGTAAATCGCTATTATATTATGTATATTTATATTGCACCACCTGCCTAGTTCTCACTGTTCTAATCCTTACACCTTTGGTTGCCTGGAAGAGATCGCTATGTAGCGATAAGGCCGCCAAATTGTACTTACATAATATTATAATCTTTTTTGTGTTTTGTTAACTGTATATTTGTTTGTGGTGTACAATAAAAGTATATTCATTCATTCATATATTTATTTTAGTCACTTATTTTTTTTTATTGTACAATGAAATCATTGTGGTACTTAGTATTTATGTCATGAATGTCAAAATGTTATCGTGTACCTGTGACGTAAATTAGAAATAAATAATTCTCAATTGTCCTGTGTTTATTACTTAAATAAACACAGAACCTCTCCGTACTTATACGCTACAACATAGTGGTAGACACAGATTTCCGATGCCACCAACGTCTGATAAACCATAAATTTGGAATAAGACCAAGTAACGATCCCCGGTCAACTATTGTGGTATAGTGGTACATACGACTGCGCTCCTCACATTGACTTAAATATTACTAGCGTAAGGACCGGGCAGACCGAACAACTATAACGGACTAATGCGTTGGCCCTAAAATTACAGTTAAGGGCCAACGCGAATCGGTCGACATTGGTGCGCGCGCAGGACAGATTTGCCTGTCATAAATATGTTTAGTTGCGTGGTAAAAGAATGCAAAAATTACGATACAAAGATAAGAGAAACATGGGATATTGCATCATCGGTAAATAACCTTATATTAATTTTGTTACAATTAAATTATTATATAAACACATTTATAAAGTTTTATTTTACAGTTAGTTTAGTTACGTTACCAAGATTAGGCCAGGGTTGGATTCAGACCCTCAAAAATATTGTACATGGAAAATAAAATTGTACTATTTAAAAAAAATATATCACGTTAGACGTTTCATGTTTCTTTTTTCCCATGTGCCGGGATTTTCGTTTTTTTGCCGGTTTTATTTTTATTACTTTTTAAATTTTGTCTAAAGAACTTAGTGTAAGTTAATTTTTGAATATTGATACCTAATATATTTTATATTCAATAAGGGTAAAACGAAAAGAGTACAAAAGAAAAGGATCGATCGAGCATCGATTGACCAGAAAGCAAGCTAATTCAAATTTTATTAAAAAGGCGCGGTACTCATGTACAATAGAGAAATTCGTATCGTAGGGTTAATATTAAAATGTAAAAGGACCCAATAATAATACAAGTCGAACTTTAGGTAAAATTATGGTTGGGGTGCGAAGTCAGAAGTCCTCCACGTGTGCCTGGTAGTTGCGGGTCCCTCTCGATAAGTCTGGAGGGAAGAGCAGCAACTGGGCCGGTGCACCCTGGGCGCGGCGGTAATCTTCCTCGAGAAATGAGACGAAATTCTTATTCCTTGGGGAATGTTGCTGCCGCGGCTAATTATTCTGACATGGGGGGGGGGTCCATCTCGGACCAACAGTGCGTTCCTCTGCGTGACCCTCTGATCAGCAGAGGGCATAGCAGAGGAGCGAGGGCGGGCTCGGTGTGCACTTACCCTGCCTCCGGGCAGACAGTGAAGGATTCATCCTTTGCTGTCACCGCCGATCTCGTAATCCCAGTATCGAAGTGTCGTGGATCATGTCTCGCGGCTTTGATAAGGACCGAGGGTCTTGGCTTAATCGCCCGGACCGCGAGGGAGAAAACCTCTATAAAAAGTTACCCCGAATCCCAAGCGGCGACGCACCGCGAGGGGATGGATGGCTGACGGGGTTCTATGAACAAATCAGCCGCAAGTGCGCTCCTCGCCAGGGTACCTGCAGACCCCCTGGCGAGTAATAAATCCTCTAAATCTGCTTACCTTGGTACAGGGGTCTCTGCCAAGGTGGACCTTTTATTCCCCCATAATCGTGGGTACAAATATGGAACCAAAAAAACAAACAAATAAAACCGCCGGCAACGGCAACATAGAGGAGAGGAGGAGCGATGCGGGGACAGAGTCCGACGCCGCATCGAGCAGCGTGGGAGGCCCAGAGAGCTCTCGACGCGTGGGGCCTGGAACCGCGGAGAACTGTAAGTTCTTCCGCAAGCGGTCCAGGCGGGATGGCGACCAGTGGACGTCATCCGGTGAAGAAGAGGTCTCGGCCCGGAAAATCCCCACCAACGGGCGGGGCGGGCTGAGAGGCAAGGGGAATGCCAATCAGAGGGCTGAACGAGCGGCAAAGCTTGCCGAGGAGGGGCGCCACCCGGGCGATACGGCTCGGGTATCAGGCGACGAGACGAGTGCGACTGGCGGCTCCGAGGTGGAGCGTAAGGCCAGATTCGTAAAGGAGGTGGAGGCCGCGTTCAAGGTCGTGGCCCACAAGCAAAAGTCCTCCTCAAAGCTCAAGGCCATTCCCGGGGCCTCCGCCTCCATCATGGCGGCTGCGGAGGCCAACTTTGTTGGGGCCGGGCCTAATGCGGACGAGGTGGCGAAGCTGCGGGCGGACGTGGCCCGCCTGACGTCTGCCATGGAGACTCTCCAGAAGGAGAATGAGCAGCTCCGCGCAGACCTGGCCAGTCTACGTGAGCCTGCCTCTCGCGCGGCGCCCCAGACGCAGCGTCCAAGCCAGCCCGTGCCGCTGGAGAACCAGGTTCTGAACCTGGTCCGGCAGGAGCTGGCTGCCTTCCAGCATCGGTTCTCCGTGCTGGAGGGCATCGTCCTGCGCCCCCCCCTGGGGGCAAACAAGACGGCGCCGAGGCCGGCAACGTACGCGGCGGCCACGGCTACCGCATCCAGGCCGGGACCGTCCAGTCAGCCCTCGGGTGGGGCTGCAGTTGCCCCTCCCCCCCCCTGAAAGGCCGGCTCCGGCAAAACCGGTACCGGCTGAACCGGCTCCGGCTAAGCCGGCGACGGGAAAGAGAGGCCAGACGAAGGCAAAAAAGGGCAAGGCGGCAGCACAGGTGATGGCTGCACCAGCCCCAGTGCCTGCGGCGAATGTGCCAGCGCCAGCGGCAAGCCAGCTACCGCCGCCGCCGTCACCACCCCCCCAGCTCCCTACACCTCCCACGGCTGAAGCCGGTTGGCAGGTGGTCGGGGACGAAAAGAAGGGGAAGAAGGCAGCCAAAAAGGCCAAAGAGCAGGAGCGGCAGCGCCAGTTCAGGGCGCGCAAGATCGCGGCTAGGCTCCGCGCCCCGAAGACCGCAGCTGTAGTGATTACACTACAGCCGGATGCGGAAAAGAAGGGCGTTACCTACCGCGATCTGCTCGCGAAGGCGAAGGAGGCGGTGGATCTCGGGGAGCTCGGGATCACTGGGGGCCTCCGGCTCAAAGTCACCCAGACGGGGGCCCGTATGCTGGAGGTCCCCGGGGAATCCAGCGGCGCGACCGCGGACGCTCTGGCTGCGAAGCTCAGAGCGTCTCTGGACGCGGAAGAGGCCCGAGTGTCAAGGCCCGTCAGATGCGCAGACCTGCGCATCATGGGTCTGGACGACTCGGTATCGGAGGAGGAGTTGGTAGCCACCGTCGCCAGGTCCGGGGGGTGCACTACTGACCAGGTCAGGTCAGGCGCCATACGCCCGGACCAACAGGGTCTGCATGCCGCCACGGTGCGCTGCCCTGTTACGGCGGCCAAAACCATAGTGGAGGGCCGAAGGCTTCTGGTAGGCTGGGTCTCAGCGCAGGTTAAGCTGCTGGAGCCCAGACCTCTGAGGTGCTATCGCTGTCTCGTGGGGCACCACGTATCAGTGAGATGCGCCTCGGAGGTTGACCGAAGTGGCCTCTGCTTCCACTGCTGTCAGCCCGGACACATATCGGCGACCTGCTGCGCCACGCCGCACTGTGATGCATGTGCGGCGACCGGCAAGCCAGCCGATCACCGGGCCGGAAGCAAGACCTGCGTGCCACCCGCCAAGGCCAAGGCCGCGGGTAGGGTAGGGGCCAAAGCCGCCATCGCCTCTGTGGCCTCCGCCGCGGCCGCAACTGCCACCGCCACCGCGGTCACTGTCGCCGCCGCCGTCGCCGCGACACCGACGCCCGCAGAGGGGCCCCCCGTGGAGGAAGCTGAAATGGAATGCCTATAACGGCCCCATTAAGCTTCCTCCAGGCAAATATCAACCACTGCGCCTGCGCTCAGCATCTGTTGCTCCAGAGCATGGCGCAGTGGTCGATTAACATTGCTGTGGTCGCTGAGCCGTATTTTGTCTGGCCTAGCGAGAACTGGGTGGCGGACCTTAACGGCTCAGTGGCCATCATTTCTTCGGCCGCCGCCGGTACCCCGACCCTTGAAGGTGTCAGGAGGGGTCAGGGGTGCGTAGCAGCACGGTTCGGGGAGTTCGTCGTTGTGGGGGTGTACTTCTCCCCGAACCGATCTCTCGCCGAGCTCCACAACTCTCTTGCAGAGCTGAGAGCAGTCGTCGTCGGAAGTTATCCCCTTCCCGTACTTGTCCTCGGGGACTTCAATGCCAAGAACTTGGCTTGGGGTTCTCGTCGTACAGATGTGCGGGGTAGGATGGTGGAAGACTGGGCTCTGGAGACAGGCCTGGTCGTCCTAAATCGGGGTTCTGTCCCCACGTGTGTGCGGATGCGGGGCGAGTCGGTGGTGGACATCTCGTTCGCTAGCCCCGCTCTGTCGCCGCGTGCCATTGACTGGCGTGTCATGGAGGGGGTGGAGACCTACTCCGACCACCGGTACATCCGGTTTGATGTCTCCACCCAGTCCTCGAGCGCGCCAGTCCAACAGGCCCCGAGTGGTCCGCGTTGGGCGCTGAAGCAGCTGGACCGGGAGCTCCTCCTGGAAGCCTCGATCGTGCAGGCCTGGGTTTCATCACCGGACAGGCCTGCCGACGTCAATGATGAGGCAGGGTGGTTCCAGGAGGCCATGTCCGAGATATGTGACGTGGCAATGCCCCGAGTCCGGCCAGAAAGCGCCCGGCGTCAGGTGTATTGGTGGTCGCGTGAGCTGACGTCTCTGCGCGAGGCGTGTGTCGCCGCGCGGCACCTGTACACCAGGCATCGCAGGCTCCGCATTCGTCCACCGAATGCGGCAGCCATTGAAGCGGAGCTGTACGAGGAATACAGAGCGGCGAAGACCGCCCTCCGGGAGGCTGTCCTGCGAGCCCGGGATCGGGCCCGTGAGGAGATGCTGGAGACTCTCAACAGAGATCCGTGGGGGCGCCCTTACAAGATGGTGCGGGATAAACTCCGCACCTGGGCCCCCCCGCTGACGCAAAGTCTCCGGCCCCAGCTCGTGGAGGACGTGGTGAGCGCTCTGTTCCCTGCGCGAGGGGAACATCCGCCCCCGCCTATGGCTCCGCCACCTGCGGTGCCGGAAGCGGACTACCAGGACGACGACGACGACATCCCGGAAGGGACCGGGGTAGAACTGAGAGTGGCGGTGCGTAGGCTCAAGGCCAGGAATACCGCCCCAGGACCCGATGGCTTGCCTGGCAAAGCCTGGGTCCTGGCCTCGGAGGCTCTCGGGCCCCGACTGGAGAGGCTCCTAAGCGCATGCTTGGAGAGAGGCCAATTCCCGCTTCGTTGGAAGACGGGGAAGCTGGTCCTCATTCGGAAGCCGGGGCGCCCTGCGGACTCTCCGTCCGCATACCGGCCCGTGGTGCTGCTCGACGAGGTGGGCAAGCTCTTTGAAAGAGTCATTGCAAACCGCCTCGCCGAGCACCTTGCGGGGACGGGGCCGGATCTTGCGGAACACCAGTTTGGTTTCCGCAAGAGGCGCTCTACGGTGGACGCCATCATGCGCGTGAGAGCCCTCACGACGGGGGATGCAGTGGCCAGAGGGCGGGTTGTCTTGGCGGTGTCTCTCGACATCGCCAACGCCTTCAACTCCATGCCCTGGAGCTGCATTAGGGAGGCACTCCGGTATCACCGGGTGCCGACCTATCTCCGTCGTATAGTCGGGGACTACCTGACGGACAGGGCCGTCATCTACCCCGGTCGCAACGGTGAGTGGAACCGGCGAGAGATGTCGTGCGGTGTCCCACAGGGTTCGGTTCTGGGGCCACCTCTGTGGAACATCGGTTACGACTGGGTGCTGCGCGCCGACCTCCCTACCGGCGTCAGCGTAGTTTGCTACGCTGACGACACGCTGGTACTGGCACAAGGGGGGTCGTACGAGGCGGCGGCGGAAACTATGACACGCGGGGTTGCGATAGTCGTTGAGAGGATTCGGCAACTGGGTCTGGAGGTGGCTCTGCACAAGTCCGAGGCCATGCACTTCCATGGTCCTCGGAACAGGCCACCACCGGGATCCTCAGTGATGGTGGGAGGGGTATCCATCGGCGTCGAGTCGACGCTGAAGTACCTAGGACTCGTCCTCGACGGCCGATGGAACTTCGTTGAGCACTTCCGACGTTTGGCTCCCAAACTGGAACGGACCGGGGCTGCCTTCAGGCGGCTCCTGCCGAACCTGGGAGGGCCAAACGCCTCCTGCCGGAGGCTCTACGCGGGAATCGTACGGTCCATGGCCCTTTACGGGGCCCCGGTGTGAGCGCGTGGTTTGGCGCGGCTTGCCGTCCACCACCTGAACGCGCCCCAAAGGGTGATTGCCGTGAAAATGGTTCGCGGCTACCGCACGATCTCCCGCGAGGCGGCGAGCCTCCTTGCCGGATTGCCGCCATGGGATCTGGAGGCGATAGTTCTCGCGCGCCTGCACGAATGGCGCGCGGAGGCACTATGCCGTGGGGAAACCCCGCTGCCGCGGCAAGTTGTCGCGCAGCGGACAGACTTTCGGCACGATCTCATGGCGACATGGAGACAGCGACTGTCGCAACCCCGTGCTGGGCACGCCACTATAGCGGCGATAAGACCCCTCTTTGAGGAGTGGCTTGAGAGACGCCACGGCATCCTCACCTTCCGCCTGACGCAGGTCCTCACCGGACACGGTGTGTTCGGAAGGTTCCTGCACCGAATCGGGCGGGAGGAAACGCCCGGGTGCTCCCACTGCGAGGATGGACCGGAGGACACGGTGGAACACACCGTGGAGGTGTGCCCTGCTTGGGCGGAGCACCGCCGTGTCCTCGTAGCGGCGATATACGGCGGCGACCTCTCGCGTCCGGCCCTGGTCGAAGCCATGGTCCGGAGCGAGACGGAATGGGATGCCGTCACCACCTTCTGCGAAGCAGTGATGCTAGCGAAGGAGGTGGCGGAGCGGGAGAAGCAGAGAGCAGCAGCTCTCCTCCCCGGCCGCCGCGGGAGACGCCCTGGGCGTCGGGGGCTACGTCGGGGCCCCCGGCCACCGTAGGCGCGGGCCTGTGGACGGCGAGCAATGGGTAGCTCGCCGTCCGTCCGTCTAACGACGACAGGCCGTGTCGACGGCGCGTTTTGTTCCACGCGCGCCTCAAAGAGCTGTCAGCAGCGAGAAGGGGCCCGCAAGGGCCGACGCCTGCCGGGGCTGCGGGCTGTTCGAAAGAGATACCGCGGCTTCGGAACGTAAGGGCACTGAAGGAACACGGATGGTTTTTAGTCAGTAAAAGTCTGACACTCCCTTACGCTCCACCCAGAGCGAAAGGCGTCATTAGATGATTTTCCATCCGCAAAAAAAAAAAAAAAAAAGGTAAAATTATGGTATTTTCGGCTAGTAATACTACGATACTATGTACTACAAACTATGAAATAATGGTACAATTAGGATAATTATACTACGAAATCCGACCCTGGTTACGTCATGTTTTGATATGACGTTTGTATTATGACATATGCGCTACTTTTTCTTGTATGAAAAGTTATGAGTACAATATTTAGATGGGCCTATCCTTCCTTTTGAAGTCATTGGCTCCTCATTCTTTCATCAACAGTTAAGAAATCTATCATGCTTCTGTCATCACTTCTTTCCCATGTATACATGTGAATCTTCTGATTTTAAGAAGATTCACAAGATTTTTTTCTACACAAACGATGACTGAAAGTTTATACTTTCATCACCTAATCATAACCAAGGCTTTTCACCTCACCCCTTCCATTTATTATTAACTATTTATATATATTTTATATTAAAAA
>JAUPFT010000014.1:13185951-13270951 GCA_036936625.1 Parnassius smintheus behrii
TTTTTTATAAAAGAAACTGTAAAACTTTTCAAATTTTTAAATAATTTATTTTATTTTGGTTGTTTTCGTTGTAGTTAAGTTAGGTTCTTTAGTTTTTTATTGTCGCTTCACGACAAAGTCCGTACTGCAATATCGACGAAACATAGCCATGATAGGCGTTTAAGGCTGCTTTGGCAGATGCTATTTCTTGAAGTCGGCGAAGTGCAAATACAAATCTGTTTAATTTGTCACATATCGATTGAACATGCCTTTTCCAATTACAATTATTGTCAATAGTGATACCAAGAAATTTATAATAATCAACTTCTTGTAGCACTTTTTCATTGTACATTATATTTAAATTAATTTGCTTACTTCTAGTTGTATGAAATTGCATTATTTTAGTTTTATTTATATTTACAGTCATATTGTTACAATTAAATCCTGGTCACCGCATCATCTTGCAAACCACACTCTTCTTTTATCACACAGTTTCTCACCCTGTCACTCAGATTCAGCCCTAACATACTCCTGATGCGGTGACCAGGATTAAGAAAGGAATGCTTCGGTGGTTTGGTCATGTAGAAAGAATGAATGCGGAAAGACTGACAAAGCAAATATATGTTGCAGAAGTGAATGGAAGAGTCGGAAAGGGACGTCCTAGGCGGAAGTTTGTCGACCAAATTGGCGATATACTAAAAATGGGCCAAATTAAGAGTACCCTTAACCGACGAGCATGTATGCGTAGGTATATGAATGTGGAAGAGGCGAGAAAGGTATGTCAGGATCGTGCTAAATGGAAGTCTGTAGTCTCTGCCTACCCCTCTGGGTGACAGGCGTGAGTGTTTATGTTATGTCTATGTTACAATTTAACCAATAAATTATATGTTTTAGTGTACTATTGATATCAAGTTCAAAAATCTTTTTATTCGTGCATTTAAGAATGATTGTTGCATCATCAGCGAAAAGAATCCTTTTATGAGGAGTTATTGTTGGTAGCTCATTAATATATATATTAGGAAGAGTATAGGATGCAGAATACTTCCTTGTGGTACACCATATTTGTTCAACCGATATTCCGACCGAATGTGCACCTTTTTAAGGTTTTTACTTACTTACTTACTTACTTATCGTCACGCACAATCCCTAACGGGGTAGCCAGAGAGAACAGATCGCCAAGTGTCACGATCCTTACATACCTCTTTCGCTTCTTTCAGGTTCATTAACTTCTTCATACATGCACGTCTAGGTATCCGAGTACTCTTGACCCTCCCCTCTTCGAGCAATTTGCTCACATGGTCTTCGAAAGTTAGTCTCGGTCTACCTCGACACCTTTTAATATTTACTTTCGCTCTATATATTTTCTTCACCATTCGGTCTTCACTCATTCGTTCAACGTGCCCAAACCATTGGAGTACGCCCCTATCAATTTTTGTGATAAGGTCATCTTTCAATCCTGCCATATTGCAAATCTCTTCGTTTCGCTTTCGGTCGGCTATGGTAACGCCACACATTTTACGAAGAGATCGCATCTCCACTGCATTCAACTTGCTTTTATGCTTCTTCCGGCATACCCAGGTTTCGCTGCCATATAACAAAGTCGGTACCAAAACTGCGTTATGTATTGCAAGGCGTGCACTCTTTTAAGGTTTTTGAGCATTGTTATTTCAGTGCATTGCTGTCTTTGACCGAGGTAACTTTTAAACCATTCATTTGCTTTCCCACGTATTCCGTATCTTTCGAGTTTATTGAGAATTATGCCATGATGAACAAAGTCAAATGCTTTACTCATATCCAAAAAAAGAGCTACCACCAGTACACCGTCATTGACGCATTCTGTAATAAGCTTAACGAGTTGAAAGGTCGCTAGTGTTGTGGACTTATTTTTTACAAAACCATTTTGTGCGTTATTAATAATGTTAAATTTTTCCATAAAATCATTAAGTCTCTTAAGTATTGCTTTTTCAAAAACTTTTGACAAAATGGGCACCATTGCAACAGGTCCTTAATTATTAATATCTTTAGTATCGCCCTTTTTGAAGATGGGTTTTAAAACTGAATACTTGAGATGTGCAGGAAAAATTTCTTGGGTAAAAGATAAGTTTATGATATGACTAAGTATTGGTGCTATATTTAAAGAACTTAGTTTTAATATTTTTGTCGGTAACTCATCATACCCAACCGACTTAGTGTTTCGAAGAGATAATATAATTTGATTAACTTCATCAGAAGTCGTAGGTCGTAAGTATATAGTTGAGTGACGGGATTGTTTACACATACAATTATTTGACATATTTGGTTTGTCTTTATTTGTCGAATCTATAAAAAAGTTATTAAACCCATTTGCAATGTCATATCCTTCTACCAGGGTTCTTCCATTGTAATTTATGTTATCTATTTCTTTATTAGTTAGTCTATTAGTTATATTTGTTCTTATGACATTCCATTTAGCTTTACCTTTATTATTTGATGCTAATATATATTTTTCATTTTGAATTTTTTGTGCCTTTAAAATACATTTCCTAAGAATTTTAGCATAACTTATATATCTAGATTTATTTAG
Source organism: Parnassius smintheus behrii (assembly GCA_036936625.1). NCBI lineage: Eukaryota > Metazoa > Arthropoda > Insecta > Lepidoptera > Papilionidae > Parnassius > Parnassius smintheus. The sequence goes on from JAUPFT010000014.1 coordinate 13,188,494, forward strand.
ACTTTTATTTGCCGCTGTAAGCAGATATTTACAGTATAGCTTTCTTTTTACTACGCAAGATTTTTTTTATGCCTCTTGTAAGCCAATAACTTTTATTATTTCTTAACGAAATCTTAATTAATTTGGTTGGGAATCACAGGTCGAAGAACAGTTTGTAAATATTATAAAAGCTTGAAAATGCTTTGTTGGTGTCTTGTTCAGCATAGATTTCAGAAAAAGATATTGATTGTATACATTCCGAGAACTTTTCTACATTATCTTTCGCAAAGTCCCTTTTTACCTCAAACCAGTATTTTACTGTTTTATTGATTTTCATAGGAAGCTCCAGTACTTGTCCCGTGTGGTCAGAGAGGCCCAAATAATGTATAGAACCTTTTGATTCTGTAACATTGCTTATTAAGTGATCAATACATGAATTAATTCTGGTTGGGGAGGTTATGTGCTGAGTTAAGCTAAAATTTAGTAATAAATCCTTAAGCTTCTTAGAGTAATTACTAACCTTTATAGTGTCTATATTTAAATCTCCTGCTATGATTATTCGTTTTTTATTTCCTCTTAATAATTTTAATAATAATTTATTTAATTTTTCGAAAAAATATGTATATGTCTGAATTAGGTGTTCGATATATGCATAATATTATAAGATTAAAATAACCAATTTAAATTCCGCAACATTCAAAATGTTTTGTCATTTCATATTCTTTCGTTACCATTAAATCATTATAATTTATGTCTTTCCTTACAACTATGCATACTCCGCCACGTCTTTCTTTTGATCTGGAGTAGAATGATGCCAGGCGAAAACCTGGCAGCTTAAGATAAGGTTCTTCGCGACCTTTAATAAAGGTCTCAGTGAAGCAAATGATTTGAATATATTTGTTACTATAAGCAAGTTCATTTAAACTTACTGCAATCAAATCCTGTTTATTTAAAACTCCAGCAATATTTTGATGTAAAAGTAGTTTTTGATTAGGCTGGTTTTTATCGAAAAAGCATTTTTTTATTACTTGTTGAGGAACCTATGCAGCGGTTTGCTACAAGATTATTTATATTAACGTTACAAGTTTGCAAAGCCCCGTGCGATGATTTCAAATTCTTCATTTTCATTTTTTCGAAGAAATATTCGATGGTACCCTTCTTATAATTAATAACTTCGTGAACTTTTTGATTTTTTATAAGTTGTTTTTTGAAATAATAAGGTATCGTTCCCTTCTATGGTTCGTTTAATAACGAAGTTCTATCTACAATTTTTTCAGCCAAGTTATTTAGCCTACTTTTCTGCACCATAAATTGTTTATCATACTCGTGACTATCTATAGACATGTTAATAGAATAACACAGGTAATTTATGTAATCGGTTTTTGAATTTATATTGCAGTATTTGTAATCAATGTCAATAAGCCTACAATTTTTGTGATTTTGAGTCAATATTTTATACATATTATTTATCATTTTTTCATTTAAATACAAATTACTTAGTACAGGTAATAAATAAACATCAGTTCTGCGGAGTTTATACAAAGCAACGCTAAGATTAGAATATAATTTATACGGATTTTTGTCATGGCTCCCAACACACAATATAACATAGTCACTTAATGTTACTGTATCTTCAAGTTGGTTGCAATGCATTAAAATATCACATAAAGAAGCGTTTGGTTTTATTATAGCTAATGACATATACTTATTATTCCATTTTCCTTCTCTTGATTTGTATAAAGCTGAAGATAAACCCGACGTATTTTCATCCCCAAGAATTGTGATCGTATTCTTTTTATTATTAGGTTTTGCCTCCGTATATGTTGCTAAAGGTGAAGGGGACATAAGTGTTTTATTGGATGTATTGCATACATCTTTCTTTTTTTCTATGCAAGTTTCTTGCAGTTTTAGGTCTTTTCCTGTGATCGAGTGACTTTGCTTAACTTTGGTTTTACTATTCGTATCCTGTGATTTGGATATAATGTTATCTAATTTTATCGGTGTAATTTTATCTAACTTCAACGGTGTTGACCTTCGTGAAGATACTTCTCCATTTGACAAAAGTTTTTTGTATATATCGAGCTTCTTTTGCTGTTCAGTAATTTTCTTTTGATGTTTTGTGATTTCCAAATTTAATAAATCTATTTCGTTGTGTGCGCTAGATAGTTGTGTAGAAAGCGCATGTATTCGTATATCGACGGGACTTCTTCCTGGTCAGCCTACAAAATCAAGTTCAAGGCTGTCATGGAGGTGAACGGCTGGAATAAAAGTCAGGCCATGACTACACTCACCAATCACAAATACTTACAAGCAGCTCCTTGAGGCATTGGAGGCGGGATATGGCGACGCTCACCTGAAACACGTCTTTCGTGCGCAGCTTAAAAATCACGTGTACCGCAGCAACGAACCCGCAGTAGTGGGCTATTGAGGTGGAGAAGATGGTTCGAAAAGCATACCAGTCTGTACCTGCGCTCATTGAAAGGATCCTGGTGCAAACATTCATCGACGGCATCAGCGATCTTGAAGTCAGAGCTGCTGTGAGGCTCGGGTACCACGAGACGCTTAAGGACGCCTTGGCCCATGCACAGAAGGTGGAAGCCATGCGGAAGGATCTTCGCTCCCATTGCGTCAGGGAGGTTGCGGCATCTACAGTTCGCGACCGCAATAAAGGATACAGCCCTAGGTGCTATCGCTGCGGAGAAAGGGGCCATCTTCGATCCAGCTGCTCTAAGCGAACTGAAGAAAGGGAAGGTAATCTATCCCGAGAGGGCAGTGCGGCTAACAGCACCGCCTAGCTTCAGCAGGGAAACGAAGGATATAGGCAAGACCGGCTTAGTTCAACACAAATAAATACAGGAGAAGAATTGCCTATCCGCCAGTGGCCAAGAAAATTGCCGGTAGCACGTGAAGTGGAAACTATGATTAAGGGAATGGAGAAGGGTGGTGTTTTTAAACCTTCATATAGTCCATGGTGTTCACCCGTGGTGCTGGTAAAGAAGAAGGACGGCAGCATGCGGTTTTGGGTTGACTACCGCCGTATGAACGACGTTACAAAGAAGGGCAGCTATCCCTTGCCAAGAATTGATAACACGCAGGACATGCTTACAGGAGTAAATTGGTTGAGTACGCTGAGGGCGAGAGACCCTAAGGACAAGGAGAAAACTGTGTTCTCGATGGGAAATGGTCTGTGGCAATTTTAAGTAATGCCGTTTGGATTATGCTATGCTTCAGCAACGTTTGAAAGGTTGATGGAACTTGTAATTACCGGGTTAATTGGTAATGCCTGTCTGGTCTACTTGGATGAAATTATCGTCGAAGGACGTACGATTGAGAAACACATTAAAAACCTGAAACGCATGCTCATGAAGATTCAGAGTGCCAAACTCAAGTTGAGTCCTAAGAAATGTTCACTATTCAAACGGCAAGTAAGCATTTTGGGATATGTATTAATTAATAGTATGTAGTAAGTAATAGTATAATAGTATCTGTACTAATTAAGCAAATTCCCGAATACGAGGACGTCATTATTGCAGGTGATATGAATATCAACTTATTAGAAAAAAATACAATCACCGATAAATACAAAAACGCATTGTATAGTTACGGAATGCAGAGCGTTATCAATGACTGTACTCGCGAGGAAATATTAGCCGGTAGACTCGTAACGTCGTGCATTGATCATGTGTGGGTACGTAGACGCAGCCGCCGATTCGCTTCACATATGTTTACGTGCAAGTTGTCGGATCACTATATGGTAGGTGTATTACCAAAGAATCAAAAGGAATCAAAAGTAAATAGAATAAGTCTTACTAGTAGCTAATATAAAATGTATACTTTGAATAATGAAGTAATAACTCGTGAGTTAGAGCAGGTTGATTGGAGTAAGCTCGTAGAGATAGACTGTTCTTTGATAATTTATGAACAATTGTGTAATGTTTTTGCACCTATCTACGATAAAGCTAAATTTAGCCTTAATTGTAATAGAAAAAAACGAGTAATACAGCCGTGGATTTAAAATATTGATAGATAGAAGAGATTATTTATTCCGCAGGTGGAAGACTAGTCCTCAAAATGTTACTTACAGATTAGAATATACGAAACATAGAAATCAAACAAATAAAATTATTAACAAAGCTAAAAATAATTATAGAAGGCAGGAACTATCACGCTTTCAGGGAGACTTTAGGAAATTATGGGAAACAATAAATTGCTGGCTAGGAAATAGAAAAAATAGTTTAGATGACGTAGTAATTAAGTATCTAGGAAAAATCAATAGTTTAAGTGACATATGTTCAAAATTTTCAGAAACATTTACAAAAGAAATTAATAAAATAAAACATCAATGTAATATTAAATTTCTAAATCGCGAGTCCTATGTAAAATCGAGTGATACCACTTTCTATTATAAAAAGGTAACCGAAATTGAAATAAAAAAAATAATTAGTCAACTAAATAGTAAAAAATCACCAGGTTTAGATGGAATAAGGCCGCAAGATCTAATTTTAGTTAAAGAAAAAATAAGTCCAATATTAGCAAAATTTGTAAACCTTAGTTTTAAAACAGGCTTATACCCAGACAGTTTAAAAAAGTCTATTATCCGCCCTGTTTATGAGCAAGGAGACCATATCAATTATTCAAACTATAGACCTATTGCAATATTGTCTGTTATTAATAAAATAGTGGAGAAAGTGATAGTTAAGAGACTTAGTGAGTACCTAGAAAAAAACTGCATAATTACAGAAAAGCAGCACGGATTTAGAAAATTACGTAGTACAACGACGGCCTTATCTATTTTCACCGACGATATCAACGAATGCCTAGGTAGTAAGCAGTATGTATTTCTTTTATTCATAGATTTTAAAAAAATGCGTTTGATACGCTGGACCATGAGCAGTTGTTGGTGGCTATGGAACAGTGCGGAATCCGCGGGCCAATCAGCTCTTGGTTTCGTAATTATTTACGTAACAGAATGTTGTGCACAAAGATAAAATAAACCATTTGTAATCGTAAATTAGTTAGTACTGGAGTTCCTACTGGCTCTGTGTTTGGCCCTGTTGGCTATATCATGCATGTAAATAGCATGGTAATTGTTGTAAAAAACTGCAGAACATACATGTATGCTGACGACACATACATGATGTATGCTGACAGGGATATAAAGGTGATTGAGAACAAAATACAATCGGATTTTGATAACGTAATCAAATGGTCCCACGATAATGGAATAGAAATAGAAATAGAAACTTTTTTATTCAATGTAGATTATAAAAATACTTATTGAAAGTCACTTTTTTAATTTACCACTGGTTCGCAAAAGAAACCTCTGTCCTGGGAAGAACCAGCAAGAAATTCAGCGGGACTATTTTTTTTTAATAATAGCTTACAATAATGTTTACAATCAACAACACAAGACAAATTAGAAATAGCTTGGTGGCGATCACCCTTCCCAGGGGTTATTATCATCTATAAATTCCTTAATATTATAATAACCCTTTTTATACAAACTTAGTTTAATAACATTTTTGAACTTTGTGTATGACAAATTTTGTATATTTTCTGGGATTTTGTTGTAAAAGCGTATACATCGCCCCAAGAATGAATTACTGACTCGGTGGAGTCGAGTAACTGGTACTATCAGCTTGTGTCTGCTCCTAGTATTTACAGAATGAATATCACTTATTTTCGCAAAACTACTTTTATTTTTGTGTACGTACATTACATTTTCATAAATGTATTGAGAGGCCAGAGTTAATATATTAATTTCCTTAAATTTTTGTCTCAGTGACTCTTTTGGTTTTAAATTATATATTGCTCTAATGGCCCTCTTCTGTAAAATAAATATAATTTCAGTGTCAGTCGCGTGTCCCCATAGCAAAATACCATACGACATAATGCTATGGAAATAACTAAAGTAAACTATTCTAGCTGTTTCAACACTGGTAAGAGTTCTAATCTTTTTTACAGCATATGCTGCAGAACTAAGTCTGCTGGCTAGTTTTGTTATATGGGGGAGCCATTATAGCGTTGCGTCCAGTGTGATTCCAAGAAAAATGGTGGTATCAACAAGACTTAGTTCCTCCCCATTTAAAATTACATTAGTATTGACATGTTTAACATTAGGAGTTAAGAATTTCATACATTTAGTTTTAGTTCCATTCAAATGCAAATTATTAACATTAAACCAATTGACTAACTTAGCTATAGCATTATTTACTTCGTCGTAATTTAATAATTTTAAATATAGAGAAAACGAAATGCACGCTCATTTAATCGCCATTACTGCATAAACCATGTATACCTATAAATATCATAGGCCATTCGTATAATTGCTTGCATAGAAATAAACAATGCATTGGTTGTAAATCGATTGAGCTTGTTGATAAATACAAATATCTAGGATTAACCATAGATACTAAGTTTAGTTGGAATTTCCATATAGAACGAGTATGTAATAAGTTAAGGTCGTTATTATGTAAGTTTGTACACCTTAAAAGTGTAGTTGATAAAACAACTTTACGCGTTCTGTACTATGCTCTCGTGGATTCTGTAATTAATTATGGCCTTTCGGCCTATGGACGTACGTTCCGAACGTACATGGATAGGATACATAATCTACAACTAAGATTTATTAAACTGTTAGTTAATAAGCAAGCTAAAGAGAAAAGTAAGGGTAACTATAATCTATTGTTTAAGAAATGCAATATTCTACCTGTACGTGAAAAAACAAAGTATTTATTAGCAATCGAAGGATACAAAAGTAAATTTTTAGTTAGGAAATCAATTTATGGTAATTTAAGAAAGAATACTCGTAAATTGTTTGAGGAACCAAGTGCGCAAAACTACTTTGGTGAAAGGACGCGTAGGTATTTAGTGCCAAGAATGTTTAACGAAAACGTGCCACAAGAGGCCTGTCGGACAAAACAAATTTTCAAAAACAAATTGAAATATTGGCTACCGAATGCCATCGACGACCTATAGTATTAGTAGTAGTGATATTTAGTTTAGTATTAATTATTAATCTTAATTATTTTTTTTAATCTTAATTTATTATTAATTTAATTTAAGATATTCGTTTTCTGTCTTTTATAGCTTTGTTATTAATTTAGTGATAAGTGTACTTTACCTACTTAGTCTTTAGTTTTAAATTTTTTACTTTAATAATGTTTTGTTTTAAAATTTACTTTAGAGAAATATTAAAATGCAATTGTAAACCTTAATGAGTGCAGTTTCGCCAATAAACTGTATTCTCAGTTTGGCGAACTTAATGTTTTTTGAACCAATTGTATTTACTATGTTAATAAATAAATTTAAAAAAAAAGAAGAAGGTACCTGTACCGATCCGGAGAAAATCGCCGCTGTCAAGGATTGGCCGGTTCCAAAAGACAAGACGCAGGCTAGAGCATTTTTGGGTTTGTGCTCCTATTATCGGTGATTTGTGAAGTACTTTGCAGATATAGCCAAACCCCTGCACAAGCTAACCGAGGAGAAGCGACATTTCTGCTGGGATGAAAGTTGCAATATTGCATTCCAGGAGCTCAAGGACTGTGTGTGCAAAACACCTATTTTGGGGTACCCTGATGCAGGCAAGGAATTTATAGTTGATACAAACGCAAGTGATATAGGACTTGGCGGTGTGTTGTCTCAACGGAATGGTGATCAAGAGGTGTTGATAGCGTACTTCAGCAAGTCGTTGTCAAAACCGGAAAAGAGCTATTGTGTCACAAGACGCGAAGTGCTAGCTGTGGTAAAGTCTTTGCAGTATTTTAGCAAATATCTTCCGGGGCGGAAATTTCAATTACGAACTGACCATGCTGCACTAAAATGGCTATTGCTACATAAAGATATAATTACATAAAATGGCGTCGTTTTACAATCTTGGCGCTTAAAATGTCTAGTGTGTTTTAATGTTATATTGCAGTGGTGAAATGTTATTAAACCATTTTGCTCTTGATCATGAACGTCAACCAAAAAAAGTACTAGAAAATATTAAGGAACCATCCCTTAGAACATTATGGTGTATATTGTACGTATGCCTCATTAAACATTACTTCATATTCTCTATGAGAACTATATTAAATATGATCTGGGCCAAGATGAAACTGAAGAGTACTCATAAGTAAAATATTAACAAATGGAGCAATGAAAGAGAAGAACTAACGCTTTTGACCAGCAAACAGTTTGTTTCTGTTCACAATGTTTGGATTGAAGAGCAATAGGATTCCAATGAGACTTGAAAGACAACAAATATTGGCTCATGTATGTTTTAAACTAGATAAAACCACTAATTATTAAAAAATAATTTGTAGTCAACTAAGTCATGGAAGTAAATAAACGCAAACGTTTCAACAAGTTTCCCTCTCTTTTTTCTTTCTTAAATTTAAAGGGTCATTGTAGTGTTACAAGTAAGCTTACATATGTTAAAATTATTGAGACCAGTCATTGTTTCAAAAGTATTAAACAATTTCTTATTTATATAAATATTATCCAAAATAAACCATCACGCATTGGTATAAATATATTTTTCGATAGAACAGCTTTGAGTAAGAAAGAATGAAACTTTATTTAACATAACATAAGAGATTATCATAAAAATAAAATTATTGATTGGATTTTAGCAACAAAAAGGCAAAATTTTTTACATAAAACTAAATTACTTAGTCCGGCATGAGTCAATATTTGTGAACATAAATTATTGGATTCCAGGTTGCCTTGTGAATGACCCCATGCTTTCAATTCTATAATCTAAATTACTTCGACATAACCGCATAAGCGTTAATTACATTAGACACGTTAGTGTTACATTAATTTAACGTCAATATTCTTCAGATTATACAGAAAAAAATTGCAAAAAGACCATAGAAAACTTGGCAGTATAATGATGTATTTGTACCCGTTCGTGATTTTTTTTTGATCGTACGAACACTACTGCGTAAAAAATACAATTAAAATTATGTTGAAAAATATCTTAGAAGTAGTAACGCTTTGCTTCAAATTAAAGATGCCTAATTATAAACTTAACAATAAAAAATTGCTTTAAGTAGCAAACAATTTATTCCGAATAAAGTAGGCAAAGCAGGAATAAAACCATACGAATTATGTGAGGCATATACTACTTGTGACGTTTCGAAGCCTGCCTGCTTCAATCCTAAAAGAGCCTAGTCCGATTGCTGAGACGATTACATATACCTTTGTCTTATGTTCATACTTCTACATGATCTAGAGCACATAGGTCGCAGAGGTCTGGAGTCTGGATAGATAATTAGTTCCGTAAAAAAGTATTGTTACATGCTTGAGGTTCGTGACAATAAAAATTGCCGATAAAATTACCTAAATTAACACTTTAATTTAGTTTACACAAATTAAAACTTAAAACACTAATAATTAAACACACTAATTCACTTCAATCCGCTCCGAAACTTCGCTCGTATCGCCAATTCAATACTGCCTCGATCGCATCTTACAGCGCCTATTTATTTAAATTAGCAAAGAAGCATCCCGAACATTCAAGCAAATGCGCGCAAAGGGACGAGTGTGCGAGTGCAGACTTTCCAGAAACTTAGTTCTTCGGATGGAGCTGTCGGTTGAGAAATTTGTGATGTCATTCTCTGCAAAGCTCCCCTCGCTCTCGTTCCTGACACTAGATGGCGCTAGTTGACTTATTCACGCAACACTGCCCACTCCTAAGACATGCTCATCCCGAGCATTATCGGTCCCATAATAACGTGCCAAGCGATCCACATGGACGACCTTAGGAGTCCCTCTTGCGCCTTTCTGTATCCGGTAGGTCACATCGTTGATCCTGGTTACAATCCGGTACGGGCCCTCCCATTTAGCTTGAAGCTTAGGAGATTTCCCTTTGCTGCGGACCGGATTGTGCAACCACACTAATGAACCTTCGTTGAACCCTTTATTGTTCATTTTGCGGTCGTACCGGGTTTTCATTTTCTCAGACATTTGCTGGCCCGATTGTCGGACGTGCTCATAAATGTCATTCATTTTGTTCCGCAAGTCATTTGCATAGTCGGTTATACTGCGTGGGGCATCAGGTGGTATCCCGGTGATCAGGTCTGCAGGCAGCCGTAATTCTCTTCCAAAGTTTGCAAAAGCTGGTGTCACTGCTGTACTTTCGTGAACAGAACTTCGATATGACAACAAAAACGGTTGTATATGCTTGTCCCAATCTCGTTGCCGATTGTCTACAACTTTTGCTAAGTACCTCTCCAATGTCTGATTAAATCGTTCCACCATTCAATCAGATTGCGGGTGATAAGAAGTCGTTCTTGTTTTATGAGTACCCATAACTCGGCAAGTTTCCTGGAAAATTTGGGACTCAAAATTCCTTCCTTGATCGCTGTGAATCTCTAAAGGTACTCCAAAACGACAGAAGACTTCATGAACTAGTTTATCGGCAACTGTTGAAGCTTCTTGATTTGGAATGGCGAAGACTTCTGGCCACTTAGTGAAGTAATCCATCACAACCATGAAATACTTGTTACCGCTTTCACTCTCCGGAAACGGCCCCGCCACGTCAATGGCTATTCTCTCCCATGGTGCACCAACATTGTACAACTTCAATGCACCTCTACTACGAGTCTGAGGTCCCTTTACAGCCGCACAACTTGTACATTTGCGACATCAGTCCTCGACATCGTTTCGACAGTGGATCCAGTAAAACCGTTCTCGGATCTTCAGTAGAGTTCGTTTAACTCCCAGATGGCCTCCTTAATAATCATTATGGTACAGCTGTAGAACATCCGGTACTTTAGCTTTAGGGACAACCATTTGTAAATGACAGCTGTCTCCCCGAACATTTTCCCATTTACGGCACAGAACTCCATCCTGAAGCAGCAAGCTGTCCCACTGGGCCCAATAGCTTTTAGTGGTCGAACTCATCGCTGAGACGTCGCTCCACTTGCCCTGAGCCTCCTCACGGATACCACTTCCTTACTCTCTTGCCTAGTACAATGTTTGCAATCTTCAGGACAAGGTCTTCTTGACAATGCATCTGCGTTGCCATGAGATTTTCCGTTGCGATGTTCGATCTCAAAGTCGTATTCCTGCAGTAGTTCGATCCACCTCGCAACCTGTCCTTCTGGATTTTTAAACTGCAATAGCCATTTTAGTGCAGTATGGTCAGTTCGTAAGTGAAATTTTCACCCCAGAAGATATTTGCTAAAATGCTGCAACGACTTTACCACAGCTAGCAATTCGCGTCTTGTGACACAGTAGTTCCTTTCCGGTTTTGACAACGACTTGCTGAAGTACGCTATCACGACCTCTTGGTCACCATTACGTTGAGACAACACACCGCCAAGTCCTATATCACTTGCGCCTGTGTCAACTATAAATTCTTTGCTTGCATCGGGGTATCCCAAAATAGGTATTTTGCACAGACGGTCCTTGAGCTCCTGGAATGCGATATTACAACTTTCATCCCAGCAGAAACGTCGCTTCTCCTCGGTTAGCTTATGCAGAGCTTTGGCTATATCTGCAAAGTTCTTCACAAAACGTCGGTAATAGGAGCACAAACCCAAAAATGCTCTAACCTGCGTCTTGTCTTTTGGAACCGGCCAATCCTTTACAGCTGCATTTTCTCTGGATCCGTGCGGATACCTTCTTCCGACCCTACATACCCCAAAAAGTTCACTTGCCGTTTGAATAGTGAACATTTCTTCGGACTCAACTTGAGATTGGCACTCTTATTCTTCATGAGCACGCGTTCAAGGTTTTGAAGGTGTTCCTCAAACGTACGGCCCACGATAATGATGTCATCCGAGTAGACCAGGCAGGAATCGCCAATTAGCCCGGTAAGTACAAGTTCCATCAGCCTTTCAAACGTTGCTGGAGCATTGCACAACCCAAACGGCATTACTTTAAATTGCCACAGACCCTTTCCCGTCGAGAACACAGTTTTCTCCTTGTCCTTAGCGTCAATTTCAACTTGCCAGTAGCCACTTTTTAGGTCCAGCGTGCTAAACCACTTTACTCCTGTAAGCATGTCCAGCGTGTCGTCAATTCTTGGCATTCTATCCTTCTTAGTAACGTCGTTCAGACGGCGATAGTCAACACAAAACCGCATGCTGCCATCCTTCTTCTTTACCAGTACCACGGGTGAACACCATGAACTAGATGAAGGTTCAATAACACCATCCTTCACCATTCCCTCAATCATGGTTTCCACTTCCTTTTCACGTGCTACCGGCAAACTTCTTGGCCGCTGACGGATAGGCAATTCTTCACCTGTGTTTATTTGTGTTGAACTAAACCAGTCTTTCCTATGTCAGCATCGTTTGACGAGAATACATCGGCGTACTCGAGTAACAACTTCTTCGCCTTGACCAATTCGTTCGGGGACAGAACACTGCGACAGTCTTCCAAAAGTGTGGTCACTCTCGTTTCTGCATCCTTGCTGGGGGTCCCACTCGATATATATTGGCACCGACGTAACCAATCCACTTCCTCACAAGTACCAATCAGTGTGCCTATTTCTATAATCTGTTCCCGGTCGCAAAGGTTCAGCACACGTACTCCTGAGATGTCAGTGGTCCTGACCAACGTTCGAGCTACTTTCCATGGAAGGTCATTGTTTACACTTTCCACAAGTACAAAACGGTGAGCTTGCCCAGCGTTTCGGGGAAGACTAACCGGAACAATCGTTTCCGATCTCGGCGGAAGAACAATCTTCTTAATGCTGTACACGTTCCCTGGTAACGCACCTTCCATAAAAAGTTCCTCCTGTCCACATTTCAAAACACCTTGCTTAACGTCGATCTCACAACAATTATTCCTCATAAAGTCTAGGCCTAGGATGCAGTCGTCCATTATATCAGCCACGATGACATTATGAAGGTAGATCACGTAGCCTAGCTTCAACTCCATCTCCTTCTCTCCACGGACGGGTATACGCTGACCGGTGGCTGTTACCAAATTAATGCGTTCTCGGTTGTATGCGGAGTCCCCAAGGAACTGACTTATAAGTTGGGAACTAACAACCGTACGAGAGGCTCCAGTGTCTATGGTCAGTTTACACGGCATTCCGTTGACCTCGCCCTTGATGATTAGACTGTTCCCATCATGGGTTTGTGAGATCGAGATCCTTGGGGCTCTTTTAACATCAACCAGCACCCGCCCCGCAGTTCTGGCTTTTACTCGTTTCCCTGCTGCCGCAGGGCGGTGATGTTGGCCGCACTACTCTCCTGAGATCGCTCACCTTCCCTTTCTAAGGTTCGTTTAGGGCAGCTGGATCGAAGATGGCCCTTTTCCCCATAGCCATAGCACCTAGGGCTGTATCCTCTGTTGCGGTCGCGAACTGTAGCTGCTGCGACCTCCCTGATGCGATGGGAACGATGATCCTGCCGCACGGCTTCCACCTCCAGTGCATGGGCCAGGGTGTTCTTAAGCGTGTCGTGGTGCCCGAGTCTCACAGCAGCTCTGACTTCAAGGTCGCGGATGCCGTCGATGAATGTCTGAACCAGGTTCCCTTCAATGAGCGCAGGTACAGACTGGTATGCTTTTCGAACCATCTTATCCACCACAAGGGCCCACTGCTGCAGGTTTTCGTTGCTACGCTGCACGCGATCTTTAAGCTGCGCGCGAAAGACGTGTTCCAGATGAGCGTCTTCATATCTCGCTTCCAAGGCCTCAAGAAGCTGCTCATATTTCACTTTCTTACCGAGAGCTTCCAACACAGTTAAGGCTTGGTCGCGCAGGCCTAGGGTGAGTGCAGTCATGGCTTGGCTTTTATTCCAGCCGTTCACCTCCATGACGGCCTCGAACTGGATTTTGTAGGCTGACCAGGAAGAGGTCCCGTCGAACGGCGGCACTTTGAATCCACGTAGCGAAGGTGCTGCAGCTACTACGGGAGCTGTAGTTCCATCTCCAAGTTTGAGGTCGTTTAGTGATTTCTTCATGTCAGCCACTACGTTGTCAACCCGATTGTTTACTTGGTCGATTCGGGTTTCAGCTTTCTCGATTCGGTTTTCAGCTTTCGCGATTTGGGTTTTAGCTTCCGACAGGCGGTTGTCATGCTGAGCAACCCTATCCTTCACCTCCTTTATCTTCTTCCCGAAGGTGGCGTGAAGGTCCTTCATCAGGAGCATCTGCTCTTCCAACCGACGGGCCTGTTCCTCCTGTCCGTCCCGCAGCTGCTCTTCCAATCGGCGTGCCTGTTCCGCCTGCTGGCGAGCCTGTTTCTCCTGCTGTTCTTTCAACCAACGGGCCTGTTCCTCCCGTCCGCCCTGCAGCTGCTCTTCCAATTGGCGTGCCTGTTCCTCCTGTCGGCGAGCCTGCTCCTGCAGCATCACCATCAGAGCACCTAAGTCAGGTGCTGCAGATGTAGGAGCTACTGACGGGCCTGCAGCCGGCGGCTGTCCCTCCGAAGTCTGCAACGTTGCACCACCAAATCTTCTTTGGTCCGTCTCCTGCTGGCGTTGACTTCGGGTACGGACACCCTCTGTTTCCTCCTTAGGTAAAATCGGCATGATTTTATCCCACTTCTGACACCAATTGTTACGTGCTTGAGGTTCGTGACAATAAAAATTGCCGATAAAATTACCTAAATTAACACTTTAATTTACTTTACACAAATTAAAACTTAAAACACTAATAATTAAACACACTAATTCACTTAATTCCGCTCCAAAGCTTCGCTCGTATCGCCAATTCAATACTGCCTCGATCGCATCTTGCAGCGCCTTTATATTTATTTAAATTAGCAAAGAAGCATCCCGAACATTCAAGCAAATGCGCGCAAGGGGACGAGTGTGCGAGTGCAGACTTTCCAGAAACTTAGTTCTTCGGATGACGCTGTCGGTTGAGAGATTTGTGATGTCATTCTCTGCAAAGCTCCCCTCGCTCTCGTTCCTGATACTAGATGGCGCTAGTTGACTTATTCACGCAACAGTATTTAAATTATTTTCTTCCAAACCGTTATTTTCGTTTCGTAAAAGATTGTGTAAAAGAAAGTAAATATCGGTTGTTTCAGTCAAAAGTGCCTTTTTATGTTGCACTCTATTAGTACTTAGCGTAATGATCCTATTTTGTAGTATCTGCAACTCAACGAGGTCTTTGCGATTCAAATGATAATGGCTGGTTGATGGCTGGCTTAGGGTATTTTGACTTGCAAACGCAAGAATACGACACAGTATTTATTTACCCAAAGTTTTTCATCTCGAATTCAGCAAATACTATAGCTAAAATAGAAGTATAGTTTTTTAACCAGTATACAACATAATGCCTATTAGTATTTTTTACTAGATGGTTGGACTCCGTTTCTGCCTAGTTTGTCCATCTCATACTTCTGTCGCCAAATAGCAGGGCTTGAACTGCTGTATTCAGTTTTGAAGGGTAAAAAAACCTATATTATAAAAACCTTTCAGGGATTTTATCTTAGTTCTCAGGGGTGACTGTAGACTGGCGCATCTGTAGCCTTTTTGTTTAAAGTTGGCGCCAAGTGGCGCCAAGTTGGACTACAGTAACCGTATACTATTAGATGGACTGGAAGTTCGTTTGTCCCTTCACTTTAAAAAAAATAAATCCACAAAGTTTTAATCGCAATTTTAACTGTCACTAATTTGCATTAATTCTTCTTCTTTATAAATGAACTATGAAAATTATTTTGATCTGCCCGTAACGGTTCACCGATTGACGAATTAGCGATTACTGTGCCAAATATCTTGCACCTTTTACATAACTTCCTTTGTTTTTTTTTGCATGCTTACATCTAGGTATTTTACACCCGGCATAATATTATTAAAGTATGGTTACATTTATCAGAAATTATATGATTTTTGTTGTAGTTTCCATCTTAGAAATTGGAATTATTTAAGCACCAAAAAAGAAACTTTAGAATTATTTGCCGAATTTCCTCATGGCGTAAAATTACTACAGATATCATGAAACCGAGAACTGTTGTAGTTGAGGATTATAGGAACATGTTTACAGTCTGCGAACATGTTCGAAATCACTCCTGTCATTCAACAAATTCAGATAAAATTGATATATCACAAATATTTCCAATATTATGTAATTTTGTTCCTGAAAAAATGAGTAGAGTGAAATTTAAAGGGGTTAGGATTTTTCTTATAACCCCTTTAAATTTCACAGTAACGAGTAACATAATACGTTCAATCACTATTATCATGTCAAAAATTATTAATTGTGCTTATTGCTAATAAATATTATGCTGTGTAGCAAAGAAAATATAGAAATGAATGTACTTTAAGAGTTAAAAACACCAAATGTTGCCAAATGTTAAATACCCACCAATTTAAACAGAAACTAGCATTTTTAGGGATAAAAATATTCTCCACTTAGAGTAACATATACTCCAAGTCCGAAGACATCTTAAACTAAACTTTACTAATCCATTAAGTCATTTTCTGAGTAAGTAATAAGAGAATAACGTTACATTTTAACTATCGCATAGCAACCGTGCTTATTTCAGAAATAAATAGTAGCTAATGTACTCTGCGGCACACTTCTATGCAAAAAATACAAAATTATAAAAATTTAATAATGCTCCGTGATTGAAGAAAAATATATAAACCGACAAACACACTTTTGCATTTAAAATATTAGTAAGGATAAGGATGCCTGACATATATCATGTACGAATGCACTTAATATAATAACCAAGCTACAAGAAATTTGAAGAATTATCGATCTATTGCTCTCGCATTGTTCAAAAACGATGAAGCAAGATAACCTAAAGAGATAACTACTGCTCAGACCGATTATACTTTATCCCGTGTTGCCATGTTTTCTCCTCTAAGACTTAACCGACTTCCATTTTTTAAGCATAAAATATTTTACCGCAAAAATATATTTTACCAAGTCTCTATATCCAGGAAGAAAACAGAAAATTAAATTTGTATGGACTAAACGCCCCCCGAATATCCTCTTAAGTACAACCTATTATATTGTTTATAAATATATCTTGAGCTTCAATCGTGAACTAAGGCTAAGCACAAGTGTTTTCAATAAATTGATATAACGAAAACCTTTTTACATTACAAATACCAGAAAAGACGATTTTGGTAAGAGTGAAATTTTTATTTTCCTTACTCCTATTGATGTATTCCTCATAATATTCTTTAATTTTTAGACAAAATATGTACTCTTGAAGTATACTTTGTATATTTTATATCTTGATTGTTTTTACAAGCTGACAAGGCATAATTAATAAATAATAACTTAAAATTGGTATTAAATAACAAAAATAAACGCTTTGACTTCATTTCAATCATTTATATTTTATTAATAAAACAAATACGACGAAACGACTAAAACAATGTATGTAATTTTAAAATAAATTTGATACTCTTTTCAAACACTATTAAGCATTTCTGATTTGAAAATAAATATGATTTGTGCCGACGGAAATTCAAATATCAGAAACCTAGTTACGTTTCGGCAAATTTGTTTAGGAGCATAGGATATATATATTCATGTAATTAAATGAAAACAAATGTTCATGGTTTGTGTACTATCTATTACCATAGCTCCTACCTCTTGTAATAATAGTTTGATTCCAAATTAAACTTCCGTAAAAACTCTCAAATTTGCTTTGTGTAAAGTTACTGCTTAGTCCACCAACTCCACCTAGATCCACCATTTTCTTTAGGCTTACTGTCAATCTTCTTTTACTACTTGTTCTATCACCGGGAAGGCGACCATCTGCCCAAAGGAGGTGTCAGATTTATCGTCCACAAGTCTTTCGTCAACAACGTTGTAAAGATTGGGAGTGTGTCGACGAGGGTCGCGTACCTGATACTCAAAATCACCAAACGGTATTCGATGAAGGTCATACAGGTCTACGCACCAACCTCGGCACATCCCGATGAGGGGGTGGAGGAAATGTATGACGATATTTCTAGAGCAATGCATTCCTCCAAAACCCACTACACGGTGTTGATGGGAGACTTCAACGCAAAACTAGGCACAAGAGAAGGCGGTGAGCTGAAGTTAGGGAAAATTGGAAAGGGGCCAGCAGCTGCCTGACTTTATGGAGAAAGAGGGACTCTTTATGATGAACTCTTTCTTCCAGAAGCGGCCCCACTTTAAGTGGACCTGGTCGAGCCCCGACTGTTCGACAAAAAAATGAGATTGATTTCGTTATGACGACCAGACGCCAACTATTCAGTGATGTCTCAGTGATCGTAAGGGTGAAAACCGGCAGCGATCACCGAATGGTAAGAGGCACATTGAACTTAAACGTTAAGTTGGAGAGGTCTCGTCTAATGAAGTCAACGCTCCGTCCCCCTCGTGCTCTAATCCAGAATCCCGAGACTTCTCAGCTCGAGTTACGTAACCGCTTTCAGTGCCTAGAAGATTGCAATGCAGTGGACGATATGTATGACAAGCTCGTCTGCTGTTCATGCGGTCGGAGCTGAGTTCTGCAAGACCCGCCGCAGAAGAACACAAAAACTCTCCGATCACACTCTTAATCTCATGGCTGTTAGACGGGAGATGAGGCTGCAATCGTCAACAGATTTGACAGCATACAGGCAACTGAACAGACAGATCTCCAAATGCATGCGGCGAGACTTACGCAACTTTAATACTACTCGTATTAAATAAGCGATCAAGCGGAACCAGGGCTCCAAAGTCTTTGCCAGAGATCTGTCTGCCAGAAAGAGCCAACTGTCAAAGCTGAAGACTGAGTGTGGCAGCACTCTTCACCGCTGCGTTGGAAGACGTTTTCAAGCTACTGGACTGGAAAGGATACGGTATTAACACCAATGGCGAGTACATCACTCACCTTCGATTTACCGACGAAATAGTCCTTATGGCAGAATCGCTGGAGCACCTTAGCACTATGCTCAGTGACCTCAATGGTGTCTCCCAACGCATAGGTCTTAAGATGAACATGGACAAAACAAAGATCATGTTCAATGTCCATGTCACACCTATGCCGATAATTGTTGGGAGCACTATGCTCGAAGTTGTTGAAGAGTACGTTTATCTGGGACAAATAGTCCGACTAGGTAAGTCCAACTTCGACTGAGAGGTCAATCGACGGATTCAACTTGGCTGGGCAGCGTTCGGGAAATTACGACACATCCTCTCGTCAGGTATACCTCAATCTCTGAAAACTAAAGTGTACAACTAGTGCGTGTTGCCAGTGATGACTTACGGATCAGAGATGTGGTTCTTCACTGCTGGCCGTATGACGACGCTCAAGGTCGCTCAGCGAGCTATGGAGAGGGCTACGCTCAGAGTTTCTCTGCGTGATAGACTCAGAAATGAGGATATTCGCAGTAAAACCAGAGTGACCGACATAGCCCAACGGATTAGTAGGCTGAAGTGGCAATGGGCCGGCCATATAGCTCGAAGAACCGATAACCGATGGGGAAGAAAGGTTCTCGAGTGGCAGCCTCATACCGGTAGGCGTAGTGTAAGACATGCAGGAAGTCGATGGATGCAGGTGGCTCAGGACCGTGCTTTGTGGCATTACTTGGGGGAGGCCTATGTTCAGCAGTGTACTTGCGAAGGGCTGTCATGATGATGATGATGATGATCTGTCAATCTTCTTTAGTGAGTACGTATGTACGCACGAGATTCCTTCTAACGAGACCAGTAGTATGTGATAGAGAGAATTTAGAACATAAAGTTAGTAATGAATCTATAAAAATACTAATTTAAATCCGAAATCGTAACGATTTATTAAATTTACGCGAACACTACACATTGATTAAAACTACTTTTACGGATTTTATCGCGTTTTATTTATTTGATTTTTATTTCCGATGGTCACTGCGGACTGAGGTAACTAATGTCCAGATGTCAATGTTAACCTGGAGTACCTTCAGCTTTAAAAATATTATTTATGGTCCAATGTACGCAGACTGAACTAACTGTGTCTTGAATATGGTGAGATTCAAACCGATACCGATTGGATTCGAACCGGTGAATCGCACCATCACCCTTTAGAGTTAGCTGCCGTGGGAAATATTTGTTACGGAAAGCACGAGAGGTCTGTGACAGCAAACACCTGGCCGCTAAGCTTGAACATGTCAAACATGTTCTGCAAGACATCAGACTTGGGTCCCGCGTCTATATTACAGTGATTGAGTGAAGCCGGCCACATTCATGCGTGTGCCTGCTGTACTACTATGTGCCAGAGGTATCACAGACAAGATTGGCTACACCTTGAAGCTAGCTTCTATAAGAAAATTCTACGATTAAAAGAGAGAAGAAGATTAGTCAGTTCTTACTACCCGTCAAGTGTCATATTCTTCTACAAGATGCAGGAGTGTACAAGCTTTTTTTTTAAATATTGGTAATCTTATTAATAAACATTACTAATATTCTTTTTAACCACTCTTGGTAAGCTTGTAACGCTTGTGTTAGGAGTGGTTTAAGACAGTAGTTAAGTGGCGGATTCGAGTCCCCGAATTTTTAAGTTCGCCGCTTAATCCGCGCCCTGCCATTAGACTACTGTCGCTTCGTAATGAAGCTTGACTGTGAATGTGGTATCTCATATATGAGGCAAAGAACCCGTGTAAAAGAACATATAGCTGAAGTGAAGCATCAACGTTCCGGGAAGTCTGCAGTTTATGATCATATCCTATACAACCACCACCATTACATCAGATTTGATAGACCACAAATCCTCGCGAAAGAACATCTTTTCCTACCGTGAAGCTTTTGAAATTAAATAAAAACATCCCAATTTTAATAGAGAAGGAGGTTTGGTACTACCACTTGCTGGAATCCTTTAATAAATAAAATTAAAACTAAACCCAAGTATACTACTGCAAGGCTTCAAGACACCATAAGTTCTTTCTGTGTAGATCGGACCGTACTCCGGATTAACATTGGCGGGACGTCAGTGACCTCAGTTCCCCGTGACCAATGGTGCTGGAAGGTAACTGAAACGTCAGGGATAAAAAATAAAATAAATTTAATATATAATATATATAGTGATATAATATGTAAAAGTAGTTTTTAAATTAAACCTAAGTCATAATTAATATGTCTTACTCCGAATGTCTATATCTACATAGTATAAAACAAAGTCGCTTCCCGCCATCTGTAAGCTTAGGTCTTTTAAACTGTGGTTCGGATTTTGATGCGGTTTTATATGTATAATACATGCATATTATGTTGTCGAGAGCGAAAAATCTCCAGTGCGGATAGCTAGTTTGGCATTGGTATTGGTATAATATTATAAAAGCTGATACCCGCTCGCTTCGCTGGGCGCACGATAATAGACGATAAAAACGTAGATATAAAATATCAAGATGTTTTTATGGGACCATCATAAAATCCGTTCTTAGTGAGACATTACACTATGTTATCATACAAAATACATTTTGCAACTTTTGTTAGCTACAGTGCAGTTAACAAAAACTATTCAGCTCATGTAAAGGAATAATACCGTTGTACCTGTGGATTCAATTTTATTTCAATTACAAGTGTGTAGTTTTGAATGGTACGAAGCATAAACTTAGTAACTTTATCAAGAACGTGCGTTATCATCCTTCAGTATTATGATGGAATGTTTGATTTGCCATTATTTGGGAGCCAGGTGACGTTATTTATCACAGAAATACACCGGTAAATCAAGTCAACAGTTATCATTTTAACATAAGTAACGTATTTATTATATTTAACGGTCAATATAATAGGTATAGCTCCGGATGTGCATGTGACACTCGCACGCATATTCACACGCACACACATGCACACGCACATACCACGCAACAACTATAAAATAAATAATCAACAAAAGTTTTTGGAGATTATTTGAGTTTACTCTTTGAGAATTGTTTCATATATAGCACACAGTACAAAAATAAATGGGTAGTAAAAATCAAGTGTTAACAAATAGAAAAGTCGATACGGGTTTCCACTGTGCAAATATATATATATATATATATATATATATATATATATATATATATATATATATATATATATATATATATATATATATATATATATATATATAAAGTGGGATTCTGACATTGATAACTTCTATTAGAAAACTGCTGGACGAAGACATTATCAAGTATGCGGCAGCTGACCTGCAATTATAGAAAAATTTGCCTATACTCGCTGCGTCTAGAAATATCGATTTCAATTTTCGAGTGTGAGCAGCGAGCACATGTGCGCTCACTATTACCTCATTTTTATAGTCCGATGAGATGGCAATCTGAAACAACTGAAGAGAAGATACAGGAACAGGCTGCTACTGATAATTGACAATTTCCTGACAAAAGAAACTAATAACTAATTCTGGCCCACCCGACTTCTGCGAAGGCTTACTACGGTGGTATTGTATCTTATAGTTGTTATGAAAAATTTCGATTCAATAAAAAAATCAAGGATTCGAATTCACTCTCTACTTTTCGGCAGAGCATTTTTCGTCAATCAATAAGGGTTTACTGCGTGAATATGACATTTAAAAAATAATTGTAATATTCCCCTGGTAATTGTAACTAGGAGATAGGATACGATTATTTGTTCTTGTATTGATTATTTGTACGATATTGTGTATTTGCGTGTTATTTAAATTATGTATGTGAAACTGATGTCATAAGTATGTTTTCTGATCTTAAGTTCCTAGACATATAATTCCATACATAAAATTATGTATTTTATATAATTATGATTTATTTACGCAGTAGGAGAGTGCTATGATACTTCAGCGTATTGTGGCATCAAAAGAGTATTTAAAATCTCTGGACTAATGGAAATATCCAAAAATTTGAGGCCACCAATAAATATTAGTCTGACTGCCTAGTTTCTATCCAAAATGAAAAACCTAAAGTACTCGTACATAGACCATCATCTGGCAGTAACCTTTCATACTGTGGTCTTTAATAATATTTGGTAAGCGTGATGACAAATATTCTCTTAGAGGAAACGTATGTTTACTAATAAAAATAGTAATTAATTTGCAACCTTCCGCTAACTAAATACAATGATGTGTCTTACCTGCATTGAAGAGCACCTCCCGCCCTCTATAATATAATTTAACAAATTGCAGTCTCCAACGGTTTTTCAAAAAATCTCATTAATAATCTTATTAAAAAGAAACAGAAGCATGTTGTTCGCAATTCTTTGTACGCGATTCAATCTCAAAGTGTCCGGCGATACGTGAGCAGTTTGACCTACTTGGGCACCATATCAAAAAAAAAATAGCTAATACTCTTAGAAAAAAAGGCGTTAACGTGACATTCAAAACAAACAATTCGCTTAGAAATATTTGTAATAATAACGATAAGTTGAATGTTAGTCAAAATCGAGTATTTATAAACTTGTTTGTGACGGATACGACGCCGTTTATGTGGGTCAGACTGGTCGCAATTTCGGGACACACTATAAAGAGCATTTGATTTGATTGCGTACGGAAATTGCAATCCTGATTAATCCCATTTTGCTAAACATCTCTTGGATACTGGACACAACCTAGCCAGCGACCATTCATTTGAAGTCTTACATACTTGTAATAAGGGGCTGCGACTGTGGGTGCTGGAACAGTGAGAGATTTAAAAAAATAATAATAGTAACAATACACTGCTGAATGAACAAACAAATGTTTCTAATTCACCTTTATTAAACATCTTTCAGGCTAATCATTAATAATAATTTTAAAATTAATAATAATAAATAACTATAATAATATCATAAAAACAATAATAATAATAATAATATTAAAAAAATTAATACTTACTTACTTACTTATCTTCACGCACAATCCCTAACGGGGTAGCCAGAGAGAACAGATCGCCAAGTGTCACGATCCTTACATACCTCTTTCGTTTCTTTCAGGTTCATTAACTTCTTCATACATGCAAGTCCAGGTATCCGAGTACTCTTGACCTTCCCCTCTTCGAGCAATTTGCTCACATGGTCTTCGAAAGTTAGTCTTGGTCTACCTCGACACCTTTTAATATTTACTTACGCTCTATATATTTTCTTCACCATTCGGTCTTCACTCATTCGTTAAACGTGCCCAAACCATTGGAGTACGCCCCTATCAATTTTTGTGATAAGGTCATCTTTTAATCCTGGCATATTGCGAATCTCTTCGTTTCGCTTTCGGTCGGCTATGCTAACGTCACAAATTTTACGAAGAGATCGCATCTCCACTGCATTCAACTTGCTTTTATGCTTCTTCTGGCATACCCAGGTTTCGCTGCCATATAACAAAGTCGGTACCAACACTGCGTTATGTATTGCAAGGCGTGCACTCTTCACCACACCTTGCCTTTTTACTAATGCATTCAGGGCACCATTGACTTTGTTTCCGGCAGCGACACGCCTATCCACATCTAAATCACATCTTCCATCCCGGCTGAAAGCACTCCCCAAGTATGCAAAAAAATTAATAATAATAATAAAATGATAATTAGTCGCAGGTTTGTTATCGCACGGCGCGGTTGCTCGCTACTTTGATGGGGAGCGGTTGTGTTGGCGTGTATAAATAGCATCTGTTTTGGCTCGCCGCTGCGCCCTCCTTTCTGCCAAGGAGAGTCGCGTTCGTATACGGCTTAGAGATCTCTAGTCAGATCGTTAATCCTGTTCCTAAAAGGTTGGGTTTAGTGGGTAAAAGTCACCACATAACCACGCAGCCGGCTGCGTGGTATGCTATGAGCATTCCCAACCTCCCTCCCCCGCTTTCCGGAGGGTTGTCCATATTTGCTTCGGGTGCAAAAAAAAAGCTCGCCGCTCACTTAGCGGTCAGCCGCCGTAGTGTCTACATCACCTGAGGATGCCTCGTGTAGAGGCGAAACACGTGTAGTATTATCATCGAGGTGTGTCTATCCTAGAATATTGGTGTTGTGAGTAGTGGCGAGGGATTGGTGCATGCAATTGAGGGAGGGCGAGAGGTGCTCTTTAATCCAGGTAAGACACATCATTGTATTTATTTAGCGGAAGGTTGCAAATTGACCTCTCAATCCCCTAGCGGTCTCATGAGAGCGCAGCCAGATCCCGTCAAAACTCTGGTGGTCTCATGAGGTTTCACCTACCCACATCACTTTAACTCATAAAAACTTATATATAGAAACAATTTTGCCATGAAGAATATTGGCATTACATGATCAATAAAAAACTCTATCCTCTAGTGCGATAAAAAACTGTTATCCTGTGAATATTTATTTATAATCTACGTTCATTTCGTACGCCATTTTCGCGTGAATGTTATTGTGTTGATTTTTGGATTTTTCTAGTGTTTTAGTATAGTGTTTTATTATAAAATTGTAATGAAAGTTTTTGTGTGAATATAATTTATCTTTTTACCTAAATAATTTCGAGTAATATATATTGAAATGATTGTGATTTTCACGCTGCCGAAATCAGTTTAGTATGTTTTTTTGTTATCAAAATACAATAAAATCTTTTTGTAATGAAGTAAGACCTGATTTTGTTTAGACCACAGGATAGAGAATTTTGTATTGATTTTGTAGTACCAAACTTCTTAATAGAAAAATAGTATCTAAATATAAGTTTAGTGGTTTAAAGTGCTGTGGGTGGGTGCGGTCGCATGCGACCACTCGGGGTTTGCCGGGCGCATGCGACTGTATGGGATTTTTATGACGCTTGAAGGGTTAATTAATATTTTTAATATAATGGATTTCCGCAAAGTAACGCCTGATTCTATCAAGTATGTTTAATAATTTTTATACGTGATAGAGCCATGCTGCAATTATATCAGTAGTGTAGTTGTAGCACGAATAAGTCAGCTTGATTGGGTAAGGACTAAGTACTCATAGAATACCATCGTAAGATAGTAGCTTAATGCTGTTGTGTTTCATATTATGGTGAGTGTAAAGAACCGAATACCCTTTTTACTGGAAACGAGTCATTCCATCTTAGTCCTCAGGGGTGACAATGCATCTGAATTTTGATTTGTAATCGAAGATAGATGTACATGTCTATGTGCTACAGCAACCACTTACCATCAGGTGGACTGTGTGCGCGTTTGTTACCCTATCCTATAAAAAAATGATTTACAAAACAGAACCTTTTCTGGCTAGAAATCGTCTACGTTGGTATCACTAAATTGCTTATTTATTTCGCAAAACAGCAATGTGCCAACAATAATATTTCGGTTTAAAGGATAGGCTTGCGGTCACTATTATAGGCTATGAGGTATTTTATATTAAATTTCATGGGTAATTATCAATCTGTGAGATAAGTTAGTTGCTTGTCATCTACCTAGCTGGTAGATGAAAGTAACCAATTTCCATCACGTGGAGATTGATCGTGCCTCAAAATTTCTTAAAAATATTTCACTACTATTTATTAAATTCGATCGTGTTGACGCATATATACTTGACTATGACTTTATACATAATATACAATACTGTATTATCGTACACCGAAATATTGTTTGAACACTGGACATAATTTACTAGGACTTTTACGGCTTCGACACGCGAGAGAATTTATTATTAACCTGTACGCCAAGCCATGCTCACTTTCGATCGCGCAATACCAACCTTACGCCCGCCAAGTAGTGATCGAATTAGATCAGAATTATGTAAACATGTCTACCTATGAAAAAACTATTTTTTCGTTTTAAACAAAACCAAAGACACTATGCAATAGATATTAGTATCAAAGACAAAGATATGCTCTTTTATTTTAAACCATAACCTGGCAATGTTTCTTAGAAAAAAAAAAAAAGAAATCACTCTGAACTTCCGGCGTTCCACGTGTCACTTTGATGAAGGTCCGTCCGTCTTTTTTATAGAATTTTATATTTGTGTCTGGACTAAAAACGAAAGTATTATACTTTTTTATATTCCTTGTAATATAGTAAACACGTAGATATGTAATTTGTGGTATAAAAAGTGAAAAGTAAATTGCCAAAAGTACTTCAAATTCCAGAAAGCCCGTTTTGGCAGGTGAGTTATAAATGTGTTATTTTTCAAATTCTCATGGTGGATTTGGAGGGTTTCTCTATAATTAACTTGTTTATATCATATTTTTTTATTTAAATCTTTATTGTATTACGATGTACGACACATAGGAAAGACTTAATGATTACAGGCATTCTATGGTATAGAATGCCTATAATCCAATCTCTTATCAACCCATGTAGTGGTAGGAAATGGACGTAGGCTTTATCAATAAAAAAATGATACTAAAGTACAAGATAAATCTTTAATTTTATTCACTTGCCATCAGGTGGAATGTTTGTTGCACATATTTTATAAAAGATTCAAAAATTTCATTCTTCTCGGTAAATGAATGCTTTTTATAATGAATGTAATGGAGTTTTATAAGTCAATTTTTATCTACTTCCCGCGATCTAAATAAAGCAAAATTTTGCAGAATTTTAAAAACCAATAAAAATACAATAATTTCGTGGTTATTACTTACTGGTGTATACTTCATAACCTGGTGGTATTAGTAGTAGTATCAACACAACTCGTGATCAATGCGTTTTTTAGTTTATGTCAAATTAGTTAACCGTTCCTCATTTTGTTAATTCTAGCCGCATTTTGAACCCGTTTGATTTACTACCTTGCGCTTGTCTGCCGTGTAGTGGCGGTTAAGAATATCCACTACCCCATATCTTCCCGTGGGTGTCGTAAGAGGCGACAGAGGGAGACAGGCAGGAGATGGGCAGCAGCATCTTCCTGATAACAACTGTGACGTAATAAAAAACTGCGGTTGCCAACCCGCTCGCCAAGCGTGGCAACTACGGCAAATACCCCCCAATGAACAAATACACAAAAAGACGGCCCCCAGTCCCCGGCGGCCCCGCTATTCCTGGCTACGGTGGCGACCATGGTAACGGCGGGGCAGGGGGTGCTAAGAATCTCCGGTGGAGGTTCGGTTGCCACCTACGACGACTCGACCTGGCAACATATAACGCACGCACCCTGAGGACTGACGAGAAGATACTGGAGCTGGAAGAAGAGGTAGACAAGTTGCGCTGGCATATTATTGGATTATCCGAGGTCCGAAGAGAGGGGGAGGACACGGCAATCCTCGAGTCCGGCAACTTGTTCTATCACCGGGAGGGCGACCATCTGTCCCAAGGAGGTGTCGGATTTATCGTCCACAAGTCTCTCGTCAACAACGTTGTAAAGATTGGGAGTGTGTCGACGAGGGTCGCGTACCTGATACTCAGAATCACCAAACGGTATTCGCTGAAGGTCATTCAGGTTTACGCACCAACCTCGGCACACCCCGATGAGGAGGTGGAGGAAATGTATGAGGATATTTCCAGAGCCATACATTCCTCCAAAACCCACTACACGGTGTTGATGGGAGACTTCAACGCAAAACTGGGCACAAGAGAAAGCGGTGAGCTGAAGGTAGGGAAATTTGGAGTAGGGCAACGGAACCGAAGGGGCCAGCAGCTGGCCGACTTTATGGAGAAAGAGGGACTCTTTATGATGAACTCTTTCTTCCAGAAGCGGCCCCACAGGAAGTGGACCTGGTCGAGCCCCGACGGTTCGACAAAAAATGAGATTGACTTCATTATGACGACCAGACGCCAACTGTTCAGTGATGTCTCAGTGATCGCAAGGGTGAAAACTGGCAGCGATCACCGAATGGTTAGAGGCACACTGAACCTAAACGTTAAGTTGGAGAGGTCTCGTCTAATGAAGTCAACGCTCCGTCCCCCTCGTGCTCTAATCCAGAATCCCGAAACCTTTCAGCTCGAGTTACGTAACCGCTTCCAGTGCCTAGAAGATTGCAATGCAGTGGACGATATGAACGACAAGCTCGTGGAAACTGTCCATGCGGTCGGAGCTAAGTTCTGCAAGACCCGCCGCAGAAGAACACAAAAACTCTCCGATCACACTCTTAATCTCATGGCTGTTAGACGGGAGATGAGGCTGCAATCGTCAACAGATTTGACAGCATACAGGCAACTGAACAGACAGATCTCCAAATGCATGCGGCGAGACTTACGTAACTTTAATACTTCTCGTATTAAAGAAGCGATCGAGCGGAACCAGGGCTCCAAAGTCTTTGCCAGAGATCTGTCTGCCAGAAAGAGCCAACTGTCAAAGCTGAAGACTGAGTGTGGCAACATCGTTTCCGGGACACCTGAGATTTTGAGTGAGATTGAGAGGTTCTATGGGCAGCTGTACACATCATCGTTGGAGCCACACGCAAGTGTGAGTAACGATCCAAGAGCAAGTCTTATCCGACACTATTCCGATGATATCCCGGACGTCAGTCTAAGCGAGATTAGAATGGCTCTCCAGCACCTTAAAAACGGCAGGGCCCCAGGCGAGGATGGAATTACAGCGGAGCTTCTGAAAGCGGGTGGAACACCGGTACTTGTAGTCCTTCAGAAGCTCTTCAATTCCGTCCTCCATGGTGGCACTACTACCAGACTACTACCAGAGGCGTGGAGCAGAAGTGCGGTGGTCTTGTTCTTTAAGAAAGGCGACAACGCTCTCTTAAAGAACTACAGACCGATTTCCCTTCTGAGCCGCGTCTACGTGCTGTTTTCGAGAGTCATTACGAATCGTCTCGCACGCAGACTTGACGACTTCCAGCCTCCCGAACAAGCCGGTTTCCGAAAAGGCTTCAGTACCATAGACCACATATATACCCTGCGGCAGATTGTACAGAAGACTGAAGAGTACAATCTGCCACTTTGCCTGGCGTATGTGGACTATGAGAAAGCCTTTGATTCCGTCGAAATTTGGGCGGTGCTACAGTCCCTTCAGCGGTGCCAAGTTGACTGTCGGTATATCGAAGTGCTGAAGTGTTTGTACAGTAGGGCTACGATGGCTATCCGAGTACAGAACCAGAGCTCGAAACCTATCCAACTGCAGAGAGGTGTAAGACAGGGTGACGTTATATCCCCGAAACTCTTCACCGCTGCATTGGAAGACGTTTTCAAGCTACTGGACTGGAAAGGATACGGTATTGACATCAATGGCGAGTACATCACTCACCTTCGATTTGCCGACGATATAGTCCTTATGGCAGAATCGCTGGAGGACTTAAGCACTATGCTCAATGACCTCAATAGTGCCTCCCAACGGATAGGTCTTAAGATGAACATGGACAAAACAAAGATCATGTTCAATGTCCATGTCACACCTATGCCGGTAGTTGTTGGGAGCACTATGCTCGAAGTTGTTGACGAGTACGTTTACCTGGGACAAATAGTCCGACTAGGTAAGTCCAACTTCGACCGAGAGGTCAATCGACGGATTCAACTCGGCTGGGCAGCGTTCGGGAAATTACGACATATCTTTTCGTCAGGTATACCTCAATCTCTAAAAACTAGATTGTACAACCAGTGCGTGTTGCCAGTGATGACTTATGGATCTGAGACGTGGTCCTTCACTGCTGGCCGTATGAGGACGCTTAAGGTCGCTCAGCGAGCTATGGAGAGGGCTATGCTCGGAGTTTCTCTGCGTGATAGACTCAGAAATGAGGATATCCGCAGTAAAACCAGAGTGACCGACATAGCCCAACGGATTAGTAAGCTGAAGTGGCAATGGGCCGGCCATATAGCTCGAAGAACCGATAACCGATGGGGAAGAAAGGTTCTCGAGTGGCAGCCTCGTACCGGTAGGCGTAGTGTGGGGCGACCCCCCACTAGATGGAGTGACGACCTGGTAAGACATGCAGGAAGTCGATGGATGCAGGTGGCTCAGGACCGTGCTTTGTGGCATTACTTGGGGGAGGCCTATGTTCAGCAGTGGACTTGTGAAAGGCTGTAATGATGATGATGATGATGATGATTTACTACGATAAGAGCAAAAAAAAACTTAACATGATTAATATACTAATAAGTATATAAAGACCTATTACTTATTAGTAATAATAGTATTTTATCTATGAAATTGTCGTTTTGAAGTATAGGCCATTTCAAATCAAAATACTTTTCAAAATTAGTTATTTGTTTATTAATAGGCGTTATGTTTTCATCACATTTGAATCTTTCTAACAGTGGTAAAGCCGCGCCAGCCTTTGTTCGCAACCGGGTTGGTTCCACGATCTCACAGAAGATCAGCGTGAATTAGTGGCTTTGCTTCTGCGTTTCGTCTGGTGAGTGCAGGTGGCCGGAGGCCCAATCACTCCCCCCCCCCCATCAACATGGTAGCGAAATTAAACGCAAGATTATCCCAGGAGGGTACCAGCACCCCTGGAGAATCCCTTGCTGAGCATCCACGACCAAGCTACTCCATTCCTGAGCGTGGGTGCTCAAGCTGCCCCGCGAATTCTGGGAGGGGGTCCGAAATTCTGCTCGAGACTAAACCTGCTCAGGGGCAAACGTAAAAATAAGTCAAAGGCGCGCCCTGCCACGCTATCTGTGCGTTTCTGCAACATCAGGGGACTTCATTCAAACCTTAACGCCGTCCACTACCATCTGGAAACGGTGAAGTCGGCCTTGCTCTTTCTAACCGACACACAGGTGTCCTCTCCAGCTAATGCTTCGTATCTCTCCTACCCGGGGTACAAATTAGAACACTCTTTTGTGCCCCGAGCTGGAGTTTGCGTATATGTCAGAGAGGACACCTGTTTTCGACGCCTAGGCAGCCTTGAAGGTACGGACCTGTCCATCTCATGGCTGCGCGTAGAGAGCAACGACCATACCCGCATGAACGGATGCCTCTATAGGTCCCATAGCTGTAATGCAGAAACAGACAGACTCGTTGACCACGTCCAGATGGCTATAGACTCCAAGCTATAACAGAACCCAATCACAGAGATCGTGATAATTGAAGATTTTAACGCTCACCACGCTGAATGGCTTGATTCTCGCTTAACTGATCATGCGGGTAGATCTGTTTATGAAATTGCTTTGGAATATGGTCTGACACAACTGGTTACCACACCTACGCGGATCCAATGTGTGGAAGATCATGTACCTTGCCTGTTGGACCTTCTGTTGACCTCTCATCCGGACGGATAGCAGGTCTCAGTCGATGCCCTTCTTGGCTCCTCACTCCATTGTCTGATCCGGAGTACGGTGCCACTCACAGTCAGCAGACTAGGACAGGAAACGATCTTTTTTTGCATCCTACCTTTGCGGATGGGCTTGCTTCTCGCCGGATGATACCAGCGTTATTGCTGATTCTGTCGCTGATGTGGTACTACAGGGAATGGAACTTTTTATTCCATCATCTGTGGTACCTATTGGAGGCAGAACCCAGCCTTGGTTTGGTCGCTCCTGCAAAATTGCACTACGTCATTAGCAGAAGTTATAACAGGCCTTGGCTCGCGCATCAACGTCTAGGAATACAAATACCAGCGCCCTTAAAAAGAAGTATAATTCTGCCTCCAGGTCCTTCAAAAGTGTCATTGTCAAGGCTCCTTCCTCTTCCTTCGGTAAAACGTGCGTTCTAATCTCTGACCAAGGCTGTCCAAGGAAACTTACGTCAGCCATCTATCCCATCTCTGCACAGGGAGGACGACTCACTGGCCCATGCCACACAAAGGTAAAAACCGATCTGCTGGGCTCTCTTTTTGAGTATAATTCGACTCTTGATGACGGGGGGAACACACCATCCCGCTTAGTGAGTGCTCCACGCAGGATGTCTTATTTACCCAACGCTCAGTGCTCCTCTCCCTGGACATCAACAAGTCGAGTGGGCCAGATGGCATCCCTCCTGTTGTGCTAAAGACGTGTGCTTCAGAGTTGGCACCGGTTTTAACGCGTCTTTTCCGGTACTCCAATTCGCTTTATGTAGTCCCGAAATCATGGAAGACAGCCCTCGTGCACACGATCCCTGAAAAAGGTAACCGCTCTGATACGTCCAACTATAGGCCTATCGCCATCACCTCCTTGTTCTCTAAAATAATGGAATCTATTATTAACAGCCAGCTCATGCGGTACCCTTTAGATCACCAGCTGATTGGTGACGGCCAGTACGGTTTCCGTTGCGTTCGCTCGGCTGGTGATCTTCTGGATTACCTAACTAATAAATGGGTGGAGGCAGTAGAGTCTAAGGGGTAGGCGTTGGCCGGCAATATTTCTCGGGAAAACGTCGCAGAGTACCGAGACAAACTTGTGTCTGAAGTCAAAACTTTGTTAAACAAAGTCTCGGCCTGGGGGCGACTAAATCTAGTCCAGTTTAATTCCCAGAAGACACAAGTTTTACCGCTGAAAAAAAAAACCTTCTTCGTATTTCCTTAGTTTCAAGGCACTCCCCTTGTTACCTCAGCCAGTATTGGAATCCTCGGCGTCGATATCGAGTGACGTACAGTTTCGTGGTTACTTGGAAGAGAAGGCCAAATTGGCTTCTAAAAAGCTTGGCGTGCTCAGCATAGCGGGATAGTATTTCGTGCCAGCTCACTGCCCGCAACTTTACAAGGCGCAGGTTTGGCCGCGCATGGAATACTATTCCTACCTCTGGGCCGGGGCTCCCCAGCCAGCTCTGCCAACTCCTTCCATTTGATCACATCCAGCGAAGAGCTGTTCGAATCATCGGCAACCGAGCTCTTTCCGATTTGCTTGACTTCTTCACTGGCACTGCGAAGAGATGTTGCATCTCTTCACGTATATTATCGCATCTACCACGGGGAGTGCTCTGAGGAATTGTTCGGACTAATTCCAGCCGTACAATTTCACCACCGCACATCGCGAAAAAACTCACAATACCATCCATACCATCTGAATGATGTCGGTCCACCACCGTGCGATTTAAAACAAGTTTTCTTCCTCGCACAGCTTCCTTGTGGAATCGAATACCACCAGAAATTTTTCAGGAGCGATACGACTTAGGGACATTCAAGAAAAGAGCCTACTCCTTTTTGAAAGGCCGGAAACACCTCTGTGATTCTCCTGGTGCTGCAATTGCTCATGGGCAGCGGTAATCACTTACCATTAGGTGATCCTAATGCTCGTTTTCCCCCTCTCCCGTAAAAAAAATCTTTTTGTCATCACGTATACGGTAAAATTCGAGTTATTATGGAATAAAGTACCGTCGTAGCAGCAATGTAGCACAAGCGGCACACAACAACAACGACAATTACGGAGTTAGAGTACGAGGAGAGACACAAAAGAGCTACAAAAGAACGAGTCAGCTGTTACGGGTTTGCCCACTTCCTTTCTGAAAATGTCGACCTGAATAATGAACCCCGTTGTCATACGAAAACTTTGGTTGACAATGACGAATTAAAGGCGATTGTGGAAGGTGACGATACTTAATCTACGGCTGAATTAGCAGCAGCTTTCAACGTTAGCATCAAAACAATATTCGTCCATTTGAGTCAAATTGGCAAGGTAAAATACTTGACAAATGGGTGCCGCATGAACTAAATGATCACCGGCGCCAAGTACGTTTCGAGACGTACCTTGCGCTGCTCAACTGGCAAACAATGGAAGGAATTTTGAACCGCATTGTTACCTGCACCAAAAATGGATTCTGTTTAACAATCGCAAACGCTCAGCAAGTTGGTTGGATCCTAGTTTAGCACTTAAACAATGTTCTGAATGAATACTTACCCCCAGAAAAGTGATCAATGTTTGGTGGTCCAGCGCCAGTGTGATTCATCACAGCTCCTTTCCAAAAAGGATGAGTATTGCTGTAGATGTGTGCTGTGAAAAACTGATTACAATTATGGAGAAGTTCACACGTCTCCTACCAGCTTTGGTCAATCGATCGTCCTCGCTGCTCCTGCATGAAAACGTGCGACCTCATACTGCACAACAGACGGTCTCTAAGTTACAAGAACTGAGGTCGAGAGCTCTCCGTTATCCATCAGGCTCATCAGACTTTGCGCCTACACATATTTACTTTTTCCAAAATTTGGATTATTTTTGACCGGAAAAAATT
Organism: Parnassius smintheus behrii; assembly: GCA_036936625.1. Classification (NCBI taxonomy): domain Eukaryota; kingdom Metazoa; phylum Arthropoda; class Insecta; order Lepidoptera; family Papilionidae; genus Parnassius; species Parnassius smintheus. Next base: position 13,223,203 of record JAUPFT010000014.1, read on the forward strand.
CAATACCCGAGAGGCAGTACAAAATGTCTTTGAAGTATTTGTTGCCTCTAGTCCGGCTAATTTCTTCAAGAAGGCAGCGTTACTGCGTTGGTAAAGTTGCATCGAATGCATGGGTGCTTACTTTAATTAATAGAAATAAAATCTATAGAAAAAATTACTTTAACTTAATTCATAAAAATGACAATTTTGTAGGTAAAGACCTAATACTATAATTTTAGTGTCAGTTGTGTGTCCCCAAAATGAGAGTAAAACTAACGTTGTACAGATACGGTCACTAAGAGGGTATGAAGTATGATAGGGTGAGAAATTATGTGATGAGAGAAAAGTGTGGTATGCAAGATGATGACGTTTGAGAAAGGAATATTTCGGTGGTTCGGACACGTACGAGAAAAATAAATGCGGATAGAGTGATGAAGTTATTTTATGCCAGCCAACCAGAAGTGAGTGGCTGACTTAGTAAGGGTTGATACGTCTACGAAGACAGAAGCTTCTCATTAAAATTGGCGCTGGCAATTGAAGATTGACCAAATACAGAGTACCCTTATCAACGAGCATGTATGCGTAGATATATGAATATGAAAGAAGCGAGGGAGGCATGTCAGGGTCCTGCAAAATTGAAGTCCGTAGTATTTGGTATGGTCATTTATAGGTCTCTAATTTATTTTTACTATAAATTGCAATGAGCTAATAACAAATTTCAAACAACACTAGAACCTCATACTATAGTCTAATATACACATATGCACGCGCATGCCTATTCTAGTATAATTAAATAATAGTTGTTTGTTTGATATAATTTCGTTAAAAACACAGCATATTACAATTCATTAAAATACGCACCAAATTTGTAGTTTTACTTTTTTGTTTTTGGATTTCAATTTTTTTATATCTATAGTTTTTAAATTTGATCATCCGCGTATTTTGGTTCCATCGCTATCCTTCCATTGTTGTTTAGATTTAGGGCTTATCATTTTAGAACAGAATTTACCTTTAGTCTAGTCTCGTGTTAATTTTTTGTTTTATCATTTATTTATAATGTATTTATATTCAATTAAGACCATTAACACCACAGTTCAACTACGCGAAAAATAAAAAAACGAGCCACACTGAATAACACCGGCTGTTGTTCACCACGCAAAATGCTGACGATCCCTCTTCGTCAAATTTGGCAAATGAGAGGGCCAAAATGTGCCCCAAGCTGTACAAAAATAAGACTATTGCTATTAATTTAAGTAAAATAAAAAAAGAATTTTGAATAACTATTAACATTTCATAGCAGCTGTTGAAAAATAATCAAGTTTAAAAGTATTTAAAGTGATTTCTTCTCTTTTAAAGTCACTCTACAGCATCCTTAATGTGGCCATATAATACTTAAAAAGATCAGAGTAGAGAAAAAACAATAGCTAAACTCATAAAAATACTTTATTTATGATATGTTGTGCATAAAAACAAGCCTTCAGTTAATGAATACATCAAAATAATCAAAATACATTAAAGGATAGGATTTTATTTATTTGTTTAATACAGCAACAGCTTAAACATGTAGCGTTACATTATAGGATAGGGTTATCTTACTTTAGTACTTGCAACACTGAATCCGTCCGTCAAGCATCAAAACAGTCAAAGTGTCAATGTCAGACTTGATCTGATTCACGTTTACCGAATTACGCGCCGTTTTTCGGTATATAAAATATGTACGCTTTTCCTTCGTATTTGTGTTTTATCGTATTTTACTTTTATTAAATAAGTGCCGTAGCCACACGCACGCAAAGTGTTTAATTATTTTCTGTCTAATACACTTCGATCAATATTACTTAGTTATGTTACAAAAACTGGTTACAAATAATAATTTCAAAGACAGAAAAAATTGCTGTCCTTGTTTTCTTTTTAGCTAAATCAGTTAGTATACATCCTAATCATCATGCATGTACATTAACCTACATAACAATCATGAATTGGAACTTTGATAATATCTAGATTGTGTAATAACAATAAAAACCGACTGCCAAAATCAACTTTTTACATCTTCATAACCTTTGTCCACTACTGTGTAGCTACATGCACTTTTCTAATTCTTTATATAGAAGATCTGTCTGATTCATCATCTGATCATTCATCTCTGTACAGTCTGGGGCATAGGTTCATACAATTTATGGCCATCTCCTTTTATATTTATCATTACTAATAATAACGCCAAAAATAAAATAAAAACAGTAATTTACTATATACATATGCCGTTGTGCTTATGTGGCGAAATAAATATTTTCTTTTTTTCTATCTTTCTTTACCTACGCCAAAGAATGACAAGCAGTTGCCAACCCTTAAGCCAATATATCCCAATCTATGGGGGGGAGGACTCTGTTCAGTAGTGAACTTTGATAGGTTGTGATTACAGAAATCGTAATAATGATACAACAGAAGTCGCACAGACGCGTGACCTTGTCGCCGCTATTATGTGCTAACGACCATAATTCACCATGTGATTTAGTTACGCGGGGAATGTCGTACGCGAATTTATGTTATTATAACGATGAACTACATCATAATAATAAAAAAGTATTAAAAACTCATCGAGGACGTGTAATTCAGCTACTAAAAGCATTAGTAATAATAAATGCACAACATTTCATTGTTGTTTAAACTAATTTACATCTAGATGAATACTTAACTATGATATTTAATTTTGTTATTACTTTTCATATTATACAATTACCATTGCTGCTTTTGTTCTACAGTAATACGCGACATACGCAACGTTGACAAACTCGCCAAGCAGTGTAATGTGAAAAATTAGATATCATTGTGCATTTCATATGTTTATAATACGGTAAGATGTGGCGACATCGGTTTTGGAAGTAATCGAGCGCTAATTCATTTCTATTGTCTTATTATTACTATTTCTATGACTGTGATGATGGAAAGTTTTGTAAAAAATAATTAAAGTCAAATATTGGTGCATCGAGTACAAATGGAGTCAAATTTAATTAAAAACACCAATGATTGGTTTCACGTAGAGATGAATAAATTCAGCTCCGTGTTTTTGACACGAAATTCGAACTTACCATCAATCTTATTGCAGAAACCTATAACCTATTAAAATCCGCTGATAACCTCTCCGAAGAGATATATGCTAAAGTTGCCACGCTTGGCAAGTGAGTTGGCAATCACAACTTTTTATTTTTGGTTGTTATTAGGAAGACGTTGCTGGCCATCACCTTATTTGTTTCCTCCTGCAGCCCCTTACGACATCCAAGGGATAATATGGGGTAGTGGATATTCTTATACCACCACTACAACTGCGTAGTGTTGTGTGTACGATACGACTAAAAGTTAAAGTTGAAGACTTCATACGTCCCACTTCTGTGGTTTCTGGGAGGGTTTTAGAGCAAGGAATTGTCTGCCGCGCTGTTGGCGAACTTCACATGTCTTCCAATAATTTCTTATTTCTCTAATATGCAGGTTTCCTCACGATGATTTCCTTCACCGCCAAACATGTGGTAAATCAGCACTAATAATTGCAATTAACAATTTCGTTGATGCCGGCGGGAATCCAACCCGGATTGCCCGCGTACTGTCAAATTTACAGCGAACGTTAACCATCTAAGCTACCTTGGCTTATACGATTAAGTAAGTGAATATTAGTACATATTACGTTTTTGGCCTTAAAACATTATGTTTAGCATTTAATGGCTTCCAAAAATGTTTAAATATTAACGCCGAAATTGACTTATTTGAATAAAAAGCTAGAAAGAGATTCAGTCGTCATTTAAGATAACATGAACAAATATTACGCAATCCAGCCTAATTATAATATTCATTTTACAGTATTCCTCATAATCTCGATACGTGTATCCTTTATGCAAACGAAATCACACACTAATAACAAACGACATATATATACTGAAATAGTGATTCATTTCCTCAATATTGGCAATATTAGATAAAGCTCCAATATGCGAGTGCGATGCCGTAAATAGAATACTGAACGTCCTAGCTGGAATTGAAATGCGTTGTGAGAGATAAGATTTGAAAAGGCAAGGGGTAAGTAAATTATTATTGAAATGTTTTGATATAAATTAATATTAAAATTTCGTTTAAATTACTTTTACGCTTGAGTCTACTGCAGTACACACTTTTCCTACTAACTTACTAGTTGGCTGGTTGAAAATATCATATGATATTAAGTCCGCCGGTTGTACCTTTAGTAAAAAAAGTGTTAAATAATGAATGATAACAATAATACTTTATGTTATTTTAGTATTTATACCGCCTAAACAGATGAATATACTATGTAGTTTGTGTTATATATGTTTGTATATGTAATTGCGTTAGTTTGCTCATATAATTTTGTGAGATGGAATAAAAAAAAGGGAATAACAAAGACTAAATTTAATAAAATTTATTTTAATCCATTATATTTTTCATATATGGGTAGGTAATGGAATAGTAGCTAATGGTATAGTCACACTGCATTTGTGTTCAGTGTTTTTACTAGAGAAATCTTAAATTTTCTTAATTGTCATGTATGCGGTTAATTTCGTGCTTATCTTGCTATTGTACGATGCTTGAAGGGTAAATTAAATGAAAAATTACGCATATCAATTTTCTTCTAGATGAATAAGCAAAAAAAGTAAAGTAAAGTTACAGCCTATATACGTCCCACTGCTGGGCTCAGGACTCCCCTCATTTCTGAGAGGGGTTAGGGTAAGGAAGTGTCCGCCGCGCTGCCCAAATGCGTGTTGACGAACTTCACATGTCTTCGAAATTGTTTTTTCTTATTCCTCAGACATGCAGGTTTCCTCACGATGTTTTCCTTCACCGCCGAGCACGTGGTAAATCAGCACTTAAAATTGCAATTAACAATTTCATTGGTGCCGGCGGGGATCGAACCCGGGTTACTCGCGTTCTGTTATATTTACAGAGAGCGTTAACCACTGAGCTACCACGGCTCCAATACAATAAGCAAAAATATTATTATATTCATTGAAACAGATTGGACTATAATATATAATAGAGAGAAGGAGAGTCTTCACATGCGATAAAAATTGGAACCATATTTTATTTTTTAATAAATCTGTTGCATACTGGCAAAACTTAGGCGTAGTTGTTGTATTACACGGTTTCGTGTTATCGCAATACCAAAATTTGAAACTTTGGACATATTGTTGCCAAAAATTTAAATATGTAACATCTGTTAATTAAGAAAACATTGCAGTATGTTTTAAACTTTTTTTAACCTTTGTTAATCTACTTTAATCTATTATTGCGTAAATAAAAAACATATCAAAGTCCACTGCTGTAGAAAAGCATAGATTGCCATATAGGGCAGATATTTGCCATATTTATCACGCTTGGTAGGCGGTTGACAACCGTAGTTTTTTTAGGGCAGTTCTTACGCTACCGCTGTTGAAATCAAAATAATTTTATAAAACAGAGAAAAGGAGAAGATTTAAGACAAGGGTTATATGAAGACAAAACATACACAAAAACGCGGCTTAAAATAATTAGCTTGATAAATGAAATCATAAACATTATATAAAAACAAGTTAAAAGCTTTGCAAGGTACTATTTAAACGATAGTCAATATGTACAGGCCTACATCATTAGTACTGTGGATATATCAAAAGTATTCGATTATATAATTAAGTCTAGAATGATGACCCACCTTGTCTTAAACAGTGTTATGGATAGTGGGATATCAAAAGAACATCGGTACTTAGGATATAACAGCGAAAAATTCAATAATAAATTTAAGGTAGTTGCACTCTTTCTTGATTTGAGCTCTGCATTCGATACCGTTAATCATAATCTTCTTTTGGAAAAAATGCATTATTATGAAGCTCAAGAACAGGCAATGTATCTTTTTCAATTTTACCTACAAAACAGAAAAATTTTTGTAGAAATAAAAACGGTGAATGAAAGCATATCCAAAATTGTGAAAAAGTCTAAACTGATTAACGTAAAAGTAAGTGTATTACAGGGTTCCATTTTAGGCCCCATATTATTTATTAATGATTTCAATCATTATGTATATAAAATGTCACAACTCGACAAAGCTATTCCTCTTAGCAGATGATACCAATCCTCTTATCTCAGCCTCCGAAAGAAACACTATAGAAATTCAAATAAACCAATTATTGGAGTCGATGAGAATATAGTTCACCTATAACGGCCTGTTAATCAACACTAACAAAACAAATTTTATGTTATTCCGTCAATTAAATACGTCAGAAAAAACACAACCCTGAATATTACACTGGGTGATAAAATAGTACAATCAGTAGAAGTGACATCTGCCGTGTAGTGGCGGTTGAGAATATCCACTACCCCATATCTTCCCGTGGGTGTTGTAAGCGGCGACAGAGGGAGACAGGTAGGAGATGGGCAGCAGCGTCTTTCAGATTACAACTGTGATATGATAAAAAACTGCAGATGCCAACCCGCTCGCCAAGCGTGGCAACTATGGAAAATATCCCCCCATGAATAACGAGGCAAACAGACGGCCCCCAGTCCCCAACGGCCCCACTATTCCTGGCTACGGTGTCGACCATGGTAACGGCGGGGCAGGGGGTGCTAAGAATCTCCGGTGGAGGTTCGGTTGCCACCTACGACGACTCGACCTGGCAACATGTAACGCACGCACCCTGAAGACTGACAAGAAGATACTGGAGCTGGAAGAAGAGGTAGACAAGTTGCGCTGGCATATTATTGGATTATCCAAGGTCCGAAGAGAGGGGGAGGACACGGCAATCTTCGAGTCCGGCAACTTGTTCTATCACAGAGAGGGCGACCATCTGTCCCAAGGAGATGTCGGATTTATCGTCCACAAGTCTCTCGTCAACAACGTTGTAAAGATTGGGAGTGTGTCGATGAGGGTCGCGTACCTGATAATCAGAATCGCCAAACGGTATTCGCTGAAGGTCATACAGGTTTACGCATCAACCTCGGCACATCCCGATGAGGAGATGGAGGAAATGTATGAGAATATTTCCATAGCCATGCATTCCTCCAAAACCCACTACACGGTGTTGATGGGAGACTTCAACGCAAAACTAGGCACAAGAGAAAGAGGTGAGCTGAAGGTAGGGAAATTTGGAGTAGGGCGACGGAACCGAAGGGGTCAGCAGCTGGCCGTCTTTGTGGAGAAAAGGGGACTCTTTATAATGAACTCTTTCTTCCAGAAGCGGCCTCACAGGATGTTGACCTGGTGTAGGCACGACGGTTCGACAAAAAATGAGATTGACATCATTATGAGGACCAGACGCCAACTGTTCAGTGATGTCTCAGTGATCGCAAGGGTGAAAACTGGCAGCGATCACCGAATGGTCAGAGGCACACTGAACCTAAACGTTAAGCTGAAGAGGTCTCGTCTAATGAAGTCAACGCTCCGTCCCCCTCGTGCTCTAATCCAGAATCCCGAAACCTTTCCGCTCGAGTTACGTAGCCGCTTTCAGTGCCTAGAAGATTGCAATGCAGTGGACGATATGAATGACAAGCACGTGGAAACTGTCCATGCGGTCAGAGCTAAGTTCTGCAAGACCCGCCGCAGAAGAACACAAAAACTCCCCGATCACATTCTTAATCTCATGGCTGTTAGGCGCGAGATGAGGCTGCAATAGTCAACAGATTTGACAGCATATAGGCAACTGAACAGACAGATCTCCAAATGCATGCGGCGAGACTTACGCAACTTTAATACTGCTCGTATTAAAGAAGCGATCGAGCGGAACCAGGGCTCCAAAGTCTCTGCCAGAGATCTGTCTGCCAGAAAGAGCCAATTGTCAAAGCTGAAGACTGAGTGTGACAACATCGTTTCCGGGACACCTGAGATTCTGAGTGAGATTGAGAGGTTCTATGGGCAGCTGTACACATCATCGTTGGAGCAACACGCAAATGTGAGTAACGATCCAAAAGCAAGTCTTATCCGACACTATTCCGATGATATCCCGGACGTCAGTCTGAGCGAGATTAGAATGGCTCTCCGCCACCTTAAAAACGGCAAGGCCCCGGGCGAGGGTGGAATTACAGCGGAGCTTCTGAAAGCGGGTGGAACACCGGTACTTGAAATCTTTCAGAGGCTCTTCAATTCCATCCTCCATGGTGGCACTACTCCGGAGGCGTGGAGCAGAAGCGTGGTGGTCTTGTTCTTTAAGAAAGGCGACAACGCTCTCTTGAAGAACTACAGACCAATTTCCCTTCTGAGCCGCGTCTACATGTTATTTTCGAGAGTCATTACGAATCGTCTCGCACGCAGACTCGACGACTTCCAGCCTCCCGAACAAGCCGGTTTCCAAAAAGGCTTCAGTACCATAGAACACATACATACCCTGCGGCAGATTGTATAGAAGACCGAAGAGTACAATCTGCCACTTTGCCTGGCATATGTGGACTATGAGAAAGCCTTTGATTCTGTCTAAATTTGGGCGGTGCTACAGTCCCTTCAGCGGTGCCAAGTTACTGTTGAAGTGTCCGACTAGGTAAGTCCAACTTTGACCGAGAGGTCAGTCTACGGATTCTACTTGGCTGGGCAGCGTTCGGGAAATTACGACACATCTTCTCGTCAGGTATACCTCAATCTCTGAAAACTGAAGTGTATAACCAGTGCGTGTTGCCAGTGATGACTTACGGATCTGAGACGTGGTCCTTCACTGCTGGCCGTATGAGGACGCTCAAAGTCGCTCTGCGAGCTATGGAGAGGGCTATGCTCGGAGTTTCTCTGCGTGATAGACTCAGAAATGAGGATATCCGCAGTAAAACCAGAGTGACCGACATAGCCCAATGGATTAGTAAGCTGAAGTGGCAATGGGCCGGCCATACGAGTATAGCTCGAAGAACCGATAACCGATGGGGAAGAAATGTTCTTGAGTGGCAGCCTCTTACCGGTAGGCGTAGTGTAGGGTGACCCCCCACTAGATGGAGTGACGACCTTGTAAGACATGCAGGAAGTCGATGGATGCAGGTGGCTCTGGACCGTGCTTTGTGGCTTTACTTGGGGGAGGCCTTTGTTCAGCAGTGGACTTGGGACGGGCTGTAATGATGATGATGATGATGAGTAGAAGTGTTAGTATATAAGTTAACATAAGTACTTTGCGCCTACGGCGGTGCGAGCTAGTCTGAAAGAATCTTTATGCGCTACGGCCGTGCCGGTGGGAGATCGGGAAATTAGTCTAGAATATTTGTTTGTACGCGACGGCCGTGCCGGTTAGATATCAGAAGTTACGTAAGAATTGTTACGTCGCATTACGACGGTCTTCTTTGTGTTGTCTTATTTTGTACGTCTACGTGACAACGAGGCTTTCCTTGAGTTTGAGTGACTAATGTAACTTCGATTGCCATTAATTTGCGTCGACGTGTGGCTTGTGTAATATTTTAATATCGTACGAAGGAATTTTGCTCTGTCGGTTGAACGCTAAACTTTGTGATCCGGGAGGAGATCGCGTTCTCTTCAATTATAGTTGTGCTAAGTTACTTTGGACTTGAGTTCCAATAAAGGCAAACGCCCTGTGGAGTGATTGCACCTTGTGGAGCTGGGCAACGCATGTGGTTCTGCTATTCGATTACATCGGTGACGTCAGGTTACATTCAACATCTTCCTACACCACTTACACATACCATTTACTTGCCCCTGATGGCACCTTGTGGTCGACTCTACCTCCGGAACTCGGTAAGTTTGTGTTTACTTATCCAGCCCTTATCCATAGGCCATTTGGGCCCGCACCCTCGGTTGCTCGTCGAGTTGGTTTACTGATGGGCTCTAGTCCATTCGGCTTTTGTCGGGGCAACTGAGGGCCATAACAAGGACCATGGTCCGGATAAAACAACAAAAATCACGCCGCAAATATATCAATGGACTTAGTATCTTGACTGTTTCATGTCTATGTATACTGTTCTTAATCACAATTTGCAAAAGTTGTTGGCGAATATGAGATTATAGACCCAAAAACCGTAAGATAAAACATTAGGAGTAAAAATTTTCATCACAAAATCATCCCTCGTATGGTTATGACTAGACGCTATTATCAATACTAAAGTATGTTTTACAAGAATAGCTTCAAGAATCATTTATAAATTCCTACTTGAAAATTTATTATATTGTTGACGAGTTTAATGCTATTATGTTGTAATCCTCAATGTTTTAAGACTATTGGTGACATTTAAAAAAAATCGTAATTCTGTGTGACGAATATATTTATTATTATTTTGCGATATTTTATACTTTATTATTATATTTACTGTGATGAGATTTGGCTTGTAACTTTTATTGTAATTTTTTATAATTTTCAATTTGATTGTTAAGCCTTTTAATTGTATTTTTTGCAGGAGTTATTTAACACAATTTGTATTGTTCCGAATAAAAAGAATAAAAAAGAGTACTTTGAAGTGATCCCCTAATCAAACTGTGCATATTTTAAATAAAAAGCTAGTATTTTTCTCGGTAATATTGAGAAAATTGTTTAAAAATTTATTTTTATTTATATCTTATAAAAAATTGAACATCTAAAATTGAAATATTTAGTTGAAGGTACGTTGTTTTTTTATATTTTCCCCGTTTTAGTACAAATTTGCTCGACAATTGCGGGGAGCGAGGTAAAGTTTTTATACCTACACCCCTACAAAGTAGCTTTAATAAAAAAATCTTCTTGAACTGCAAGTTTCCGCAAATTTGATATGGGCAAATTTAATTTCATGGCTTGAGCATTTAATATTCGGTTTAGCAATACGAAAAGGTAAATATTGGGTGATTTTATTGCTAAACGTGGGGAGATTTCAAATTCTCAGATTTTTCCCTAATTGACCTTTTACGAGGGTTCAGCGGAACGGAACGTTCGATGTGCATGACAAAGCTCATACTCTTCTTTTATTGTTTCCTGTAAAGCAACCGATAAAAATCTATACCACGTGCCCCGCTGAACGTAATTTATTGGAGTCTTACTATAACGGTGTCGAAAAAGGTCAATTAAGAAAAATTCCAAAATTTACGATTCTTAGTCAAGAGAGATATCACCAAAATGTTTATAATAATTGAACACATCAATGATAATTCTATTTGTTTCCGAGTGACAATATCTGTTTAACTGAATTAAAAAATCAATTCCTTGTTTTATTCAATGAATTTAAAAGTTGTAAACTTTCTGTGAATCATATAAAAATATTTCGTCTGCTTAATTTGCCTTAAACTCAACACTTGACAGGTAAATTAGCGATGCAGAAAAGATGACTCACAGTCTTGAAGCTGCTTCCCGTCACCAATCTGGAGTTATTCAAGTCAAACCTAAACAGGATTGTTTCGTTTTGGTCTTCTATAGGAAACGATAAGACATTTTTGACAATTTCCATATTTGCCGACATAACGCGATATGTTTTAAAAATATATACAGCGACCTCTAATTAACAACCTATCTCATTAACTACTCATAATTCTGTTGCCTATGTCTAAAATTTTGTCGTTATTTCAGACATGTTTTCTACCGTTACCATTACAATCTATTAAAGTCTACCACTAACCCGATGGCTCTCCCGTAGATTGCCTTATAGGGGAATATTAGCTATAATTGCCAAGCTTGGCAGGCGAGTCCACAGTTTTATTTAAGTCGTTGTTAGAAAGACGTTGCTGTTTGTCACCTGATTTGTTCCCCTCTGAACTTCTTACGACACTCACGAGATGGTATGGGGTAGTGGATATTCATACACCGCCACTACACCGAATTTTTTTACAATATTTTGTAATGGTTTCGATTTAGTGGTATTAATAATAATAGAAGAAAATAAATAATATCTACTTTATTAATTAAGTCACATATAAATAACATTTATTTTTACCGGCCTATATTCAGCAGTGTGAACGGCTGCAATGATGATAATGATGATGATGATGAAATAACATTTAAATATCAAATTCAATATTCAAATAAAACAATCCTCATCGTCATTGTGTTATTTAAGATAATTAATCCAGTTCGTAATTATTTATTAACCCTTATTTACATTTTCACCAAAAGAGCAATAACGTCAACAGAATCGATTACGCAACGTAAATTTGCTAACACCCCATCCATTCCTACAATTTCAACGTTTTGCCAACGCAATATTCTAACTACTTCGGGACGCAGATGTCTATTAAAACTACATATAATATCTTAAAATTTCTAACATTAGGATTTTATAGTTATTAAACATAAACATACCAAGCGTCCATATTACTATATCTAGTCCTATATGTAACTTTTTAGAAATAATATATATTAATACTTCAAATTCAAATTTCCCTCAATATTTTTTGAGCTAGCGTTGCATTCATATTTTTAGCCATGACTTTTTAAAAGCGTTTACTTAACTTGTAATGTTTGTATATTTGTGTGAGTAAAATCTTGCAACTGAATTTTAAAGCAGTTTTCCTCGACAGCCTTAGCTAAAATTTTGCACACATGTTTAGTTTAGATGATCGTACATGGTTATTTAAGTGACGATATTCTAAATTCAATGTGGCAGACCGGCCAAGATGGTAGACTAGTTATTTTCTATGTACTCTTATGATACGGGTAACAAATAAAAGAGTTTGCTGAGAAAAATACGAAATAAAATGACGTAACTCTAAATACAATATGTTGGACCACCAAAGATGGCGCACTATGTTATTTTTATACACCCCATGACATGGATATCAAATAAAATGGTATGCTGAAAAGAATGCGAATAAAATTACGTCACGTTCAGCTTTTCGAGGAGGTGGTGTACTGCCCGGTTAAACGGCAAGACTTAGCGGGGTCGTGTCTTAACTAATATCGGCCAAATTCTGGTGGTGGGGAAAAACTTCAAAATGGCAAAGGTTAGAGGTTGTTCGGTGAAATGTTGTAGGGACTGAAAAAAAACCACTGCTGGTGTTGAAAAAAATTGAGATGGCGGATCTAAGATAGAGATCAAAAACCAGCAATGACGCATTTAAAAAATGAACGGAATTAGAAACGTGTTCAGCGGTAACTATAAAATAAAAAAATAAGTTAATAGTAAAAAAAAACATTTGTAGAAACAAGCTTTTATTTAAACGCTCTAAAACGAAGAAAATAAATATTCTAAAATAAAATATATCGATAATAAAAAAAATTAAATTAAATCAAACACATCAATTTATTACATTACACAATTTTAATTAGGTGAATAAACACTCGTCGTACATAAACAAAAATACAATATGTAACTCAAAGTAAATCTAGCGACTTTTTTTATAGTATATGAATTGTCTAATGTAATAAATTGATGGGTTTGTTTTAATATAAAATGTATTTCTTTTTCTTTTTAGAGCATTAAAATAAAACCTTATTTTTTTAAAAAATTGTTTACTCGTATTTTATTAAATGTAGTTTTTAAAGCTTAGGAATTGTTTGTTTCATTATAAATGTCATTTATGGACACAAATTTAAGTGCCGTCGTCTCATTTTTGCGTATAAAGTGGATGAAGCCAATTCTTGACAACTTATAAGAAAAAAAATATGATTTTTTAACTTGCAGCTTTGAAAATTAATAAGTTTCACTCAACACCAGCAGTTTTTGTTTCGGTACACATTTGTGTGCTCAATTCAAAGAAAAAAGTTTTTGTCGATTTCCTGTCATCAACTTAAACTAACTACTTAAATCCACTTCCATTATAATGGTTATTCAGCTTTTACTGGCTGATAAAAAAGCTTAGAAGCTTGATTGATGAAAGTGATTGTTTCAAGCAACAATGTCTTCAAATGTTCAATGTTTTTATTCAGAAAGCAGATTTTGCGTTCCATACTGTCCCGTATAATCCAATAAAAATTTATGGCGCATAAAGTTCAAAAAATACCCTGCTGACAGTATCTACAAGCGACGCTGCCAATTTGATTACACTACAACGATACAATGTTTCAATCATGTTTTACGACATTAAATTGTTTATTTATAAAAGTATTTATATAATACAGGCTTTACAGATTTTATTGAGTATATTAACTTATTATATACCCGACATTTCGAGCTCTTTACAGCACCCATGGTTACGGGGGGTACTGATATGTTCAATTTCCAGGTGTCATAGTTAACCGCAGTTACCATCGAATAAAATCATTGATTTTTAAAAAACAACATGCAACGTGCCCATAGAATATGCAGTATTACTCTGACACTGCCTTAAATCTGACTACCTATTGTGGAAATAAGAGTTTGTTAGAGAGAGGTGTGGCGATGAGCTCACCTGTATCTCCCATTGTCGCCAACATATTCATTGAAGACTTTGAGGAGAAAGCTCTGCTTACTTTTCCCGTAAATTCAAGATTCTACAAGCAGTACGTAGCGACACTTTCACAATTCTACCTTTAGAAAAGTAACTGAATTTTTAGACCATTTTAACTCTATAAACTCTAAAATTCAGTTCGAAATGGAGTTAGAGGCAAACAATTCTTTAGCTTTTCTAGATGTGTTAGTAATTCGAAATCCTGATAACACCTTGAGCCACACTGTGTATAGAAAAAGACCCATACAAATAGATATTTAATCGGTGACTCTCACTACCATCCTTCACAGTAAGCTGCCGTCAATATTTTTTCAACTTTTTGTAGGTCAAATTTTGTATACTTTCTAGGATTTTGTTGTAAAAACGTATTGTTACGAGCTTGAGGTTCGTGGCAATAAAACTGCCGATTGAATTACCAAAACTTACACTTTTATTACCGAACACCAATTAAAACTTAAAAGACACTAATAATTAATCACACTGATTCACTTTATTTCGCTCTGAAACTTCGCTTGTCTCGCCAAATTCAATACTGCCCCGATTGCGGCTTTCAACGGCTTTAAATAGGGCTCTTCCACCGAAACATCCAGAATATTCCAGGGAATACGGGCCCCGATCGACCAGGCGCAGAAATTTGTGTGGGGCTTCTAGAAAGCTTAATTCTTCTGTTCGATACTAGATGGCGCTGTTGGTCAAAGGTTCAGGATTGAAATTTTCTAGAAAGCCCTCCTCGCGCTGGTCTCCGACACTAGATAGCGCTAGTGACATGTACCTGACGTCAACTTAGGCGCGCAACAATATATATCGCCCCAAGAATGAATTACTGATTCGGTGAAGTCGCGTAACCGGTACTACTAGCTTGTGTCTGTTCCTAGGATTTACAGAATGAATATCACAATTTTTTGTATAACTACTTTTAATTTTGTGTACGTATTATATTACATTTCCTTAAATGTATTAAAAGGCCAAAGATACTACATTATTTTCCTTAAATTTTTGTCTGCGACAATGTTTAGGTTTTAAATCATAGATTGCTCTAATTGCTCACTTCTGTAAATCGAATATAATTTCAGTGTCAGTCGTGGGTCACCATAGCAAAATACCATACGACGTTATACTATGAAAATAGTTAAAGTAAACTAATCTAGCTGTTTCATCACTGGTAAGAGTTCTAATCTTTTTTACAGTATATGCTGCGGAGTGAGCTAGCTAGTTTTGATATATAGGGGCCCCATTGAAGCTTTGCATTTAGTGTGATTCCAAGAGAAATGATGGTATTGGCTTAGCTCCTCCCCATTTAAAATTACATAAGTATTCATATGTTTAACATACGGTGTTACGTACTCCATAAATTTAGTTTTAGTGCCATTTAAATGCAAATTACTAACATTAAACCAAGTTACTAACTAAGATATAGCATTATTATTTTGGTCATAATTAAGTAATTTTTGTTTTAATTTGAAAATTAACGATGTGGCATAAGCAAATAATTATATATTTTTTGCTTTTAGGTTATACCCTACTATGAAAGGTAAGTCATTAATATATACAAGAAGTAGAAAGGGACCGAGAATTGAGCCCTGTGGCACACCCATTTGCACTATCGACCGGAAAGAACTGATACTATTTGTTATGTACACATAAGACCTGGCAAACACTTACCTGTGTAAACTTTGAGCAGCTCTGCGTTTATCGGGCCCAGTGTGATGTAGATTCTGGCCAAATGTGTCCACTATTTTCTTTTTCCACAGGTTAGGTATAGAAAACCGCCTTAGCATTCAACGAATCAGGCAAAATGAGATCTCGTCTGCTGCTAGTAACGGAGCGCGTACGTAATGTTTACCGTCAAAAACGTTCTTGTTTGTGTTCACGAAGAAGTTGGCCTTTACTAGTGGTCATTGTGGTTTTAGTTCAAAAAAAAAAGACTAAATATTTTCCTTTCAAATTGCACTATTTTTAATTATAAGAATTATATCTAAACATTAATGAAAAAATATAAATAATAATCTATCATGGATATAACATGCCGCTCACTTTAGAAGTACGCAGTATCTTTTAATTAAATTTAAACGAATCTTCAATAGAAACTAGTCTTTGATATAAAATAAAATAGTATAAGCAAAGTTAAACGTAATACCGGAAAGTACTTATTAAAAACTATATCTTGAGATTAATGATAAATGTTTAAAGTTATTTCTAAAGAAAGTATAGTAAGAAATCTTATTATTTACATTTTAATTACTCTATTGCAAGTGGACAAATTTTAACTGGTCGCTTCAAAAATATGTTTTCACAATTTGGAGAGTTACGACACGCGGGATCCCATCAGAGCCTGGATATAGGTAGTGGACACGTGCAAGTCGCCATTGTAAGTGCGGAAGGTTATCATCGCATAACATCACAATCATGCCTTCACCGACCAGATCTCGACGGTTAGTAAACCATTTGCCACGTTCTCAATACGGAGCTCAATACGCAAAGCGGACGCGAGTTTAGCACTGCCTCTATTTAACACAATAGGGTGTACATCTCGTCGTAAGTTAGAATACGAGGACATACTACCCGATGAAAATGGTGTTTAAAACTTTTGACGCCCGCTTCAAAAAGGCCACCAAAATGACTTGCATACGGTGGCTGAAAATGCCATGTTATTCCTTCCTCTAGAGTATTGTTCTGGAGCATGCCTTGTACAGTGTCATTCTGAAGGAAGGCATACATTCCTTTAGGAATTTGTCACAGCCAATGAAATTCTTACCGCAGTCGGAGTAAATATCCTTGCATAGACCTCGGCGTGATATGAAGCGTCGTAATGCTGCTAAGAAACCCTCGGTTGTAAGTTCCGAAAATATTTCGAGGTGTATGGCCTTGACGTAACATTTTACCATTTTTGCATTTTTTACTTTGTTAGCTCGAACGTAGAATGGACCAGCGAAATCTACGGCAGTTTAATGAAAGGAACGTTCAGGTCGCAAACGTGCGGCAAGTAATGGACCCATGCTAGGTTGTAGTTTCATAGTTAAACGTTTAAAGTTTAACGTTACGTATATTACGTCCCCAGCACAGAACGGCAGCTTGCATATCACAATTATTTCTATATATTACTCGAAATTATTTAGGTAAAAAGATAAATTATATTCACACAAAAACTTTTATAACAACTTTATAATAAAACACTATACTAAACACTAATAAAACATTAGAAAAATCGAAAAATCAACACAATAACACGCAACACGAAATGCGTACAAAAAGAACATAGATTATAAATAAAAAACCATAAGCTAACTACTTTTTATTGCATAAGAGGATAGGAAATTTCACATTGAGCCCATAATGTCAAACTTCTTCACAAAAAAGTAGTCTGTAAATATAAGTTTTTATGGGTTAAAGTGCTATGGGTGGGTGCAGTCTCATGACACCGCTAGGGATTTGACGGAATATGGCCGCAGTCACATGTGATCGCTTGGGGTTTGAGAGGTTAATGACAACTTTTTGCATTCTTATGCTTAAATTTAAAATGATCAATGTAAGAACATCACTTCTTACATCGTAGTGTTGAAGTTTCCTGATAAATGTTTCATGGTGAACACAATCAAAGGCATCGTATAGGTCACAGAATATACCCAAAGCATCTTGTGAATTCTCCTATGCACTGAAGATATATTAATTCAGATCTAAATCAGCATTAGTTTACCACCGACCCCTTGTGAAACCGAATCGATTCGTTGTAAACTATTAACATTAAAAAAATAACATTTAATCAATAATAATTTTTTCAAAATTTTTATTAAGTGTTGGTAGTACATAAATCGCTCTAAAATTAGCAGGGTCAAATTTAATACCAGATATAAATGAAAGTAAAACTTTATCGTGTTTCATTAAATCAGGAAATGCAACAGATTCGACACTAGTATTAAAAATAGTAGACAGTTGAGGTGCGATTGTATCTAATATAGACGCAATAATTTTTACGAAAATTCCTCACAGATCTGCGGGGTTCTTAATATCTATATAGTTTTAAAATATTTTACAATATCCTTTGATGATACTTTATGAAATGTGAAATTTCTTGAATACGCTTTAACATTTTGTTTAAGTAATGATTCGGTGACGACAGGTGAAAAATTCAGTTACTAAATGGTTAAGATCAGAATACCAGTAAAATATTTCTCAAAAATTATTGCATCGTCCTGATCTGATTTAGTTAATTTGTTGTTAAAATTTAAATGGTAGTTTGAATTGCGAGAGTTAATGTTACCAGTTTCACTATTAATTATACTTCATATCATTTCAATTTTATTAGAAGCCGTCTTTATTTTGTTGCTCAAATGCAAATACTTGGCTATGGTGCACACTATTTTGAATATTTATTACATATTCCCTAAATTTGACGCTAGGATTATTTCACCTTTCATTGTAAAGTTCATATAATCTTTGTCCACTTTGATCGATTCCTACGGTCGCCCATTCATTAAATTTGACATTAACCGCGAAAAAGAACCACTTTGTCGTATCTTCTCAGTTTCAAGGCACTCCCCTTGTTGCCTCAGCCAGTATCGGAATCCTCGGCGTTGACATATCGAGTGACGTGCAGTTTCGTGGTCACTTGGAAGAGAAGGCCAAATTGGCCTCTAAAAAGCTTGGCGTGCTCAGCAGAGTGGGACAGTATTTCATGCCGGCACACCGCCTGCTACTTTACAAGGTGCAGGTTCGGCCGCACATGGTATACTGTTCCCATCTCTGGGCTGGGGCTCCCCAGTACCAGCTCCTTCCACTTGACCGCATCCAGCGCAGAGCGGCTCGAATCGTCAACGACCGAGTGCTTTCCGATCGGCTCGATTCACTGGCACTGCGAAGAGATGTTGCATCTCCTTGCATTTTATTTCGCATATACCATGCAGAGTGCTCTAAGGAATTGTTCGGATTAATCCCAGCCGCCAAATTTCGTGAACGCACTATGCGGCAAACGTCCCGATACCATCCCCACCATCTGGATGAAAGAAAGAAAGAAAGATTTATTGCAGCACGCCACAAACATCAGTAGGCACTTAAATTTTGACACATCAATTATAAATATTATAACAAACAAAAACAAAAATAGCGAATAAAACAACAATTTGACGGATAAAACAATTTAAAAGTTTTATACGTGGTAGAGCCATGCTGCAGTTATATTAGTAGTATAGTGTAGCACGAATGGGTCGGCTCGACCGGGGAAGGACCACGCTCTCACAGAATACCAGCGTGAAATAGTAGCTTAATGCTGCTGTATTTCGCATGGTGAGTGTAGAGAACCGGAGACCCTTTTTACTGGAAACGAGGCATTCCATCTTAGTCCTCGCGGGTGACAACGCATCTGCATTTTGATTCGTAATCGAGGATAGATGTATATGTCTATGGGCCACAGTAACCACTTACCATCAGGTGGATTGTGTGCTCGTTTGTCACTCTATCCTATAAAAAAAATGTATACGTATAGATTATAATTTGAAAAAAAAAATAGCAAGACAAAAAAATCGTTTCTCATAACGTACGTGTATATGTTGTGGCACGTCATACAAACGGACCTCACTCAGCTTATGCTGTCGCCGGAGCAACAGCACTGGTTTTCAGTGGTTCAGTGGATGCTTGGCCGTTCACCACAGTACGTTTCAAAAGGAGTTTTCTTCCGCGTACGACCTCTCTGTGGAATAGTTTACCACCGGCGATTTTTCCGGACCAATACGACCTGGGGACCTTCAAAAAAAGAGCTTACTCCTTTCTAAAGGGCAATTCCCCTGGTGTTACGGTTGATCATGGGCGGCGGTAGTCACTTAACATCAGGTGAGCCGCATGCTCGTTTGCCCCCTCTTCTATAAAAAAAATCCACTGCAAAAATATATTTTCGTTCTGGTGGTGTTTAGATGTCTTTATTTTAGGTGCCTTTTACACCAAACGCGGGACTTATAAGAGACCCTTATAATTGTTCTGTGTTCACTTTTGGAAAATTTCTGTTTTATTCAATGTACTATCCTTTAACAATTACATGGTTTTAAAAAGCTTAATTACGGTAGGTCTTGTAAAATGCACCAAGAAATTTTAAAAAAAATAGCCTACTTTTCTCTTAACGGGTACAAGTTTACCTCATTAGATGACTGATATGTTCGTACGTGCGTGTGTTCTGTGTGTGGTTGAGAAATGTTTTTGATATAATATAACATTAAGCTCATCAAAAAGAAAAAAAAAACAAGAAATACTAGTGAAAATTAAATGAAAAAATGTAGTTCTAAAACGTGTTTTTGTTTGCAAAAAATATAATAATTATAAATGCAAATGTGAATTAAAATAAATTAATAACAAAACTGAAAAATGACAAAAAGAATTACGTTGTTTTTTTATCTACGTCACACAAATAATGCGACAGTATCTTTGAGAAAAAGAAATTTCGTAAGTGAGTTTCAAGAGCTACGTAAACAAGACGCGCAGTCTCATGATATTAAATTTTTGAACACATTGTTTGCAACACCACTGTTTTAACCTTTATTTGAAATTCTTCGTTACGCACAAATCAAAATAGTAAGGAACATAAATAAAATTACTTTTAATATCTCAAAAATTAAAAAAATACAATTGACTTGCTATTTTATCATTTTATTTGAGTTATAGTTTTTAATTTAAAATGAAGTAACGAACGAGTGAAATAATGAACTTTATATTATGCATACATCCATCCATTACAGCCCGAAAAATCCACTACTGAACATAGACCTCCCCAGAGATTACGTCATACGGATATTGCCACGGTTGCCACGCTGCGCATGATGGTGGGCAACCGCGTTTTTATTCTGTTGCTGATCATCTCATGTATCAGTTTCCTTTTGTTGCCTCTTGTGGAACCTACGGTATAATATGAGGTAGACGATACTATTAAAACGTAATTACACGGTAAAGACGCAATATATAATATTTTTTTATCAATCAGATCAAAGCACAAGAACATGTAACATTAGTAGGACATCCTTCTTCTAGCTAATTTTCTACCACGAATCTTATAAGTTCTACTATAATTGACGACTGCTAACTACGCAAGTACACTCTTTTAAGTAATAATTTACTTATTAGGCAGAATTGACATTATGTTATAACTATTTTTTTAATAAAAATAAGTAAGACAGTGTGACTAACGGGCAGTTCAAATAATAGTAAATAAATTCTGTGGCTCAGACATTTATCAGACACAGACGTCACACCTAACCTAGATTAAGTATCAAAATGCAAATGCGTTGTCGCCTCGGAGAACTAAGATGGAATGTTTCTTTTTCATCAGCCTGTAAAATTCCAAGGCTGGATATTTGCCTTTCATATTGTAAAAGGGATTTGTCTTACTCATTACCCCTGACATTCGGATGCATGTTGCCTTCGTAGATCTAGGTATATTACGCCTGTGGCAAAGAAGATGTTTACGACAATGACGAAACTAATTTTTTTACGAAACTAATTAAGGGTTGTTGGTTTCTCTTACAATACCACCACACGGCAACTAATTGTTTCGTTACGAGTAAAATGGTTACAAATTTACACTATAAAACAAAACGTGTGTTATATTTTTATTAAAATATAGAGGCATATTAAAAAGCTTTAAAATATAATTTGTAATTTCATGTTTTATTAATAAATATAGGGTTACAGAATTATATAATTTGTAATTTATTGTTTCATTATTAAATATAGGGTTACAGAATGAGGTTGAAGTATATAACAAAATCTTTTTTATTTAATAAACCACTTCTACCATTAAATTTCATTTCGAATAAATCCTTCGTCCTGGGATGAACCAACAACCACCCCAGGAATCTTTTCTTTAAAAAAATTGGTTGACCCTGCAGGCGATCCCTGGAACTTTCTACTAATTTCAAATGCAAAGCGCTCTAAATTTCACCAAATTATGTTGCAAAATCTCGAAGTGATATTAAAAAAAACTTTTTTTTTTCAAATTATTTCTCCTCCGATATCTCACGAACGAATGGACCGATTTTTATTTTCAAAACGGCATTCAACGTCGTTTTTTAAGGTTAAGAGCTAATTAGCATTTGAAATTGATCGGTGAAGCCGTTTAAAAGTTATTCCAAAAAACAGTTTTTCTCGATCTCGTAAAACGTCTTGATCGATTGAGATGCGTTTTGCGGCAATTTTTTGTGAAATAGATTTGGTGATAATATGAACTGATTCAGAGTAATAGATTTTGAGAAATCTCAAAAATAAAAATATTGAAAAACTGTTTTTTTTTTTTGGAATAACTTTTAAACTGCTTTACCAATCCATTCCGAAAACTAATCAGCTTTTAACCTTGAAAAACCACGTTGATCGCCGCTGATTTGGTCAAAATCAGTTGATTCGTTCGTGAGACATCGTTAACGAAAAATTTTGAAAAAATTAATATTTCAAATTGCTCCTATATTTCTTATAAAATGAAGGGAAATGAAGAAACTTATTGAAACCATCAACCATTAACAGTATATATGTATAAATATGGAACGAAATATTGGTTTTATCAATTGGGTGTAAGAGGCCATTGCAAGAGGAATAGAATTTCGCTTTCTTTGTGTGCAAGCCGAGTAATGGGACATATATTTTTTGACAAAAAGTATCATTGAAAGGAAGAAAAATGCTCTCTTTTGTAATAAAATTTAACAAACCCACACTACTGTTTTCATCGTAAACAATTTCAATATGCTTAATATATCCTTTTGGGACGAAAAATTTCGGTTTCACGTCGGGGTTCACTTTATAATTCAACAAATATTTTTTTTTGAATTCCGATTGGAATCTAAATCGCGTGTCTCTAAATGTGAGATAAGTATCTGTGCTCAATCACAGTCATTCTGCTGGGCAATTTTTAACCATGACTGAATAAACATCATAAGAGTCTTCAATTAAGTTAACTGCAGAAAATGAACGTCTACATTTTAGGACTAGAGACCTGAACAAGTTGTGGCTATGAAAATCCACGTGACTAAGAAACTTTTCCTTATTGTATTTAATTTCGAAATGAAAATCTTGCATGAAGGTCCACCAACGACCTACTCTTGGCGACAAATCTTTTTTGTCATTGTTGATTTTACTACATTACAATTGCTAATTATTGCAAATTCGATACCAAGAATTTAAACTCAAAAATGCTTTATATAGTTCTAGATTGCTTTGTTTTATATAGTTCTAGATTGCGTTGGATGCCAGGGGTTGAAAATTGTCAACAAAGGTCCAGAAACGAGATAAATTATTACATATTTTTGAGCCGCATCCTTTTCAGGCCCTACTCTCACTTTGGGTTATTTCTTGTTAATTTAGTAATACAGGCAGTTTATGAAGCAAAGTCGGGAATCAACATGCGGAAATAACAAGATAGTCCCATAAATTGTCGGACTTGTTTAATATTATAAGGTACAGGAGGAAAACTTGGCCTAACACCATCGCGAGATATGTGTCTTCCTAGGTATGGAATGTTGTCAACAAACAAACTGTATTCAAGAGTCAAAGCCCCGAGTTTACCTTCCTGTTTTCCTACATCAAATCAGTTTTGAGTTGAGTTTTTTCGTCGAGAAATTCTCAGTAGTTGCTCGGAGTCGTATCTAGAGAAGCACGTAAAGCCCTTTGGTCCCGCACCTGATCGCTCTCCAAATTTTGAGAGTGAGGAAATAGTGAGTGCACCTGTGCTAGTGCATACACTTCAACGCTATAATCCTGTCCAGCGCCGATGACTAGAAATACGCTAGTAGAAATTCGGTCTGGGGGAAATTATTCTTATTATAATAGTGTATTTATATCATCTGGTTGGGCTGTACAAATATATAAACGTAAATAATAAATGGACATAAATATTAATAAAATAAAAAAAGGTAGTAATTAACTACTATTATTACTTTCGGTATGTTTGTAGAGTATTTTCATCTAGTAGGGCTGAATAAATATATAAAACAAAATGACATATATACATCAACATATATTAAAAATACTAACATTAATAAATAAATAAACAAAAGACTTGTAGAACGTCCAGTGGAACTCTCCTCTTCCCAAACGATCTCCCGGTCGGAAATGCTCTGCACTGCCGGGTCTTGCCATTGCCAGTGCCGGGTAAGCCCTTTATTAAAGGAAATGACGCCTTTGTAGAATGGAACACCCGATCTCGGTAGGGCTCTTGAATATGGGAATTTATAGTAGTACGGAATTTTCTATCCAGGGTGCTAAGTTTGAGTTCATCTGAGTATACCAAAAGGACAGGCATGACCCAACCGATATATGCGTGTGTACTTTTCACACCGGACAAAAGGCTGTTAAGCAATTTGGTCAACATATTCATAGAACACATCGCAAACTGACTGTTTTATACTTGCCTCATTGATACCAATGTTCTGTGATATTTCCGGGCATCGATATTTTTAAGCCTCGGAAATGGTTCTTAAGCTGAAGGCATAAATAGATATATTCCTTGGGAGCTAGCAAGCCACCTTACCCTTTCAACATGGAGGAACTGTACACTTATACATCCTTTGCTCTATTCCAGTAGAACTTCTGAATCCACGAGTGATATTTAGCAATTTCACAAGATAGAAGCAACTTAAAGCGAATAATAATAATTATTATTTGCCGAATACTTGGTAGATCAGAATTTGATATTGTGATTAACAATTTCATTGGTCTGGCGGGTATCGAACCCAGTTTGCTCGCGTATAGAGAAATATACAGCGAGCGCTTACCTACGGTAATCTACGGTTCTCATTACTATATTTTATAACAATTTACCATATTAAATAATATTAATAGTTGTTGTAAGTATTAACTGTTATTGCTTAAGCAGCACTGAGACACTTATTTATTGATCTTAACATAACTTAGTACAAATTCTCGAGTGATTTTGGTCAATTGTAAATAGAGTAACAAATTAGCCCTAATTCTTAGAACGGGTGCGTTCTTTGTGTTAGCATAGAAAACATTCATGCTTTAATAATATAAAAGACTTGTTTTAACATTATGGTTACAATTCGATATATTGAGTAGTATTAAAGAAATATTTCACAATTTCTTGACAAAATACATCTATGCTATAGCAATATTGCCCTCAGTTACAAAAGCCTTCACCACACAGCCCCGGAGTTTAGAAGCTGTTCAATTTGTAACGTTATTCCTCTCAATGGCACATGCGGCGTAGCATGATTAATGCGAACGGCGTGCTAGTTTCAACATCACTTTAATAAAGTCATGATGCAAAGTTTAGACATTCTACAATTGTGAAATGTGTTTAGGTGGAATTCAGTAAAATTTAAAATATCTGTTGGATGTGGACACTAAATCCTGAATAAGTTTCCTTTCTAGCTGTAGAAAATAATCTTACTAGATAGTGAGGACTCCTTTTCTGGAGACGGTCTAGGTAGGCTACCACCTTCTTACTTATTTCTGCCACCAAGTTGCAGTGCTTGCTCTACTGTGTTCCTCTTCATCATCATCCTCTTCATCATCACCCTATTCACAATCATCATCATCACCGTCGCAATGTTTTTGTAATTCGTGCTTATGTAATGTGGGGAGGTTCGGGGAATAACGACGTCTAGTGGTCTTGACTGTAGGTTTATTACTAACGAATCTTCCTTAGGCTATCGTGTATATACTAACATTTGCAAATACGCTACACTTACATACACTACACGCCCATCGGCAAAAAGAAAAAAAAAAATAGAATTACAAAAAATTTTTTTTTCCAATGAAACAAAACTTGGTGTAAGATTCATAAAAATTATTCATTATTTAAAAATATTAAAATTCCTATCCTATATCAAAATTATAACATAATAAAATACAAATAAAATATCGTAAACACTGTAATTTGAAAAGAATAACTTTCTATCTCTTTATTTAAATTTATTAAACTATCATCTAGTCTAATCTAAGTTTTTGTTTTAAATTGCTTTTAGTTCGCTTATCATACCTGCATAACATTTAAAATTTTCATATATAACTATTAATTCACTAGACAAGAAAAAAAAGTTAAAAAAAATAAAGTTATCATTTATATTATAATAAAGATTGTTACATTCAATTTCAAATTCATTTTGTAAAAGTATTATACTTTTACATAGGTACATCAACAAAAATCATTAATTAAGTTATTTATAATTTCGAAAACTCATTTTTTCATGACATGAAATTTATATATAAAAAAAAAGAAAACACTACCAATTAATAATTAAAAAGAATACTATTACATTAATAAATTTATAATAATAATGCATCGAGTATCGATAGACTCTTGAATTTATTTTATAAGAAAAATATAAACCAAATATAGTTTAAAATGTACAAATTTTACATAAGAAACATATGACAGAAAGAAATACAAGTAGAGTTATTGTAAATATGAATTAATATGTCTAAATATGAAAAAAAATCTCGTAAGTTCTTATAGAATGTGGTAAGACAATAACATGAAAATGTGTTTATTGTATAATTTGATGATAGTTTTATTTTTGTGCATCAATCCCTATAGTTATTACATGAGTAACTTGGTAGTGCCATTTTGGTAAGCATTAATAATCCTAATACAGAAATGCAAAATAACTACCTATCTCACTATTAGATTATCATACATTTATCACACTTTTTAATTTGATCGGGGATCCCCTTATTATCCTGTATTGTCATCAACTATTAGGCCTATTTCCCATAATTCTTGTACGTACTTTCTTTTTTCTTTTTAATATTTTTTGACCTTTAGCTGGCTCTATTTATCTCTATTCACTTATATATTTATTTATCTATTAGATACCGGGAATCGGAGTATTTCCATTTCATTTATATTTTATTTCGTGATATTTATCACGCGGGTACTTTATAAATATGGGCTCCCCATTTATTTGGGTATTATATTACAATTTCGTAACATTCATTTCATTTTATTGGTACATATATTTTTTTTCTATATCAAGATGAAATGTACCTTGGGTTGTGCGCACAACCTTGAGGTCTACGTTTAAGTCATTTTCAAAGGACTCCAACAATTGTCACTGAGGAAAACTAAGTTCACACTGTGATCCAATGAAGGATATGACCTCTATGTACCATTATTAAAGGTAGCAAATTTAAGACTTGTATGGTCTCTAACAATACTAATATGTGTAAACTATATCACTTGTACTGAAGGTACTGTTCCCTAGTACCCGTTACGCTCGATCTTATGATCCAATCACGGAAACATACCCTGCTCGAAGACTATATGTTATACCAGTGATGGACGTTCCCGTATCTCTCCATTACTTATTTATAAAGGTCAATTTTTTATTTATATCTATTCATTTCATGCAAAATTCTCGCTCGTAACGGATTCAATACTACTAGTTTAAGCATCATCAAATATTTGGGTGATCAGTCCAATATTGACGAAACTTAGCTACTCAATCATTCGTATTCCCATTTTTGAACATTTCTTTCTTTCATTCTTCACACCTTTTAAATACATCCTTGCTAATTTTTGTACAAAATGGGATAATATTTTTTCAGTCAAAGTTTAACTCAGTTAAGAAATAATACTATTAAAACTCTCTTAGGCCGGCGACGGACATATTTTATAATAGAATAGCATTTTTATAGTCGGTTTCTATTCAAATTTTATTATGGTGTGTACCCTGTATACGAATATGTTGGTGTTACGTACCTTTAAATGTTATTGTTATTCTTTATTAAGAGAAGTTATACAATAACGATGTGCTTAGTGATAAATGTTTTTTTTTAACATTGCTTAATGAGGAATTAATAAATTTGACATAAATACAGAAACAAATTAATGATAATTTTTTTTTCTGGTTGTAACATTTGCAATTTATGATATATAATGATTAACACGTTAAACGCCATGTAAGAAATGTGATTTTACTCCAAAAATTTTTTGTAGTCATATTGTTAATAATCATGATATATGTATAGAAATCAGTTTTTATCGAAATCAAAAATACAGTTTTCAAGTTATTGCTGAAAAACTAGCCGCGGGCACCTGTGACCCCCATGGCGCTCAAAAGCAAAAAAGTTATTTTTCGTTTGCATGCGCCACGCCGCCCACCCCGCCGGTCACCCCGCGCTCCAGTCTATCGCCGGCGCTTGCGCGGAGAGGTTATGTTCGTTTGGTTTTTGGCTAATTAGAATACGTCTAAAGCATATTTCATGTTAGTTATGTTTAGTAATTCATTGCGATGGAAAATAATATAGTACCTAATAATGAGGAACGCGATTTTTGCGAATTTCAAATGGATTTGGCGGACTTTGAATTGTCGCAAGAAGATTTGCAAGAGATTGAGACTTTGGAGTTCAACGCACTTCAGACATCGTTCAGGGACATCAGTAGCGACGATGAGTCTGAAAATTTACATGTTCCGAAGAAAAGAAGACGTATGGTTATCAATTCGGACAGTGAAAGCGATTCAGTAAAAGATTTTGTCCTACAAAATTTACCTACTTCTTCAAACACGTACACAAAATGGAAGAACCCTACTGGATGCACTGCTCGAGTGATACCCTTCACTGAGCCCACAGGTATGAAGTTTCCTTTTTCAAGAGACTTAAGTCAAGGAGATCCAGAGGATTTTTATTCTTTGTTAGTTGACGATTCCTTGTTTGAAATAATTGCTGAACAAAATAACCTGTTTGCTACGCAAAGCTTTGGAGATAAAGATTTCAAGCCATGTTCTCGCTCTCATACATGGCAGCCAACCGATAAGCATGAAATAAAACGATTTTTTGGACTAATTTTATTCATGGGCCTTGTGAAATTGCCATCAATTAGTGATTACTGGAGTACAGATGACATATTTCAACAACCGTTTCCTCGCACAGTGATGACTAGGAACAGATTTGAATTACTTTTACAGTACCTACACTTTGCCGACAATTACAACTTGAATCCGAACGATCGCATTGGAAAAATCAGGTATCTTGTGAATTTGTTAAATGATAAATTTAAAGCCCTTTACTATGCCCCTAAAGAATAACTGTGTGTCGACGAAAGTATGATTCCTTTTAGAGGTCGAGTCACTTTTCGACAATATAACAAATCTAAAAGGTACAAATACGGTATAAAATTGTTTAAAGTTTGTACAAATCCTGGTTATACTTTAAAAATACAGGTATACAGTGGAAAAAATATTGATATTGAGAATAATACCCCTACAAAAATAGTATTATCCCTGTGCGATGAACTATTGAATAAAGGCCACACCATTGCCACTGATAACTGGTACACCAGCTTGGAACTGGCGTACGAATTACTAAAAAACGATACACATTTCCTGGGGACAGTGAGAAAGAACAGAAAGTACTTGCCTAGGAAAGTAGTAGAAACTAATTTAAAACGAGGTGAATTCGTAGCACAAGAAAACGATTGTGGCATCACAGTATTAAAATGGAAAGATAAAAGAGATGTTTTAATGCTGTCTACAAAGCACACGGACAAATTTACTCGATTAAATGTCAGAGGCAAGGCGGTGCAAAAACCAGCAATGGTTATTGATTATAACAAATGTAAAGCTTCAGTCGACATGAGTGATCAGATGACAGCTTATTCAACTCCACTGAGAAAAACTGTCAAATGGTATATAAAATTGGCCATAGAATTGCTCTTGAATACAGCTGTGGTAAATGCGTTGATAATGTATAAGGAAACCACTAAGAAAAATATTTCAGTAGTAGATTATAGAAAAAATCTCGTTCAATATCTCACTAAATCAGGACGTCCAGAAACAGGTAACTTGGCACTTGAATTACGTCCAAAACGACGAAAACATGAACTTGTAAAAAAAGAGGGACCTGTACGCAAAATGAGACGATTTTGTGTCGGCTGTTACAAGAACAATGTAGAAAAGATGTCGAGAAAAGACGCAAAAAATAAGACCCTGAAAGTGCCTACCTATTGTTTGCAGTGTGGTGGTCAGCCACATTATTGCCTGCCATGTTTTAATAGAGAGCATCGAACGTAATTTGGACAATAATTTTTGTTTGTAATATTTTCAATATAATAACTTTTAAATTACTATCTAAATTGTTTTGTGAGCCTTTCTATGACCACGTGTAAAATATTGATATTTCTTTGTGATTGATATATTATTATGTTATTAAAACATTAATACTGTAAAAGATTTTTGTATCTTTTGAATCTTAAAACTACGATATTTAAAACCAAATTTTATATGAAACATTTTTTTGCGTATTTTTCCCTACTTCTCATAATTTAGTACCTATTTTCTAAATTTTACTAGGCAGGTGTGTCCCACTGCAAAGGATTGCTCTCAAGCGCCGTGCCGGTCACTCACATAGGCGAAATAAACGACACGCGTGACCGGTGGCGCAAAAAAGCACTTTAAATTTAGATCTCGCATGTGGTCACCGGTGTCCCCCATGGCGCAATAAAGCAGCATACATGAGGTCACCGGTGCCCCCCATGGCGTTTCACGTGTTAAAAAATTAATTATTATAACAAGCATATGACATTGAGCTATAATAATATTCTTACGTTGGTATTTCCTCTGACGCTGTTACATAATTAATTAGAAAGCATATCAATTAAAAAATATTGAATAATTATATGTGTTGTTAAAATTTCGATAATTCTTGTTATGGTTACTTGTCCATTAAAATTTACACATTACTATGGTAGAATATGTAGAACTAAATTTTACTTAAACACCATATTGTTGCAAACAAATATTGTTATTATCATTATTAAGTAGTTATTTACCGATTAATTATTGCGGTATAACACATAATTTTGAATTTTTCTATTGTACTAATGTTTTTCCTATTTTTAATGAATGATTTAAAAAAATTCTTTCCCCAGTTCTGTGTATAATATTAAATAAGTAATAATATAATTGGACAATAGACATCGACACTATTATACAATTAAACTTACATTC
Organism: Parnassius smintheus behrii; assembly: GCA_036936625.1. Classification (NCBI taxonomy): domain Eukaryota; kingdom Metazoa; phylum Arthropoda; class Insecta; order Lepidoptera; family Papilionidae; genus Parnassius; species Parnassius smintheus. Next base: position 13,254,385 of record JAUPFT010000014.1, read on the forward strand.
AGTGCTATCGAGATGTCTTGTACCTGCTACAGAACTTGGCTAGTCGCTCGTTGTACACCTGACTTCTTTCTGCTGCTCTGGAACTCGAAGATGTTGTTAGCTCACCGATGTGGTTGGGCCTGGACTTCCTCGTGCTCTTCTTTTTTCTTTCATATTTATTTTTGATAAAGTAGGTACTCTTCTCTTGAGGGAATTTTGATTAAGGTGTTTTCTGTCTCTTGGAATTTTCTTTCATGGAAATTTTCTCTCTTATCATCTTGATTTAATAACAATGTTACAGGAGCTTCTTGTATAATTTATTTTTAGGTCTTTTCTTTATTTCTTCTATAACATTTTTTTCATAACATCAAGCAAATCATTGTCCTTTTATTAAATTGGTCTTTAAAAATCTTCATTAAATATAAGAAAAATTGTGGTCTCTTCTTATATTCGTATTTTATTTTATTTGTCACATCCGGTATAATGTTCTTTTTATACATATAAATAATAACATAAACACTCACGCCTGTCACCCAGAGGGGTAGGCAGAGACTACAGACTTCCATTTGGCACGATCCTGACACACCTTTCTCGCCTCCTTCACATCCATACACCTACGCATACATGCTCGTCGGTTAAGGGTACTCCTAATTTGACCCGTTTCCAATAAATCGCCAATTTGGTCGATAAATTTTCGCCTAGAACGTCCCTTTCCGACTCTGCCATTCACTTCTGCAACATAAATTTTCTTTGTCACTCTTTCCTCGTTCATTCTTTCCACATGACCAACCACCGAAGCATTCCTTTCTTAATCCTAGTCACAACATCATCTTGCAAACCACACTCTTCTCTTATTACACAATTTCTTACCCTGTCATTCAGATTCAGCCCTAACATACTCCTTAACGACCGCATTTCTAGTGCGTTTATTCTACTCTCGCGCTTCTTCTGCCACACCCAACTTTCACTACAATACGTTAAAGTAGGGACCAACACAGCATTGTGAATTGCCATACGTGCCTTATTCGACACATTTTGTCTCTTCACAATAGAGTGCAAGGCCCCATTTACTCTATTTCCCGCATTCACTCGTCGTTCTATATCCTTATCATATCTCCCATCCCTGCTAAATACGCAGCCCAAATATACAAACTCATCTACTTGCTCGATCAACTCCCCTTCTATTCTTATTTCACAAATCGTTTTACTTTCTTCTCTTTCAAAAACCATAACCTTCGTCTTACTTGCGTTCACTTTCATACCCCTTTCTTTTAATGATCCGTTCATTAATGTAACCATCATTTGCAACTCTGCCGCCGACGACGCAAGAATGACTTGATCATCGGCGTACAACAGGGCATTTGACGGTTAACTCACCCATTCTTAATCCACATTCTTCAACTTTCAAATTTTGCAAACAACTGTCCATAAATAGGTTGAACAGCCACGGGGAAGCCACACAGCCCTGTCTGGCACCTTTATGGATGTCAAACCAGTCCGAGTAGACCCCGTTGATCCTAACACAAGCACTAGAGTCCCTATAAAGAGACTCCAATGCCCGTATCAAGCCAGCGCTCAACCCAAATGAGTTCAGTGTTTGCCATAGCAAATCCCTATGCACTCTGTCATAGGCCTTTTCCAAGTCCAAAAGATGTCGAGAAAAGACGCAAAAAATAAGACCCTGAAAGTGCCTACCTATTGTTTGCAGTGTGATGGTCAGCCACATTATTGCCTGCCATGTTTTAATAGAGAGCATCGAACGTAATTTGGACAATAATTTTTGTTTGTAATATTTTCAATATAATAACTTTTAAATTACTATCTAAATTGTTTTGTGAGCCTTTCTATGACCACGTGTAAAATATTGATATTTCTTTGTGATTGATATATTATTATGTTATTAAAACATTAATACTGTAAAAGATTTTTGTATCTTTTGAATCTTAAAACTACGATATTTAAAACCAAATTTTATATGAAACATTTTTTTTGCGTATTTTTCCCTACTTCTCATAATTTAGTACCTATTTTCTAAATTTTACTAGGCAGGTGTGTCCCACTGCAAAGGATTGCTCTCAAGCGCCGTGCCGGTCACTCACATAGGCGAAATAAACGACACGCGTGACCGGTGGCGCAAAAAAGCACTTTAAATTTAGATCTCGCATGTGGTCACCGGTGTCCCCCATGGCGCAATAAAGCAGCATACATGAGGTCACCGGTGCCCCCCATGGCGTTTCACGTGTTAAAAAATTAATTATTATAACAAGCATATGACATTGAGCTATAATAATATTCTTACGTTGGTATTTCCTCTGACGCTGTTACATAATTAATTAGAAAGCATATCAATTAAAAAATATTGAATAATTATATGTGTTGTTAAAATTTCGATAATTCTTGTTATGGTTACTTGTCCATTAAAATTTACACATTACTATGGTAGAATATGTAGAACTAAATTTTACTTAAACACCATATTGTTGCAAACAAATATTGTTATTATCATTATTAAGTAGTTATTTACCGATTAATTATTGCGGTATAACACATAATTTTGAATTTTTCTATTGTACTAATGTTTTTCCTATTTTTAATGAATGATTTAAAAAAATTCTTTCCCCAGTTCTGTGTATAATATTAAATAAGTAATAATATAATTGGACAATAGACATCGACACTATTATACAATTAAACTTACATTCAGTGCTATCGAGATGTCTTGTACCTGCTACAGAACTTGGCTAGTCGCTCGTTGTACACCTGACTTCTTTCTGCTGCTCTGGAACTCGAAGATGTTGTTAGCTCACCGATGTGGTTGGGCCTGGACTTCCTCGTGCTCTTCTTTTTTCTTTCATATTTATTTTTGATAAAGTAGGTACTCTTCTCTTGAGGGAATTTTGATTAAGGTGTTTTCTGTCTCTTGGAATTTTCTTTCATGGAAATTTTCTCTCTTATCATCTTGATTTAATAACAATGTTACAGGAGCTTCTTGTATAATTTATTTTTAGGTCTTTTCTTTATTTCTTCTATAACATTTTTTTCATAACATCAAGCAAATCATTGTCCTTTTATTAAATTGGTCTTTAAAAATCTTCATTAAATATAAGAAAAATTGTGGTCTCTTCTTATATTCGTATTTTATTTTATTTGTCACATCCGGTATAATGTTCTTTTTATACATATAAATAATAACATAAACACTCACGCCTGTTACCCAGAGGGGTAGGCAGAGACTACAGACTTCCATTTGGCACGATCCTGACACACCTTTCTCGCCTCCTTCACATCCATACACCTACGCATACATGCTCGTCGGTTAAGGGTACTCCTAATTTGACCCGTTTCCAATAAATCGCCAATTTGGTCGATAAATTTTCGCCTAGAACGTCCCTTTCCGACTCTGCCATTCACTTCTGCAACATAAATTTTCTTTGTCACTCTTTCCTCGTTCATTCTTTCCACATGACCAACCACCGAAGCATTCCTTTCTTAATCCTAGTCACAACATCATCTTGCAAACCACACTCTTCTCTTATTACACAATTTCTTACCCTGTCATTCAGATTCAGCCCTAACATACTCCTTAACGACCGCATTTCTAGTGCGTTTATTCTACTCTCGCGCTTCTTCTGCCACACCCAACTTTCACTACAATACGTTAAAGTAGGGACCAACACAGCATTGTGAATTGCCATACGTGCCTTATTCGACACATTTTGTCTCTTCACAATAGAGTGCAAGGCCCCATTTACTCTATTTCCCGCATTCACTCGTCGTTCTATATCCTTATCATATCTCCCATCCCTGCTAAATACGCAGCCCAAATATACAAACTCATCTACTTGCTCGATCAACTCCCCTTCTATTCTTATTTCACAAATCGTTTTACTTTCTTCTCTTTCAAAAACCATAACCTTCGTCTTACTTGCGTTCACTTTCATACCCCTTTCTTTCAATGATCCGTTCATTAATGTAACCATCATTTGCAACTCGGCCGCCGACGACGCAAGAATGACTTGATCATCGGCGTACAACAGGGCATTTGACGGTTAACTCACCCATTCTTAATCCACATTCTTCAACTTTCAAATTTTGCAAACAACTGTCCATAAATAGGTTGAACAGCCACGGGGAAGCCACACAGCCCTGTCTGGCACCTTTATGGATGTCAAACCAGTCCGAGTAGACCCCGTTGATCCTAACACAAGCACTAGAGTCCCTATAAAGAGACTCCAATGCCCGTATCAAGCCAGCGCTCAACCCAAATGAGTTCAGTGTTTGCCATAGCAAATCCCTATGCACTCTGTCATAGGCCTTTTCCAAGTCCATGAACGCACAAAAAACCTTTTGGTTTTTGGCCAGAAACTTCTCCGCGATCATGCGCATGGAAAAGACTTGATCTGTACATCCCATTCCCTTTCTAAATCCCACTTGCTCATCCCAAATTTTTCCATCAGTTTCTTTCATGACCCTTTCAATCAGTACCTTAGCGTACAGTTTTCCCACAATGCTAAGAAGGCTGATTCCACGGTAGTTTTTACAGTCCCGCTGCGACCCTTTTCCCTTATATACTGAGACTATCACGGCTTTGCACCAGTCTACCGGTACCCGCTTCAGTTTCCAGCATAAATTAAACAAGGTATGCAGGCCTGCCACCACTTCCTCTCCAGCCCTTAGCATTTCGAGTGAAACTCTATCATATTCCGGCGCCTTACCCGCTTTCATGCTTTTCATTGCTTTCATTATTTCATCTATACTTATCTCGCTACCTCTTTCCTCTTCTTTTGGAGTTTCTACTTCACTTAGTACACATGTTGTCTCCTCACTCATAAACACGCTTTCAAAATATTCCTTCCATCTCTTTAAACTCAAAACTTCATCATTCAGAATATAGCCATTATCGTCTCTTATAGCATTCATCATAGGCTGTTTTGAATGTCCCCTGGCAGTTCTTACCCGTTTCCAGAACATTTTAATATTTGCCTGGAAGTTATCCGATATTCTTCTATCATTCTTATCCGTTCTTTCTTGCTTTTTTCTTTCAACTACTTATTTTACTCTTTTATTAAGATGTCTAAAGACTGCCTTTTTTCTTTCAATATCATCATTCGTACCGCTAGAATTACCAGCCTTTCTTGCTAGTAAATCTAGCCATGCTCTCTTCTTTGCCTTAACTTCCATACGTATCTCATCATCCCACCATAACGTATTATTTTTTCATTCATTCTTTCTATTACTAACACCACATACTTCGGTAGCTGCATGCACTAAACCTTTCTTTACATTTTGCCATACATTCTCCAAGTCTAACTCCTTCATACATAATTCATCCAAACTACTTATATTTTCTTTCAGTCTACATTTGAACTTGTTTCTCTCACCTTCATCTTGCAACCTTTCTGTTATAATACGCTGTAACGCAGTGGTAGACACAGATGACCGACGGCGCCAACGCCTAAATAGACCATTAATTCGGCATAAAACCAAATAATGATCCTTTCCTACGTTAGAACCCCGGTAAACCCTTGTATCCATCACTGCGCCCCTCAATCTTTCATCCACAATTATGAAATCTATCATGCTTCTATCGTCACCTCTTTCTCAAGTATACGTATGAATCCTCTTGTGGCGAAAGCAAGTGTTCGTCACAAAAAGATTTTTTTCCATACATACGGTGAGGAGTCTTTCACCATTCTCATTTATACTTTAATCACCAAACGTTCCCAATATCCTTTCATAACCAAGCCTCCTCACCCCAAACCTTCCATTAAAATCTCCAAGCATAATAATATTTTCATTTCCCTTACACTTTATTTACACCATCCTTACCATTTCCCAAAACTGCTCTCGGATATAAGTGGGCTTAGACATGTCTGGGGCGTAGACCCCTAACACGAACAACTTCTTTAAGCCCTTTTTCATTCGTATCCGTAGCAGTCTTGGGCTTACATATTCATACTCTTTCACACATTGGCCCATTCTTTCTGAAAGGATGATACCTACTCCCTGGCATGCCCGCTCGATCTCGTCTACACCAGACCAGTATGCGGTATACATGCCATGTGTAGTGACATGCTTCCCCTTCCTTTTCGTCTCATTTACGCATAACACATCTATTCCTCTATCATACATCATATCGCATACTTCATCCATTTTATCATTCATTGCCCCACATACATTCAACGTAGCCAGACGGGCCTCTGCAATCCACTTTTCGCCTCTCCGGGAGACAGAACGTGACGGGTGGCAAACCTAGTCGCCGGTTTTCCTCCCGGAGATTCTAGAAACTGCATCACAATTGTGACTAGGAAGCTAGAAAAAACAACTTTCCTGCGAAATATGTACTATTCGGACACCGCCTAAATATATTTATTGAGGACTTCGTGGAGAGAGCCTTTCCACTGCACCCATGTACCATAAACTCTACAAGCGGTACGTAGACGACACTCACAACTTTACTATCAGATAAAGTTTATATATTCTTGAGACCACCTTAATGCCACAAACTCCAAAATTCAATTCACTGTGGAGTTCTAACGCCATATATTTGTTTCTACACAAATAATTCTTAAGCTTTCGTAGATGTTTAAGTCATTCGAAATTCTAATAATACCATCAGTCATACTGTGTATAGAAAAAAGACCCATACTAAACCGATATTTAAACACCTAGTCATCAAGCTTCAGCAGGTCAAGCAAGTTTTGCACCACCACAAGCTACGGTTCCCGCGCCACCGTCACAATGACCGAATGTAACCGGCTACAGGCGATACTACCATAATTCAGAGGAGGCACGGACAAGATTGACTACACCTTGAAGCGGGCTTCCATTAAAACATACTGCTGACCGCCGAAGACGATTAGTCAGTTTCTACCATACGACAATTGTTATATCCCTCTACGTTATGCAGGAGTGTTTAAGCTTGATTGTGAATCTGGTCTCTCTTACCTAGGGAAAACTAAATCATTTCTCATACTGCATTTTTAAGTAAACACAATCAGTTATGGATTAATTTATTTTCTAAGGATCACTTAAAATATTGTTATTCACTGCTTTCGGTTACATTTTCTTATATATCGAGTCGCTTTTTCCTTCTCAGCGTGGTAAACGTTACTTATAACATGTCATTTGTTTACTACCGTCTTATTATATAGTAGTATATTATATATTTTGCGAATTTAATAAAGTAGATATATATAAATATATTACGTAGATAACTTTAAATATATTACGTTATTAATTGCTCGTATTGTTAAAATTTGCTTTTCAATTTATTTATTTGTATATTCACAAGTAATATTAGGTACACTAAAGTCCTGAATTTCGACTACCGCTTTAAATTCAGTGCATTGCCGGATAAAGTATCAAATTTGGTTTTTAAAACAAGTGTTCTTATTTCATATCAATTACATATGAGATGGTATAGAGAAAAATATTATTATTACTGTGTACTTATTGTTGCTTTCATTATGTGTACGAGTACATCACACAATTTTAATGTTTGAAATATTATTTTTAACTTTCATCCAATTATATTTTATATCCCTATATTTATATTTTACTGGAGTAACCAACAAACACTTTAGCTAGAACTATAAGTTGAATTTATTGTCTATAACTTTTATTCTTTTATTTATACTGAATATTTCAAATAATCATGATGGCTTCCTTACAGGCTTACTACCAAAATGTTAGGGGTCTTAGATCAAAAACTCATGAGTTTTATCGTAATGTCGCGTTGAACAACTACGATCTGATCTCACTAACCGAGACTTGGTTATTGGGTCATTGGGCATGTCTGATGCTGAATTATTCGATGATCGTTATTATGTTTGGCGTCGATTTCGATGATAATATATAGATATATAGATAACTATTCGATGATCGTTATTATGTTTAGCGTCGTGATCGCGATCTAAACAATCGTGTGGTGGTGGTGTGCTAATAGCGACAAGCAAGAAAATCGTAGTGATAGACAAACCTGAGTAGTGTTCATCAGCTGAAGACATCTGGGGTTAATTTACGCTACCATGCCCCCGCTCTAAGCGCCACATAAAACTTAAACCTTACAGCACTGTATTAACCAATCGTGCGTTCATAAAAAATAAATTCCTGGAGTTTGAATATTTCATTTTACCGCTCCAATACCGTCTCGATCATTTGTGCGTTAACCTATCAAGCCGCCAAAAATTAAAACTCGCGGCAACTTCGTGACCGCGGCCGCAGTAATTGTTTTGTTTTTGTATTTATTTTGCTATATTTACGTTAATAGATGGAAAGCTTAGCTACTGTTTCATAAAAGAATATCGTGCAAATTAACTGAAATTCGAAGCAAAACCCGTCGTTAAAATCTGCTCAACTACTCCTTGTCGTCCAAAGTCACCTTGTAATTTTTGATACCTTTTTTCTTTGCAGAACGGCCTCTAGATTCGGAGTTGGTCTTTGAGCTTTTGGGCGATGGGTCCCAGTCAGACTTAGATATATCAGACGAGGAAGCCGAGCCTAGAATCGAAGTTCGTCGATTATTGGATGAAGATATACCTGATCAGGAATTACCAAATGCTGAAAGTGATCCAGAAATTGATGTACCTATGGCTCAAATTGCACGAAATAATCGCGAGGATATACCGCCTACACGTAGTTCTAATACGGCCAGAAACATTCGCGAAAAACAACGTCCAAGACTGTGGAGAAGAACTGAATTTAATGACAATACTCATGAGTGCAGTACTAGCCTCCCAGCTCAAGATATTAAAACCCCACTACAATATTTTAAGAGTATTTTAACGATTTTTTTTTCGAAAATATGGCCTCCTGCACCAATATTTACGCTTTGCGCAAAAAAGGAATAGTTTTGAATACAAATAAGCAGGAAAAAAATTGTTTGGGATTTTTCTGATTATGGGTTGTATACCGTTTCCACGTATACACATGTATTGGCGATCGGGTATGAGACTGGACATCATTGCCGAAAAAATGCCAAGAGAACGATTTTTTTTGCTGCGTAACAATATTCATGTCGTGGATACGGAGGATGCTCCAGAGGGAAACACAAACCCTCTTTGGATGGTACTACCAGTGATTAACGCTTTTAAAAATACCTGCATGAAGCTTGAACGTGTTCCAGGGTTCTATTCCATCGACGAACAGATTATACCGTTTGCAGGAAAATGCCATCTCAAGATACTTGTCAAAAATAAGACTAAACCGCTAGGACTTAAAAATTATGTTCTTACTACCAGCGATAGTCTCATGCTTGATTTCGAAATATGTATACTACCCAAATAATCCTGCTTTTAAAGATATAGATCCTTAGGCGAGGGGCCAGCAGTAATTCTAGGTCGAGCCAAAAATGTTCCACCAAATAGTTGCTATTACTTTGATCGGTATTTTAATACAATACCTCTGTTGGACCGACTTCAGGAGATTAATTTACATGGTACAGGCACTATCATGCTGAACCGAATACCAGATCACAAAAAACTAGATCTCAAGAGTGACAAAGGTTTACAGCGCGGTGATGTGGTGCAATATACTTCCAAGGATGTTGCACTTGTTAAATGGAAAGACAACAAGGGTGTTCTTATGGCATCGAACTGCACAGGTGGAAACAATACAAGTTATATTCCAAGATGGTGTAAGAAGACCAAACAATATGTCGACGTCAGTGCCCCACGTATTGTTTTGAATTACAATAAAAATATGGGAGGAGTTGACGTCCTAGACCAACTCTTAGAATATTATAGGACATACCAAAGGACCAGAAAGTGGACAGTTAAGGTGATGGTGCACTTTTTAGATTTAGCAGTTGTAATTGCTTGGCAAAAGTACCACAGAGACTGCGCTTCTAACAAAACCAAAGGCAAAGATCTACTTTGGTTTGGGGTAGATCTTGCAGACGCACTCATCCACAGTATACCTATTTATCAGTCTCGACAGTTTGAAAATAACAATGAACCAACAACCTCGCGGGAGTTGCAGATATAACCAGAGGAAAAACCGTCTAAAAGATACAGGAAATCTGTTGCTCCTTCGTTTGACAAACGATTTGACAAGTTTGATCACATGCCAGTGTTAGATGACCTTAAAAGAGGCAGAAAATGCAGGGTGGGGAGTTGCACTTCTACTACAAAAGTACGATGCAAAAAGTGTGATGTATACTTGTGGTATACTACGAAAGCAAAATTGCTTTTTGGAGTATCACTCTCAGTAACTTTTAATGCCGTCCATGGAAACTTGGTACTTACAATTAGTGGTTAATTTGTTTTTTTTTTGTGTGTGGTGGATTTGGAGTGGCGGATTTCTTTTTTTTTTGGGAATTGATAATGTTTTTGTTTGAGAATTTTAATTTTATTTTGAAAACTTCTTTTTACCTAAGAATACTTTGACTGACTAGTTGATAAAATAATTTTGTTGCTTCCAAGTAATATTAAGTACTTAAATACGGGTTGAGAACCAAATAATTATAGTTCTTAATTAAGAATAAAGGTTCTTAATTATAAATGTCCTTAAAAAGACTGATTACATTACAAATGATATAGTAAACGATAGCGTTCAAACCATCAAAGTGGTTTTTCGCACTTTGATGGTTTGAACGCACAAAGTTGCGTTGGCACAGTTGAGCATGACAGCGCACGTTCGTGCCACGGTGATTTGGGGGGTCCTGGAGGAATACGATTTTTTTTAACTATTTTTTAGGAACCCTTAGACCATAAATGTAAAACTGCATGGTATGGTTTCATTATTAATTATAATATTTTTTGTCGTGCTGTAAGGGTTAACATATGCACTGTTTACCTTTGTAATGAAAATATGGGTGCTTACTTCTCTGACCAAGTCATTAACTTTTGCAATACATTGGAGTCACTTCTATTAGCAAATCCTAATGAAAAATTCCTCATTATAGGCGATTTTAATATGAGTTCTATTAAGTGGTCTAATACTCAAACAGGTCTTGAAGCTTGCGGTGCTAAAGATGAATATGTGCAATATTTTATTGAAACTTTAAATTTCTTTAGGTTACAAATATTTAATCGAGGGATGACACTTATAACCGATTACTTGATCCCGTTTTATCCAATGACTATGTAAAAGTTGAACACTGTCAAGATCCTTTGGTGCCGGAAGACCAGCATTACAAAGCTTTATCAATTTATGTTAACTTTGTCAAGCTTCATCCCCTTCCATACCCTAAAAATGTCTCATTGTTTTAAAACAAAGGCAATTATGATATAATAAACTTATAGATAGGTTCTAATAATTTAAACGAAATTCTTAGTAGTGGTATGATTGATGATGCGGTCAATATAACATAATATATAATATTCATGACAAATATGTCCCACGCCATTTAAAAGCAACAAAAAATCATGGTTTAATCGTGCACTTACAAAACTAATTAATGAAAAGAAATGATCATCATAAGAAATTTAAAGTTTTTGGTAATTTAAATGATAAATATATTGATCATATTAAGAGAAAGAGTAAAGAGAATTGAAAAGCATCTGTACGGCAAGCACATTAGTAATGTTGAAAGTAACTTTAAAAGTATTTATAAAATGTTTTGCTCCTATATCAGTAATTAAAAAAATAATAATTCATATATTTTTGTATGACGTACTCCAATATATTTGCTTATTCAGGAGAAGATATAAGTAATCTCTTTGCTCAATATTTTAATACTAACTTTATTGAATCTAGTAACTCAGTATTAAACCTAGATAATAAAGCTCCCATAACTGTTAGTAAATATCTCTTTAATTGAAATTATTTTTGTAAATTAAAAAGGTTGCTGAAATCACTCAATTTATATAAATCTGCTGATCGTGATGGGCTACCGGCTTTTCCGCTATTCCTAAGTGTGCCAAAAATATATCGAAACCTTAATCAATTATTTTTAAAGCATACATTTCTGAGGTTTCAGTGCCTGCAAAATGGAAATCCATATTTAAAACTCCCATTCATAAAAAAGATGCCAAAAATCAAATTGTAAACTATCGTCCTATCTCAAAATAAAGTATAAATGCTTTGAAAAAAAAAATATACGTAACCAGTTACATTCTGCAATTAAACACACCTTTATACCTCATTAGCATTGTTTTTTTCAGAAAATATCAACGATATCATTTTTTTACTATTTACAGATTTTATTACTCATAACATGGATAAAGGAAACCAAATCAATGCTATTTTTACGAACTACAGCAAAGCATTCGATCACATAAACCATTCTATACTTTTGCAAAAATTATCTGCTGCTGGTATCAGGGGCGATCCATTTAGATGGTTTACATGTAATATTTTAAAAAAATCAGAAGTACTTACTTACTTACTTACTTATCGTCACGCACAATCCCTAACGGGGTAGCCAGAGAGAACAGATCGCCAAGTGTCACGATCCTTACATACCTCTTTCTCAGATCAGAAGTGGTAATTTTAAATGGATTTACATCTTACTGGACATGTGTCCTTTCTGGCGTTCCTCATGGTTCGCTACTTGGCCCTCCGCTCTTTGTCATATTTATCAACGATACGAGTATCGCTAAAAGCGTCCGGATCTCTGGGTTTTTGCTCAATGACGATAACATGAAAGTTTTTAGAGTAGTCAACAATTCTTACGATTTTAATTTCCATTCAATACAAAACGATCTCATTAACCTAGATAACTATTGTATCCGTAACAAATTATACATGAATGTTTCGAAATGTAATACCATACCATATAGCTGTTAGCTGTTCTACTTTGAATAAAATAAAATGGTCATAGGTCCAAATATGAACCATATGCAGAGATTTTGGAGTCGTTCAAGTTTATTAAGTTGCTCCTCGGTGATATCAAGGTAAAAAATGCTAACATAGTCGAGGAATGGGAATAGTAAAGATTGTTAGCGTAATATGTATTAGTGGAAATGAGTTAAAAGTAGTTAAGCCTCTGGAGTGAAGCATGAGCTGCAAACATTTTTTGGCTCATTGCATTAATTTGAGGAGTCCAAGAAAGACTGGAATTCAAAAATTTACTTGAATTTTTAACAACTTTGTATAATGACATCATTAAATACAACGGGTTGTAGTTGACAATTTTGAATTTCGAAAATCATTCTTGAACTTCTAAAAATTATGGCTTGGGGTCTTAAGGGGTTCACCGTAAACCCATAAGATTGACTCCAGTCGAGAATACAAACCAGATTTCTTTGTTGCCTTGAAATGAATAGAAGCCTTGTTGATACATTCAACAGCTTTGGGAAGATCTTCAATTATTTGTTGTAAATATATTTTATCTGCATACATGTGGTAGAGAGAAGATATTTGGGATGTAATCGTATTAATAAAAATTGCAAATAAAAGAGGATAAGACATCACATTTTGGACTGCCAGCTACAGTATTTAGCTACGATGAAAGTCTGTCTTGGACACGAATACGTTGCCGATGGCTATACAAATAACTAAAAACCCAATAAATTGCACTTGGAGATATGGAAAAGAGACTCCCTAACAAGATATCATGAGCAAAAGTATAGAAGGCATTGCTGAAATCCAGAAAATCCAGGGCATCCTTTCATTGAGAAGTGAAAGAAGATGAGGATAGGAAAATATTTAAGATAGAGGTTATAATAGGTGTTAAAAAGTGTAGCAAGTGAATTAAAAAGTGTAGCAAGTGATTTTATGACTGACACTATCACTTTCGACAGCGTCAGAATAGATGGAGAGTATATGTTTTCTTACATTACAATCTGAAAATTGCCTAAACACAAATGGAAAAAGTCAGGAGTGAGAAACAATGAAAGTTGAGTAAGTGTTGTCGATTTTGCAATATTATCCAAGCATGAAACAGAAGAAAAATGTGAATTAAGCGAATTTAAATCGACTTTATTCGGAATAGGACATGAACGTGTTTTCTCAACTCCTATGGACCTTAAGAAATTCCAAACACGACATGGATCTTCGTTTTCTTCGTTTACTGATTTATGAATGTGGCGGCGTCGTAAATCTCTACAAAACTTGTTACATTGATTTCGCAGGAGACGTCAGTCGAAGGCCTGATTTTTTTGCCTTTGCCTTAAGCCCCTTATAGAAGTCACTGTGACCTAGGCTCGAGACCCGGACCTTGTTGTCTTGCAATGCTTGCTTGCCATACAAAAGCTCAGCTGCCAGATGTTTTCTTTCACAGATCCCTTGTGCTCTCTAAAACAAAGATTTACCAAAGATAGCTATATATAGCTAACTGTAAAAGATGATGGTGAGATTCCCTATTTCGATATCGGTTGGTATGGACCTTTTTTCTGTACACAGTATGACCAATGGTGTTATCAGGATTTTAGATGACTAAACATCTAGAAAACTTAGAGTTATTTGCCTCTTACTCCATTGTGAATTATATTTTAGAGTTTAGGGAGAAGTGGTCTACCATTTGTGTACCACAACTCCATAAGGCAGTACCAGTTACTTTGTCAGATGGTAAAAATTGTGAAAGTGTCGTTAAATATCTCAGTCGCCCCCGTGACAATTGGTGCTGTAAAGCACCCGAAACATTGGGAAATAAAATTAATTAAACGCGATAAAATTCGCATAAATAGTTTTATTCAATGTGTAGTGATCGCGTAAATATAAGAAATCATTACTTTCGCTTTCAAGCAAGCCTGCTTACGTGCCTGTGTCAAATGATTTTCTAAACTTTATGTATTATTGAGTTAAGAACTTCTCTTCTTCTTCTTATCTACCTATATATTTTCAAAAAATGTTCCTTGTGTAATTTTATTACTTAAACATGGCTTAGTACGAATATCTTAATAAATGTTAAATTTTATGTTAAGTTTCTCTAAAACGAGAAACGTAGGATAAAAGATCTGTGCTACTGCGTTGGGCACGGAACTTGTGACAAGCTTTGTGAAAGATATTTCACAGGTCAAAGCTTTATGGTTACGTCCGAGTGCATGACCCTTTTACAATAAAATCATATAGTCGTACTCTCATGAATAACTGATATCTTAGTTTTACAAAATAAAACTGAAGTAACAAAGGAAATTACGGTCCAGCCGATGATGTTTTCTACAGTAGAATAGAATAGAATAGAATAATTTTTATTCAATATAGATTACAAGTAATTCTTACTGAAAGTCAATATTTTATTTTACCACTGGTTCGAGAAAAACCTCTGTCCTGGGAAGAACCAGCAAGAAACCCAGCGGGACTGTCATGTCAACGGTCACAAAATATTTACAAAATTTATTTTAGAAACAGCTTGGAAGCCACCACCTCATTTTCAGGGGTTACTATCAACCATGTATTCATATATATCATAATAAACCTTCTTATACAGTTTTTGATTAATAAAATATTTTAACTTGGTCCAAGTCCTTGGACAACTGCGGCCAAATTCATATAATTATACTGAGTCTTTTTGTACGCTGACAGACTCCTAGCTAGAAAAGAAACTTTCACAGAACTTTCCGTCTAAGATTTAAAAACAAAAGTAGGATTAAAAGTAATTTTTTTTTGAGTCCCGGGTCCGAGACCTTGTAATAACTAAGCAGTTTTAACACCGATCGGAAGGTTACGAAACGATTGACGCTATATAAATTCCTTAAAAATTTCCAAGTCAATACTGTTAACTAAGTTTGGCAACTAAAGAAGGTTCAGTCCATGAATAAATTATTGTGAATAAATGTTTTACTAAGCCCTAATTAGAGCAAAATTTTTGAGGTCTACTACGATAGTAGGTGACATGGTGGTGCGCTAGAAATTATAATAACTTAAATGTGGATGCCATTTTACTTAATGAAAAAGAATGAAATGATAAACAGATATTGACGAATGATAGAAATTATTTTTCATAGACTAAGGGTGCCAAACGAGCACAAAGTCTACCTGATGGTAAGTGGATGCTGTGGTGCATATACACTTACACCTATCTTCAATTATGAAATAAAATTTATATGCGTTATCGTCAACGTCAAATATTTTTATTCAAAATTGGATTTTGCCAAACACTTTTCTTAATGACAAATGCTACGCAATCACTTCAACATGTCCCTCCTGCATTGAGGCCTTGTACGAAAAAGCGGCAAGAAACTCAGAAGAAGTGTACAAGTAGACTATATTTCTCCCAACATTTATAATTATATAACTTATAAAATATACACATATGTAAAAAAAACTCTTAAGAAACCCGTTTAGTTCACACATTTTCAACTTTTAAATTTTTATCTCATTTATAAAATCATTTCTTTATATAAGTTTTTTTCATATGTGCTTTGAATTTATGCAAAGGCAAATAAGTGGTATTACAGGGAATCTTGTTGAATAAAACCATTTATGTGAATTTTATTACGTTAATGAACTAATTTTTAACCTAATTTTAATTTCCGAAGTTTCGGGTGCTTTACAGGTGTAGGTCTATTATCTCACTAAAAAAATATGCCCTCTCAGTGATGACAGTATTTTTGCCAAGTGTCTTGCCAGTTTATACGTCGGTGAATTAATCTGGCTTCTTCTAAATCTAAATCTTCGGTAATCCACACAAATGGTTTGGCACATGATGGTATTACCGAATTTACAAAAAATAACAAAGAGACATATATCATTAAGTGAA